>JBBBDQ010000694.1:2552500-3152500 GCA_037127315.1 Ascarosepion bandense | reverse complement strand
TGATTTCAATCAGATAGAAGTTTTGATTATCCTAATGCCAAAACAAAATCATATTCTGTATATTTCATATCTATTATATTAACATTAATTCTTATTTTTCATAATGTATTTTTTACTGATTTTCTACACATGCTTGTCCATTCCATTAACAATAAAAGTAACCAGAATTAAAAAAAAATAAGACCAAAATTATAACTAGGATTCTAATCAAAAGCCTGGAATATAAGTATGGTAAACCAAGAAAAAATAACTGAGTATTTTGGTTTTAACTGCAGAATTAATTGTTTCATGCCAAATATCATTAAAGAAAATGTTAACTGAAAAAATTAAATTTACAACTTGCAGGTACATTTGTAGTTTTTATTAAGGTTACAACAATAATTTGCACATTTTTTTAAAAGCATATTTTAATAAATATTTCATTTGTGTTATTTATTTTTAATGCAAATTTTAACACTTTCTATAGATAAGCAGTGTTTCTGTTGATAGTTTTTTTAAAGTTTATTTTATAGAAAAAATTTATATCTACCTTGTTAAAATTCAGTTGTAAGTTAGTAGAAAGTATATATGTCAACATTTAAGAAATGTCTTTCCCAACATGTGTTAGAGGAGCTGTATGCAGAGACTTTATTTCAAACACACTTCCAGACCTGCTAGAAAATGTACCCCTGCTAGTACAACAATGACCTTTTAGGCATATTTTTGTATGGTGGTCAGGAACTCACCACCAAATTTTGTGAAAGTGTTTTTGGATTGTATCTTGGATTGTACATTTAACAGCATCTATCACAAACTTAAAAACTCAAAAAAAGAAGAATTTGCAGACATATGTTTATATGAATTTTTGTCCTTGTTTTGGTACAAGAAACCTACTCCCAAAGTTTGTAAAAGTATCTTTGATACACTCCGTATATATATATATATATATATATATATATATACACACACACACAGAGTGACCCAAATATTTGAATAAAACTGTTAATCACTTGGACGACACAGAGGGATAGATTGAGATGAACAGTGGTTCCAGCAAGTTGGGGCTACCCCCAAAACATCAATTCACTCTCTAGTCTGGCTGAGAGTACAATTTCAGGAGAGACTGATCGGCAGGAAGTGTGACATTGAATGTGTCCCAGTAAATGACAATTTTGCATGACATTTGCAAGTTTGCCTCCAACATGGCAGAGCTCATTTAGAGCATATTTTGGAAAGATCATGGCTTTTATGCAAAGCGATCAATTTAACTAAAACTTTGGAGAATGATTGTAGATAGGCTTAAGAGTAACTTCACCAAGTTTCTTGAAAATAACTGGACCTTTGTAGGATTTTTACAATATTTGTGGGTCCTGTTTTTTCAGGGGTCAGTCTATATGTATATATCTAAATCTAAACTTATTTATAAATGGAACTTTGTCTCTGCGTGTGTGTGTCCGTTACCTATAGACTCCGAAACGGCTGAACCGATTTTCTTGAAAATTTACACGCTTGTACTATCAGCATCTGTGAGTGTTCTTAGCTAGGTTTTGTGTCGAGGTACCCCCAATAAATATTGAAAATCGATAATCAAAAATATCGGGTTATAGAAGGAGTGGTCTGATTTTAATCAAATTTGATGCACTCATAGACAAAGACATAAGAAATGATATTCAGAAGTTTCAAGGTTGCAGTTCTTACAATAGTGCAGAAAATTGATTTTATATATATATATAAAAGGCAAGATGTTTGTGTGTCTGTTTATCTGCCTGTATGTCTGTATTTTTTCAGCCCTTTTATTTTAGTTTTTGCTTCAGGTTTGGTTCTAAGTAGGTATACTTGTAGTTCTTAGTCTCAGCTATGATACCATTTACTCAGATGACTTATTTAGCCTTTCAAAATTCAGTTTATGATGAAAAAAACTTATTTGATATCAAAATTTGACTTACATCCATTCATTTTTCTTTCAATATAGAGTTTCACTTTAACTGGAAACAACTATTGCTTTTTAGTCTTTCGTGTCAACGTCCAAAGAGTCTGAGCTCCAGGACCATGGATTAATTTTAAAGCTTTCATTACACCTGAGCAACGCCAGGCTATATAGCTAGTATATATATACATATATATATATATATATATATATATATATATATACCTACTGGCATATAAAAAATGAAATATTTTAAAAATGTAAAAGTATACTTACTTTAAGATGGCTGTGTTTATTGTTTCAAAATGGTCTTAGATATATATATAGATAAATATATAAAACTGATAATCTGTAGCCATTTATGAATAACACTATAGTTGTATAGCTACCTCAAAACATCTTAACAAAATATCGTCTACATTTTAATGGATCTGATTAGAAGAATTGGCTTGGTTATTTAATGCAGATAATTAACATGAAACTAGCTTATATACTGAAACTTTAAAAGATCAGTTTTATGGTTGTAGTAAGCTTATAGAAGTTTGTTATTAGCATTTTCACTAGATTCTGTACTGTTTATGAGGAGTAAAATATCAGATATCTTATGCAGATTATAGCTAATCACTAGTTTCTGTGTGCTTGAAATAATAATTTCTTTGATCATTTCTCATCTAAATGTTGGCCTAGATTTGTAAATAGGATGGACCAATGGACATACTATTTGGCTGTCTAGCCTACTGAATGCTTACATTCTGCCTTCATTTGAGAAATTTCTCAACAGAAAACCAAACTGCAACCTTTTTTACAAGAAATAACTAATATCATTTGAAATAATTCACCTGTGAGTAAACAATATATCAAAAAATAGTTATTAGAAATAGTAAAAATGTTATTAAACAGATGTACATAATACAGACATTTATTTGATGAGAAGATTGTAATCATAAAGATTATATTAATATATGTATACATAAGATAATTTAATCTTTATGATTAAAATCAATATATATATATGTATATGATACATATAAATTCTTATATCACCATCAATAGCCTTTAATGAATAAAAGCCTTTCTTAATTTCTTTTATAACAAAAGTGACTATGCTATTCTCTGACACACCTTACCAGCAAAGCTCTGCATCTTCTCTCACAACCTGATATGTATTTTATCAGTTGGGCACCAATCAACCAACCTTTTACTTCATCTATTATCCTTTCCTCTTCCTACAGATTCCATAACTATCATTTTTGTTGTTTTATTATTCCTATGATGTTTTTGTTTATTTTTGATTCATGTTGACCTTTTCTAACTCTGCACATTTTATTAATCTTTGTGCACTTCTAAATTTTTTCAAATGTTTTTGTTAGTCTATATTTCGGAGATAAGTTAGTATTTACACTATTTACATTGTTCGGACTATTGTCTTCATCTTTATTGCTATGTTTACGATGTTTCAGTCGTTATATGCTCCGGCCTTCTTCAGGTGCTAGAAATTTCAAACTGAACCCTTTATTACAATCACTGAGGTATATCATTCTCATTCTATGTGTGATGCCACTTTTGGTAGCCATGTAGTTATCTCCCTTTAACTTAACTGTCTATGTTATTTGTTCCCTACTGCTGTAGCCTGATATTGAACTCACAACTCTTTAGGTCAAGTCACTGGAACTAACCAACGTCTATATCCACTGGGTCATGTGTCCTTGAGTAAAAATAAGGACAGTAGTCCAAACAATGTAAACAATGTAAATTTTTTTTGTTAATTTCCATATTTTATACTCATCTTTCAAAGTATTATATATTCATTGTACAATTTAAATTTTATGCATATAGGTAAGTTACTTTTCATTATACCACTAATTTAATCATTGGTTAATTTTAACCTAGGCATTGTTCTATTTCATTTTCATGGTTATTTTTTACTCTATTCACCTGTCATAAGTAGATATATTTGTACATTCTTCCCAATTCTTCATCCTCTATTTTCATTATCTTCTTTAGAATGTAACACTTGAACACTATTTTTTGTTTTTTTATTTTCTGCTCATTTTTAAACATACACTGAAACTTTAACTTTAGATCATATATCATTTTTGTAATTTATCCAGTGATTTTGATAATGTTAAAATGTAATTTTGGCAAAATTGTATCTCTTTTTCCAATTTTTATTTTATCAGTGACATTGTGTCGTTAAATTGTTGCACTGATTTTGTATATATTTTCAATAAATTTGATAAAACTTTCATTAATACCTTGCTCTCTTAGGGAGATAAATTCTGCTGTATGTCCTACTGATTCAAATGCTTTTTCATTGTTAAGCAATGTGGTTTGTTATGCTATTTTTTTTTTAATTATTTGTTGGTCTATTATTTGTAGCTGGTCTTAATGACCTCTTTATGGGATTCAGGTAAGAATTTGATTACAAGAAAATGATCTGTGTTGCACCTGATTGTTGGAATGAGAAATTGGGTGAGAAGTTCATTTCAAAATGGCTCTATTGGATACAGGAATCTTGGTATACTGCTGTGCATAATTAACTCACTGATTCAAAAACAAAACCAAGCAGATATGAATTATTCCCTCCTAATAGAGGACAGCTGTTGTCAAAACTGGTATATATTAGTGATTCTAATATGGGGAAAAAACAAAAACATTTTTGGCATATTATGTTGTTATTTAATTTTTTTTTTTTTGAGAATAGTGAAAATATGACTGAAATGTAAAAAAAACGTTTGCAAATTTTATAGAGAAGTTACTGTCAATGATTGAACATGTTAAGAGTAATTTGCAATGCTTCCAGTTGGAGATTATTCATTAAAAGATGTTCTTTGATTGGGTAAACTTATTGAGGTTGATAGGGATTCAATCAAGACATTATATAATGTTGATCATTCTCAAATAATGTGGAATATAATCCACATTCTCAAAGTATTAGAATCAAATCATTTGTATCAGCTTGGTTATTATGTTATTTGCTTTGGTATGTGGCTTCTGTGTAAGTAAAAACATCTAGATAGAGCACATTTCTATATCTCATCCATTGTTTAGGTGTACCAAAATTCTATTTTTTTTTTATTAAATAAATTCTGATAGGCAATAAAAGCGAATGCTTACCAACAGCAACTTTGAATGTAAAAGACCAAAATAAATTTTCCACAACTACCTACCAATTTTAATTTTAAGAAAGTCATGCTATTTATTAAGAGTTGTCTGCTGTTCACTCCCTTAACTGAATAATTGATTCAAACAGATTCTACTCCCAATTAGATAATTGAAGGCAGCAGTTGATAAAAAGCATCTGGAATTATTTTAAAAAATGGTTATAATTCTATTAGAATAACATATGTTTATTTATTGATCAAACTTTTTGCATGCTAGAATATTTTGATTCAATTGCCATATTTCTGCAAATATTGTGACTTCAGATTACAATTTATTTCAGTCTTGAAAAATATTTAAATTTCCTGGGAGACTGCATAGGGCACCTTTAAGTAGTTTTTTTGCTGAGGTTGTTGATTTTTTTTAATTTTTTTATGACTAATCAACCTTTTATGAGCTATTTAAAACTGAAACATATTTTGGACAATAGGAAGTTTCTTACAGTACCTTAGTGTTCCTCTCCATAATAATGTTTTCCTTTTTTCATATTCTTTTACACTTGAATTTGTTTCATTCACATACCTGCAAATACCCTTGGGAAAGGTATGAATTCGTTGCTTCTCCCTTCAGCTATGGGTTAAATAGCAGGACAAATTGGGTTCTGTGGCCTTGGTTGGCAACCAGTCTACTGCAGAAAGTAATGGCAACCTACTGTGGGAAAATCTTCAGTTCAGTAATGGCAAGCTAGTGTGAGAAAATCTTCTTTTGAGATATGATCGCCCAATCGTGTACCTTTGTGGCTTTATTGCTTGCTTAATATTAAAAAAATATACAGAATACTCTTACATGGAAGTATAATATGGTTAAGGTACTGACCATAAAACCCCTTAAAAAAACAATTTGATGTTTGAATATTTGTTCAGATTTTAAAAAGTGGGTCATCTTAAGAACTTTTCATCATCTCCTCATATTTAGTATACTTACATATGAGTATAGTTTGTCTTACTTTCCCTAAGGAAAAAAAAAAGCCATGATCAGTATTTCTCTCAAAATTTGTTGTTTTAATGATGTCTGGTATCCAGAAAGTCAAAATAAAATATCAACCAGTTGCTCTATTTACATTATCCAGACTACTGTCCTCATCTTTGTTACCAATTGTACACTCTGGCCTTCTTCAGGTGCTAGGAATTTCGAACCAAACCCTTTATTACAATCACTGAGGTATACCATTCTCATTCTTTGTGCAAAGCCTCTTTTGGTCGTCATGAGTTATCTCCCTCTAACTGGACTCTGTGTGTTACTTGTTCACCACTACTGTAGCCTGGTGTTGAACTCACAATGCTTTGGAACTAACCATCGTCTCTATCTGCTGGGCCTTAAGGACAAGAACTGAATTTCTGGGATTTATAAACTACCAAAAGAGGCTTTGTGCAAGGAATGAGAATGTTATACTCCAGTGATTGTAATTCAAAATTCCTACAATGGCTGAAACATCATACAAATGGCCACCAAGATTAGGACAATAGTGTGAATAATGTAAATCGTGTAAATACTACCTTATCTTGGAAATATACACAACTAGTTGTTCATATGCTTCTTCATTAAAGTAGCATAAGAGGTTGTAAACAGCAAACCTCAAATCTCTTTCGGCTACATATTAAAAAATGGTATATAAAACAGAATAGAAGAGTATTTTATTTCTTTACAAAATCTCTTTATACCAAAAATGTTTTCTTGAATTGTTCTAGTGAATTAGAATGACTAATTGAATAATTGTTTTCAGTGTTTCTTTGCTTTTATAAATATATCCATGATTCTCTACTCACAGGACTTGTTTGGTATGTAGTTAGTTATCAAAACATACATACAGTTACAGATATTAACTTTGTCATTTGTATATTTGTGTTATTTTCTTACAGATATTGCTGCTTCTGCTTATGGCCGAGATTTTCTTGTAACCAACCCTTGTGGCTGTAAAGTCATTGATACATTCTTGACTATCCTAAATGAAGCTCCAAGCAAAAAGAGTACAAAACTAAAAAAGTATGTATTTCTTGAATTTTACATTATTTTAAACTTATATCCATAGATTTATTTATCTAATACAATTTAAGCATTGTATATTTAGGCAGCAGTCCTTCATTTAAATACATTGTATTAAATAGAATGGACAGAATAACCTTTTATGTAGTTTCTCATTTATATCTTGTATATCAAAAACAATATTGAGGAAATTATATGACAAAGTGGAAAAAGTTTACTTGTAACATATTTTATCCTTTAGGAATTCAATATAATTTATGTTGGTATGACTACAAATGCACACAAATGAGGAGGTGCTAAATGCATCACAAGTAAACTTTATCCATTTTGTCATACAATTTCTTCATATATATATATTTCTACACACACACACACGCAGAAAGAAAGAAAAATACTGGATTTATATATATATATACATATATATATATATATATATATATATATATATATATATATATATATATAAGATCATTAAAAAAATTAGTGCTTGATTAGAAAATTAAAAAAACATTATGGGAGATCACTATCGACTACAGCTGTTGCATTTGAGCTGAGCATTGAAGAAAAATTGACTGCTATATGAGCAGAGACATAACAAAGTGATTTTGCAAATGTCAGTTATAGGCCACATGTTGCAAAACAGGTGAAAATCTACTTGGAAATGCTTAAATGGGAAGTCCTACCCCACCTGCCATATTCACCAGACCATCTAATTATCACTTGTTTCAATTGATAGCACATGGCCTGGCTTAACAGCACTTTTATTCTTATGAAGATGCCAAAAAATGGGTTGACTCATGGTTAGCCCCAAAAGACATGGCATTTTTTTGACATTGAATTCGAATGCTGCCAGAAAGATGAAAAAAGTAGTGGCTAGCAATGGACAGTACTTTCAGTGATTTGTTCCTTGCTAATTTTTGTAAATAAAACATTACTTTTCATGGAAAATCAGCAAGAACTTATTCATTCAGTAATGAATTTGAACACTCTTGGCTACTGGTGTGTGTTCACATTGTGTATATAACATGTTAAAATCTGCCTTCCTCCACCGAGCGCCCATAGCTTAGAAGTAGAATCGCTGACTGATGTCAGTTTGGTTGGGTTTCAATCCTGGCTAGAAGCAATCAGATGTATTACCATACTGATGACCTGTGATACAGTGAAACAGGACTGTTTGTGGATGACTATATATATATATATATATATATATATATATATATATTGTAAATTCAAATTAAAGAACTTAAACATGTAATGGAAAGAGAATTGTTTATTCAAACTCCTTTTTTCTACTTATGTGTCACCCATCTAAAATGCTCATGCAGCCCCTTCCGAGTAAGCTGCCCCTTTTTCTGGTTGAAGAGTTGCCAAGGGGATTAGGTTATTCCTCTTTTTTCCTTTACAGGATCAAGTGTGTACATTTATATATTTATTAATCTGCAAATATTAACAAATTTGTTGTTTAAAAATCCCAGTCGTGCATTCATAAAAAAAATCCTTGTTTGTACATTTGAAAAACAGAAAATCAGTTATAATAAATCACCTGAAGATACCAAAAGGTCAAAACCTACGTTGCGGAAATAACTAATTTCTAAATTAAAAATATTCCAAAGTTCTACAACATAAATGTATTAAACACTTTTTAATACACCTGAGTACTGGTCTAATTTTTTATGTCTCCCAAAAATAAATTAACTAACTACATATATATATATATATAAAAGAGAATGTAAATTCATTAAACAGTGAATTCATTAGGCTCTGTTATGAACCCAAGAATCTTAAATGATGCTACTCCTTTCTTTGTCAGTAAGTTTGCAGTTTGTACATCAGTTGGCATCCAAGAGATTTAAGCAATTTATCTTTTATCTGTCATTTCTCTCAAAATAACCATTTCTATGCAAAGCATCTAAAATTTATGTTGATGAATGTACTGCATTCTAAAGACAGGAATTGTCAGTTTTACATATAATTTGTATATTTTCATTATTATCTTCAAGTTACAAGAGTTCTAATAAGAAATTTCTAATAAAAAAGACATGCTTTAGCTGCATCAACAATGGTTGCTAGAGTATATTTGACTGCCAAGCCATTAGTACTTCCTACCTAAGAGGCATCACTATAATTTAAGAATTTAATTTTTATTTGTTCTAGGTTTCCTAAATCTACAATGTCTATATGGGATTTTTCCTTTTTTGCTTTCTTGACTACTCTGTTTGTTTTATACATTGTAATTTTTTTTATTTAATACAGAATTTAAGGCACTAACATCATAACTTAAGGCAGGACTAGTCTGGTTGGTTAGCCAATTGACCAATTAAGTTGATGAATACACTGCTATGTCTCTATTATTTTTGTTGGAGATATGATATCTTTCAAATTTCTGCTTACTTCTACTGGGATATATTTTAACTTTTTTACATATTCATTTTGTCCTAATTTAATATTATCTTCTTTTTTTCTTTGTTTAATCCTATATATATTCAGCAACTTTTTCATATTCAACTTTAAATAGATGATGAATTTTGTCTATAACTTTGGTCTGAAAGATTTGATCTGAAAGAAATCATCAATATGGGAAGCAATTATACCCTTCAGTTGATTTCCAAAAATGGCATGTAAATATTGCCTTGTAATATTTTGAAACTCTTACTCCTAATTTAATTAATTAATCCTTGAGTGTCAGGTACTAGAACCATCAGTCAGACCCTAAATACATTCAGAGAGCTTCCAAACATAAACTGGAGATACTTTAGACTATTTCAGAGGATCCAAATAAATTGGTCAGACTGTTTACTTTGTTTTTATTTCCATAGATTTACCTGTCCAGTTGTTAAATGCCATTATTCCTAATGCTATGTAGAGACCTTATATTGAGCAGGTGGGAGAATCATTTCTGATACTGCAAGCATCATTGTCCTGGAAATCTTGAGCTACAAGTCTAGCTTTACAAATCTGTTTACTGTTAGAACTTTTATAAGTATAAACCCATCTTGTGGATATCTTGGGTTGAACTTGATCAGAAATTTGTATGTAAACTTTATTTTTCACCCAACTTTGGGGTTCCTTCTTTTTTGCCTTTTCCAGATTCTCATTTGAGGAGGAAATCATATTTTCTTCATTGCAAGAAGTATTTTTCATCTTCTCATTTGCTCAACCTAACTTGCTTGATGTTCTGTTACTTAATGCTCATAGCCCGGTAAAAAGATTTTGTCTTATTCCATAGCTACATTCATTAAGTATTTATTTCTGCCTGTTGCTTTGCCTGCCTTACTTACGACATTCAATTTTCTCCATTCTGAAGCATCATCATTAGCAAGCTTCCATATTGTTCTCTTCAAAAACTGATACTTTTGGAGTGTTGGGTATTTGTTTCATTATTGTGTCATCTTCAGAACTTTGATGTGATTCAGGTAAGAGACTAAATGAGCCATCTGTCATATGTTTCTTTTATAGAGAACAGTATCACCATTTTTATATGATTATCACCATTTTTGTATGAATGCACTATACATTTTCAAACTTGATGACAAAGTGCACGTCTTAATTTTTCTTGAAGGCTCACATGCTATGAAATGTTTCCTGTTTTTGTTTGCAACAACTTCACTGGTAGAAATACCTTCTACTGGAGTGAGTTTGTCATTTAAAAAAGAAGGTAAGTTAGGATTCCTGCCCAAAACATGTTGGTTAGGATGATAACTGTGGGCACTGTGAAGTGTATTTTGGGCATTTATGGCCCATTTAGGTGTTACATGAAAACCACAAATTGTGCCTTCAATGGTTTTCTTCACCATTTCTCTCAGTATCCTATTGTGCCATTTATTCAAACCATTGATGTATGGACTTTCAGCAGCAGTTGTGTACTACAATATTCAATTTTTGTGCCATGTCCTTAAATGCTTTGTTATTGAACTCTCTGCCATTGTCAGTGAGGATAGATCCTGGAGTACCAAGATATGCTATCTCGTGTGTGAATATAGCACTAAGAATGTTAGACTTTTCCTTACTCAGAATTCTGACTTCAACATAATATTTTGTACCATGATAAATTATTTTTTTCCATTAATTTCTTTTATGTCCATGGCAATGCTTTCAGTAAAATAAGATCTTAATGACAACCCAACAATGGTCCTGCATTCAGTCTTTTTGTACTGATGCATATTTCACATGAATTAGAAAATTCTTGGAAAATTTTGATGAATTCAGGGTCTTTTATTCCTGAATTTTTAACTAGATCACACAACTTTTTACTATTTGGACAACTGAATTGTCTATATAATTTTGTTGCAGTTCTAATTTTTTAACCTGTTTTTGGTAGTAATTTCTTTAATGAATAGTGTTTGATTAAACTAACCTTGATCTGGTAGAGCAATAAGGATGTGGTAGTGTAGTCATTAACAAGGTAGTTGTCTATTGACTAGTCATTCTGTTGTTGATATTGTTTGAAAAACTCATATGTTATAAAAGCCAACTGGTTAGCATCCTTTAAAAAGTTTTGCCAATGCAGTTATGTAATTTAGCTATTTGGGTGAAAAAAACAACTAAAATATAGATATTTAAACTTTTATAAGTATTTTCCAAACTTCACCTGATTTGACATGGGTCAAAGGGACATATCTCTGGAACCCTTTGACTTAGAGATTTAAAATAGGTACCATTCAATTCTTATCAGGAAACTCTATAAGTGCATCAAATTTGAAAAAAAATCTGTGTCAGTGATGGTCAGACCCTTGTTGATTTGAATGACTCTATAACAGTATTTGTATTGTTTATATAAAGTATAATTTTACACTTTTCAGTTTGATTCTAATGTCCTTATATAACCTGTCTATCAATCAGAAAGGAATGAAATATATCAGCAGCAAACCAAATTTTTTCCAGCTGCTTGTTTGGTTATTGAAAGGTAAGAGAATAAAGCTTTTTTTTTCTTTTCAGATTTTAGTTTCAGTTAAATTAAGAAAGAAAAAGAAATGGCTTATTTTAATCTAATTAAGAGTAAATTAAAATAAAATATTTGTTCTTTTTTTCATCTTTGATATCTTGTTTTTCTTTGTTCAAATGCCATTTCTCCATTTCAATAGGTGCTTAAATGGAAACAATATTATAAAAGGTATGAATAACAGTAAAATATGTTATGGGAAAGTTTTAATGATTCCAGCACATTCACTGCTATCTTGTCTGGCTTTGCTGGCCCATTTTGAAAAAAATAGGAAGTTGTTATTTATTGAAAATAAATGAATGTAAAGTAACTGCAGTACAGATTATACTAAATATAACATTTTCTGTCTCTCACTTCTAAGCTCAGTTAGCTATCTTTTCTTCCTCTACCACTCTTCCTCCTCCTCTGACTGTTCAGTACTTGACAGCATCTCTGACAATATTGACAAGGCCATTTCTTCTCATCCATCTGCTCATATTTTTGTGTTTGGTGACTTTAACGCCCACCACACTAAGTGGCTGGAAAACTCTGTCACCGTCATTAATTTTTCAATCTCCCAATCCCTTACACAAGTGGTGGACTTCCCCATGTGTTTTTCCAATAGCCCTAATGGAAGGGACTCGCTACTAGACCTCTGCTTCCTCTACTTCCATCCCAAATTCTTGCACCATCAGACAGCTCTGCCCTCTAGGAAATTCTGACCATGCCGTAGTTTCTGTCAACATCTCATTCCACTCCCCTCCTACCCAAGAAACCCAGACCAGCAGAATATCCTACTGCTACCAAAGAGCAGACTGGGATTCGTTCCGTGACTTCCTCTACAACGTCCCTTGGAACAACGTTTTTAGTCTTTCCGTCGAAGACTGTGCATCTGAGGTCTCCTCCTAGGTTAATCCTAGCATAGATACTTTCATCCCTGCCAGGAAATTTCAGCTTAAATCTCATTCATCTCCCTGGTTCTCACCCGCTTGCTCGACCACCATTGCCCACCGGAATCACTTCTTCCGGCTTTATCGTAGCCACGCGTCAGACCAAAACAGGCGCCTCTTTGCTTCAGCTCGTAATAAGTGTAAAAAGATACTTAACGAAGCTAAGATGTTGTTTGCTGCCAGAACCTCTAAGTTTGGCACCAAAGACTATTGGCACCTCTGTAAAAGCGTGCTTAACAAGAGTAAGTCCTCAATACCCCCCACTAATCAATGAGTTTAAGGTCCTCACCTCCTCAGTGGACAAGGCTGAATGCTTTGCTCGTAGATTCTCGACCAATTCGAGTCTGGATTTGTCTGGAGTTTATACACCCGACTTCCCACCTAGAACTGAGGCTCATTTGAATGATGTCCACATCACGCCCTCACTGATTTCTAACATAATCTCAAAACTTGACCCTCACAAAGAGAGTGATGGGGACGGAATCCCAATCATAGTCTTGAAGAAATGTTCCCCTGAACTCTTCCTCTGTCCTTTCTAAGCTCTACAACTTCTGCCTATCTTCTTCCTGCTTTCCTGCCTGTTGGAAGTCTTCTTCTGTGGTTCCTATATTTAAGAACACTGGAGAACCCTCGGACCCCGCAAATTACCACCCTATCAGCCTTCTTTCGATCTTTGGCAAAGTGTTCGAAGCCATTATCAACGCCGAGGTCGTTCAGCATTTCACAGCCCACAGGCTCTTCTCGGACAAACAGTATGGCTTCCGCTTCACCAGGTCTACTGCTGATATGCTAATGACCATCACCAAGTATATATACCAGGCTCTCGATAAGAATGGTGAAGCCCGAACCGTTGCCTTGGATATCTCTAAAATGTTTGACAGTCTGGCATGCCGGCCTTCTATGGAAACTGCGAAGCTATGGCATAAATGGACTTTTGTTGGACCTAATCCGGTCATTCCTCTCGAACCGCACATTGAAGGTGGTATTAAATGGACATGCTTCCCAGAACTACCCTACAAACGCGGGTGTCCCACAAGGCTATATCCTAGGCCCTACACTCTTTCTAAACTACATCAATGATCTCTCCAATGCCATAACATCCCAAGTAGGCATGTATGCCGATGACACCACAGTTTACTCTTACCTCGATCAAAAATCTGGTGTGGGTGACAAGGTGACCCTCGCTGCCGAGCTTGAAAAGGACCTCCAATCCGTGGTGGATTGGGGTAAGAAATGGCTCGTAAATTTCAATGCTTCCAAAACGAAGCTGCCATCAATTAACCACCGGAGACAACTGCACCGACTTCCAATTAGCATAGAACTGGCTTGCCTTCCAGAGAGTAAAACACTATGCCTGCTTGGCCTCATACTCTCCGTGGACCTCAAGTGGAATGACTATATCGAATCCATTGCTAAATCCGCTGCTATGAAATGGCCCGGAAGTTCTTTCCATCTGAATCTATCCTGCACATATATAAATCTACCATCTGCCCATGTATTGAATACTTCTGTCACATCTGGTTGGGTTCCCTTGCTATTCTCCTTGGGCTTCTTGACAAAATGCAACGGAGAATCTGTCATGTGATTGATATCGACTTGGCTGACCACCTGCAGTCACTCTCTCACCGGCGCAATGTGGCTTCCCTGTGCCTCTTCTATAAATACTTTCATGGCTTCTGCTCTGATGAACTTAGAGCACTGGTGCCCCCTAGGTATGAATTTGCACGAGATACTAGATTAGCAACTAAGTCCCACCCTTTTACAGTGAAACTGATAAAATGTAACTGCAATTTCTACTCCAACAGCTTCTTCTCTCGCACTTCCCGCCTGTGGAATTCCCTTCCACATACTTGCTTCCCCGACAGCTACAACCTCCAGGAGTTTAAATGTAAGGTCAATAGACTCCTCCTAATACACTAACTCACACCCATTCTCTCAAACACTCTTCCTATGTACCTCCTTACTCATCTATCACCCTCCTTCTGACATTTTCTATACCCAATTGCTCTATGTAACCCCCTGCGCTATAGTGGCAGTGGAATGCTTGATTAAAAAAAAATGTCATAAATATAATAGTAGGATTTAATAATATTTTTGATTAGATGAATATCTACAGATTTTTTGACAACAGCTGTACTGATATTTCAATATATTTATGATATGTATTCTGCTCTGCTATATGTTTAATTTGGTTTAGAAATAGCACAAAGTGTTAGTTATTTTATAACATAAATGTTAGGGATCAACATTTCACAGTGTTTTGAAATCATAAATATACATTGGCAACAGGTAAAGTAAGTTTTGTGAACATGTATAAATATGTTTTTGAAAACACACACACACACTTACATTGCCTGTTTCCAATGTATATAAGTTTTGTAAAGATGTTTTGTAAACATATTTGTTGACAGTAAGCTGGGTAAATTTCATAAAGATGTGTAAGTATGTCCACAACATTGGAAACACTATTTTGGAATGTGTTTCTACAAAAGTAAAATATCTAAATACTATTGTATTTATTTACACTAGCAGAACCCATGTAAATTATATGGATTTACTAATAAAATTTTAAATGCTGTACCCTGTACTTTTAAAGTTAGGATCATTCCCAGATAGTTATAGGATAAGTGACATAGTCTCTCATCAAAATGAAGTAGCATTAACAGACCATTGGTCCGGAAACATGATTTAACTCCTCACTACAAACAACTGCCTTGATCTAAAATGACAACTCTTCAATCTCTCTCTTTGTTACACTCACTTTTTATCTCTCTATGCCCTCTCTCTGTTTCTGTCTCCCTCTTGGATTTTTTATTAGAAAAACATCAACATTTATATTATGAAATGATTGTAATTATTTAATTTCAAAAGTTAATTTCAGGGTTGAATTTGTCCTCATCAGATCATTAGGTCATGAAAGAATTGCCTTTTTCTAAGATTACACTTCTTCAATTCCTCTCTGTTGCACTTTATCTTTCTCTCACTTTTTATTTGACTATTTCCCTCTCTCTTCCTGTTTCCATCTCAGCACCTGTGATACCAAGCATGTTAGATAACATACATAACACACCACTCAATAAATCCCGGGCCTAACTAATAAAAACAACAACTTTTAGGAAAAATTCAACTTTATTCATCAACATAGTCTTCTAAAGAAGCAAAAATAGAAACTGGAGCTGATTTGAGCCTAATAAAGGACATAAAAGCCCATCAATTGGCAATTGGACAGTATTTTGGCTCAGATTCACAGATTTTGTTGAAAAGTGACCTCCCATTTCCAAGCGACAACTCACCAAAGGCTGTCACAACTCGTCTTCCCTCACCAGGATGTCTTTTAAAACTCTACATATCTCTTTTTCAACTAGAGACATCTACACTGGTTGATCATTTGTTGTATTTTACATTAATACTATTGTTTATTTCTTTAAATTTTCATTGTTTCTTTTTTGTTCTGTCACCATTTACTTATCAAATCATTTTGAAAACAATTTTATTGATTTCTGGACTTTCTTCAGATATCCCCATAAACTGTGCTTCATAATTTGTAACCCTATAACTTCAATAGCTCTTGGAACTTGAACAGGTTGAACAATATTATAAAAAAAAAAAACAGTACTCAAAACAGACAATATGTTTTATCGATTATATGAAGACCACAAAGAATTGATGGAAATGCTCAGCAACCTTGACATATTTTGGAAAGACATAAGAGTAATCAAGAATCTCTACTATCAGCAAACCACCTGCATACGAACAGGTAATGAATTCAGCAGATATACAAAGATAGAAAGGGGCGTAAGACAAGGATGTGTCTTTTCACTGGATTCACTTGTACAACAAGTCTATTCTGAGGACCCTCGATGTTATGCCAGGATTTGTCATCAGAAGCCACTATTTGAACAACATAAGTTATGCAGATGATACAGTGCTGTAATGAGGAAGAAAGACTTGGAAAACCTGATACTAACAGGCCAGATAGAAGGAAGGAGAGACAGGGAAAAACAGCGAGTAATGTACTTGACTGGCCTGAGCAGGTGGATGGCAGAACAGAGGCTGCATGGTGAAACAGGAGAAAGCATGCTAAGAGCCACCAGGGATAAGGAGATGTGGAAGGTCATGATCACCTACATCCTGAAAGGACAAGGCACATGCAAGAAGAGAGATAATGGCATATTGCAACGAAGGGAAATAAATCTTTTTTAATATTTTTCTAAGTCCTGTATTAAACAAATAAACTAATATTTATTCAGTTTTATATTTATTTTCTCAATGTGTATTGGCATTTTAGTGGTCTTATCCCTCAGAAGTCATTATCATGTTTTCATAATGCTAATAAATAATAAAAGAAAAAAAATTCTCTTTTTTTTTGTCTTTCTTTTTCACAAGTTATAGTAATTTTCTTTGCTCAAAAATTAGGTGCATTTTATACATGAAAATAAGCTTTTCTTTTCTTTTCTTTTCTTTGAAATTTCTCTGCTTTTTTAATTGTGTCTTATACTCTCTAGCGATATATACACAAAAGATTACAGTAAATTTAGACTGAAAATATAACATTAACAAATTAGATTTTTAGCATGATTTAAATCTTTACTATCTTTAAAATATTTTTCTTTATTCATATTAGAGTAAGGCTGTTATTCAAAATTATTTATTTGTAACCATCTCTCTCTCACACACACACACTCTCTGTAATGATGCTACAGTTTTGAGGATGTTATCATATTTGATGAATTTGTATTTAAATATGTAAATAGTAACAAAAGAGTGAACAAAAGAAGTTAAGTTAGGGAGCAGTAAATATTTTTGAAGCATCCTTTCCCATCCCTTTCTGTTGGTCTTGTCAATCATAAAAGAATATTAGCTTAACTTAGGGAGTTTGTGTCAAGGAGAAAATAATGGAGTTAATCAATTCCACAAGAAAGAAAACACATGTGTCTAACAGCTGACTTATCTTTTTAATATTCAGTCGCACCCAACCTAGCCAATTTCCATTGCCAACCACAAATATTATTGTCTTCTTATCTGATGATTTTTGACTACAGCTGTACAGATCTTCTTTCAATATATTTTATCTCATTTATTTTATGGCAACAGATTCATTTACAGAATTTATAACATGTAATGGTTGCTTCAATTTGTTGTCTATTCATTTTAATGTTGCATTGTGACAAGTATTAATAATGAAAATATAAGTTTACAGGTGTCATATATTATCAGGTAATAAAAATCTGAAGCTTCAAACTCTCTCTGCTAGCAGTCAGTCTTGTACTTTGTAAATTTTGCAAGAAACAATTATAACAAAACTGTATAGAAGAAATAAAGGTTATGATATATAAGTTCCATTACAAAAGACTTATGTTGGTAAAACTTATTTACCAATATCCAAGAAAATGGAATTCCTGATTTGAAACTAATATGAAGGGTACTGAAAAGTTTTCAGACTGGCTAAGATGGGATTAAAAAAAATATAATAGAATCATTTTGCTACAACTAGTTCATTTTTAGGATTAAAACTAATTTATCTTCAGATGAAATAAAGCAAAATATATTAAATTTGCAACCACTGTGATATGAATACATATTTAGAGCAATTGGTTTGATTCCATATTATCTTTCTAAAACTTTTAAGACTAAGTTCATTTCTTCTAACAAAATATGTAAAAGTCTGTGATTATCAAAGAACAAAATTAATGTGATTAGCCATCAGGTATTTAAAGGAAATAAAGGGTTAGGATGTAAATGCAGATAGATTTATTCTAAGGTATAGGGTGGAAATTATTAATTAGAAAAGTACAATTTATTAGGTAGAAAATAATTAAAAAGAATTGGGATAAATGTTTTATTATCAATAAATATATGTAAAACACATTTTATTATATCACCAACTTTTATAAAATCCATACTTAAATCTAACATCTGTAAACCTAAATTCTTTCATTCTCACACTACCAGACAAAAATAAAATACCCACACATTATCAACTAAATCTGGTATAGACCAACTAGAATTGTGAAACACATTGAATTATATATATGAATGCTACTTAGTTGGACAAATACACACAAGGTCTGCTTAACAAAACAAAAAAGACTAAAATAAAAAATACCTGAATTTTTTCTCCTCCATTTTCATTTTCTAAAAATGAAACATATTAAATTTATAAATATTTCCTATTTGTTCCTTATCCTATCCTATATATGTAGATATTTGAGTTATGTGAATTAATAGATATACATATGGCAATACACACTTGTATAAAAAATTATTCAGATGTAAATAAAACAGTGGTTAATGTAGTATAAACAGAGCTATTAATTATATATATTAATAAATAAGTGACCTTTCTAAAAACTACAACTGCTGAAATAAGATCTGCCAACTGAATGGCCAGTGTATGTCCAAAAGTATTGTTTATAAAGCTTGCATCCATTTGGATGATAACAATGTTAAATTCTGTATTAGAGCAACTGCTAATAAGTGGAAATATTGTTTCAGTAATCACATGTTATCTTTAAACAACAGCAAATACAGCAAAATCACCGCTTTATCTCTATATTATTAGAAATTAAAAAACAACAAGAACTCAATTATTACCTGGAATATTGTCGCTAAATCCAAATCTTATAATAGAAAAGGAGATATATGTAACTTATGTCTTTTAGAAAAACTTGTCATTTTCAACTATATAAATAACCCTAATTTACTTAACAAAATAAGTAAATTAATGACCACATGCTGCCATAGAAAAAATACTTATTTAAATTCTTAGATCCTGATTGATACAGATTCCTCTAAACATTTGTCTTTTTCTTTCTTTCTCACTCCCTTACTTTCTCCCTTTCCTTCTTTCCCCACAAATATTACTATTACTAATTATGAATTACATGCCTCTGAATTCATCTCCCTGCATTTTAATATATTTTTAAATTTAAAATTTTAATTTTTTTATTTCCATGTAAGTTTTGTCTATTTAAATTTTACTTTTGATAAATTAGAAAATAATATCCTAATATTATAAGATTTAGCTCCCATGAACATTGAGTGAACTTAAATTCAAATCTCTTAAATGGTCAGTTCGTAATATACACTTGATGATTGCTTAATGCATGAAACTCCAAATTGTGTCACCAACATAGAATAATACATATATCTATTAATATATATTTGGAATGCAATTATTCTTTTAAACATTATTCTTTTTAAATTGTGAAAAACAATAGACATTTTATATCTATTATATTTTGTGATTTTTCTAATTTACAAATATCCTTTCATAAATATGGGTGTTGTGTTTGAATAAATTGGCCTGAATTCAGCTTATATAGTCTCAAGCTTTTAATTCATATAATTCTTTATCGAGAAGTGTAAGAAAAGAAAATTGTCTTTTAAGAAGTATATTTGTGACAGAGAGAGAGTCAAACACATACGCTCATTTAAAAGGTTCAAAATTCCTGGCACTTGAAGAAGGCTGAAATTACGTCATTCGTTATTTTCCTTTTTAATTTTTTGAGAATTCTTTAAAAACAGAATTTCGGCTTTCAGAAAAACATGACAGATATTAATTATTTCTCTGTTGGTCAAAATTTGGGATTGAGTTGAACATTGAATTAAGCCAGCGGAGTTGTTTGCCGGTAGAGAAATTTGATCTAAACAGAAGTTTAGGCCATTATATTTGAGTCAACAGAAAACAGAGATATATGAAATAATGAGTTTGAGATTTTGGTGGAGTTTAAATATCGAGACATGCTTGTTTACTAATGGTGAAATATGAATCTGGCGTAAGTTATATGCCTGTTTAATCTCAGAGGTCACATGATTTTTGGCTGTAGCAACAGACACTATCTTGTGACCACCAGTCTTCTATATAAGCACGTCATAATGCTGAAGTTAACAGAATTGGATGGTGATCGTAAAAGAGCATGGACGTCTGTGAGATTGAAACCTCCCTCCCTGCTGAAGCAAGTGTGCGGACAATTTAGAAACAAGGACTTTGAGAAATATTATCGTTGCAGCAGTCGCATTGAAAAAAACACTGAGTATATGTAACTTTACATTTGCTGTTAGCACGATAACTATTGGAATTACATCACCTGTTCTGCACCTTTGCAAGACACGTGGCCTCAGTGTTTTATTTGAGAAGAATTGACTCCGTCAAAAGAGTTTGAAGAACATTGTTGAATAGAGTTATATACCTTCTGAGACAATTTAACAACAAGTGACCCATACCCACTCTCTCTTTGTCTAGACTCCAGAAGGATGCTGAGAATACCATGGACCAAACATATGAGCAACAATGAAGTTCTAGAGACAATGGAAACAAAAAGGAGGCTTATACTTAACTTCTGGAAGAGAAAGTTGAACTTTCTATGTCACATAATGAGGAAAGAGGACTTTAAAAAAATTGATATTCACAGGATATATTGAAGACCCTCTTGGCAGAGGAAAACAACACATAACCTATTTAGCAAACATGAGTAAATGGATGGCAGAGCAACAGTTAGGAGAAATACCAAAAATACAAAATTTATTAAAAACTACAAAAGATAAGAAAATTGTGGTGAGCCATGATTGCCACTCTCCTGAAGGGGCATAGCACATAGAAGATGAAGTTTCCATTTTTGCCACTGATATATAGTTTGTCAAGATTGATATAAGTTTGCATGATATTAGAAATTTCTTTCATTGTTCTAGAATATCTAAGACTACAAAACATTGACACTCACAAGAAGTGTTTTGTGAATAACTTTGTGTAAAAGGAATAATAATAATAATAATGTGGAAAACAAATATAAATGATTTTAAAGAAAATTTTCTTTTTCACATATTAAAGCAGTGGTTCCCAAACTTTCTTTTCTCTGGGCTGCATTTTCAGAATGGAAATTTGTTCATGCCTCAGCAAGTTTTATGTAATAAAATGTCAGTCAGTCAGTTAAGTGCCATACGTGATAAATGCTTGGGTAATCATGTCTCGAATGAGACATGACTGACTGGGCAGAAGATTATCCCGCAGTAGGTTGCCATTGCTTTCTGCGGTAGACTGGTTGCCTCCCAAGGCTATAGAACCCAAGCTGTCCTATTATTTAACCCATAACTGGAGGGAAGAGACGGATTAATACCTTTCCCAAGGGTATTTGTGCATAAGTGAATGCAAGGAATTCAACACATTTAAAAATAAACAGAGAGTGAGTTAAAGGAAGATAACCATGGATTCTATCTCAGAACATTATCATTGATAACTCTCTCCTCCAATTTGCGGACTCTAGTTACTATATTCTTAATACTTGATATAATGCAAAAATATCTGAATGATAGAATCCGTCAATAATTATTTGTAACTATTTATATTGAGACTCATGCAAATGAAGTTTTAAATTTTGAAATTCTATTTATTTTTGGCATATAAATTTTTTGAAACTGTTTCTAAATTTTGAATTGTCTCTCAATCATTCCACCTCACCTGCTATCCTCTTCTGCCACACGTATGAGATGTGCCACATGATTTTGGAATCACTCTATTAGAGTAAAAAGTTTGAATTCCAGTTGAATTCGTTGCATTCACTTATGCGCAAATACTCTTGGGAAAGGTATTAATCTATCTCTTTCTTCCAGTTATGGGTTAAATAACAGGACAGATTGGGTTCTATAGCCTTGGCTATAGAACCCAATCTGTCAATTGCTAGTTCTGCTGTTAGGAAAGCTGGTTCAATGTGTGAATAAGTCTTTATAAATCCACCATTCACCATTGCATCAAATACTGCTGCCACATCTGGTCTGCTTCTAGGTATTTAAAGATTCTTGATAAAATAAAGAGAAGAATCTGCAAGGTTACTGGTCCTGACCTGGCATCACTTATTCAGTCACTTTCCCACCACCATAACTTAGCTTCATTGTGCTCTTTCTATAAATACTTTAATGATCTATATTAGCAGCTAAGTTTCATCATTTTATAGTTAAAATATCTAGATGTAACCATAAGTTCTATGCTAAAGGTTTCTTCTCTAGCATTTCTCACTTCTAGATCTCTCTTCAGGCTTCTTGCTTTCCTGTCAACTTTTCAAAACTTTAAATGCAATCATTATCTCCTGTTCTCTTAATTTCTGTTCTATGATTGTTCTCTTTCCTTAATAATGTTTTTTTCTTATATTCTCTCCTACTCAGTAACTCTTTGTGTCTTAGTGGTTCTATTGCCTTCCTTGGTGAGAAAATGATTAAAAAAACAACAAATAAAAATCTCTAAAACCATGTCAAATGGATTAAATCTGATAGTATTAAAGTGTAAAAGCATTTTCATCACAGAAAACATTGCACATTTTTGTGTAATTTATGTACTTTTACATTTATATTAGAATTTAATTTTCAATAGAAAATTGTTTATTTTGTAGCAGCAGATTATATAAAATAATTAATAATTTCTTAAATATTTTAACTTATATCTAAAACCAATTCATTGTTGCAAAAATATGTTAGTAAAATTCAGTTTCCTAGTGAACTTAATTAATTTAGCTTGATTTCCTTTTCTGTATATATATCTTCCTTAATAATTTTGAAATCTTTGGCTCTTTGAATGTTTTGAATTTTTATTTTATTCTCAGAGGAACCAAGCAATGAGTGTTGCATCAATATTCTACGTTTGTTACAGTCTGTAATCTCTGAGGCTAATATCAATGTTCTCCATGAGTTAAAGGAATTGGTAAGTTTTTTGTTTTTTATATCTCTAGAAATAAAAATGTAAGCAATAATGAATAAAGAATTGTGTATTCCATAATATTCACAATATTAGCAAATTCCTGATTCTATTTAAAATAAGTCTTCAATTATTTAAGCTTGATAACCTTTGTTGTTTAAAAACAAAAATTATCATGTTTAAATTTTATATTAAGAATTTCACAAAACTATCAGTTTTAGCAGATGTGCATTGTGGTGTAGTGGATATCAGCTTGGAACAACAAATTGGGGAGCCAAGTTCTTGCATTCACTTATGCATAAGTGAATGCAAGTGAAAGGAATTAATCCCTCTCTTCCTTCCAGTTATGGTTTAAATAATAGGACAGATTGGGTTCTAAAGCCTTGGCTAGCAACCAGTCTACTGCAAAAAGCAATGGCAACCTACTGCAGGATAATCTTCTGCCCAGTCAGTCATGTCTCAAAGTGTGCATCACGTATGGCACTTAACTGACTATCAGTTCATTCATATAAATTGGAGATGCCAAAATTAATTAAACAAAAGTTTAAATATCTAGGAATTGTTTTAACAGAGTATGGTAAATATGAAATGGAAATCCAAAGGCACATATCCCAATGTAATAGTATTAAAATATTGGTTTTAGATTGGATTGCTTAGCTTTTAACAAATATTTCAACAAAGTATTAAGGAACAGGAAAATTTTCATGAGCAACAAAGAAAGTAGTACTGAACTGTTATGTAATATCAGTTCTTCCCCAGAAATGAAGAAGACTTTAGACAACAAAAGTGTGGTTTTACGGAAGCATACTGTGAAAATACCATGGACTGAATCTGAACAATGATGAAAATGGAAACAAAACGGACACTTATATTTAACATCAGAAAGAGAGGGTTGAAACTTCTAGAGCACATAATGAGGAAAAAGGGTTTAGAAAAGTGGCAGGACATATTGAAGGCAAGAGGGACAAAGAAAATCAGTGAATAACCTACGTCCTTGTGCAAATTAATTGAAACAACTGCATTAATTTCCTTTCATCATACAGTCAGTTTTAGACCCACTGAAGTGACAGTGTAATTGATTTCTATTTTTTTCCTCAGATTAGGTCATTTTTAGTGGTGTGCAGTAATATGAATTTATTTTCAGGATGTATGATGAAATTTGTTTGGTCTTGAAAAATATTGTCATCTGTGATTGATTCAGATTTTTATCATGCCCAG
The DNA here is from genome assembly GCA_037127315.1 of Ascarosepion bandense. Lineage (NCBI taxonomy): Eukaryota > Metazoa > Mollusca > Cephalopoda > Sepiida > Sepiidae > Ascarosepion > Ascarosepion bandense. The sequence continues at coordinate 3,127,679 of JBBBDQ010000694.1, read as the reverse complement.
ATTGTCTTGACTATCGATTAGTTGCCCTATGGCCATTGTCTACAATGGACGTTACAATTTTCATACATTTTCTTGGAGTAACTCTGCATGATCACACTGGCAAGCCTTACATTGCAAATATTGTTGATGTTAGCCTTTCAATTGTTATCAAAGGGAAGGAACAAACGGAATCTATCATTCCAAAACATTAAGGAAAATGCTAATGGAAGAGAAAACAAAAGATGATGTACATGTGATCAGGGAAAGTGTGAAAGATCCCAGGAAGACATTTTGTTTCAATTAATTTGCACAAAGGTGTATCTAATGAGTTTTTGTAAATGGTTGGCAGAAGAGCAATTAGAAGAGATTGCCAAAAGACAAACCTTAGTAAGAATTGTAGCGAGCTATGATCAGCCATGTTCTGAAGGGACATGGTACATAGAAGTGAAATCAATAATATCCATGTCATGTAATTAAATGACAATGGATTAAAAACATTTTCAATAAAATGTAGGTATTAACATTTTCGTTATCAAAAAGCATTTAATGAAAGAAAAATTTAATGTGACTGAACGCTATCTTTAATTGTTGCAAAAGAAAATTGAGAGAATTTTCAAAGCAAAAATAAGTTATTGGATTAGAATAGATTGAAGTGTAAGGTGTATTTGCACAAGTTTGTATTTTGGGTTGTTAAAAGATGTCAAGGGAGGCAATCAGTAAATTTGAAAGCAAAATTATCTCCCCTAGTTTTTAATTTTTTTATTATTATAGTAAGTACAATTGAACTTGAAATATATAACATTTCAAAAAACATTATTGAAAATATCTACTATGAATATGCAGATTAAGTGTAGATATTTTTCAATAATGTTTCTTTGAAAGAATTTTCATCTTAATATATAACATGTGCTATTTCTGTCTGAATTTCTGGGATGAGGAATTATGAGGATAACAGTTCACATAAATATTTGTTATATTCTAACTTCATTTAAATATTATAAAAAGTAGAGTGTTTTTTTTTCTATTTAAAAAAAAAAGACTTGAGATTGCATTTAATTCATGCTTAAGAATTATATACCATTATACATTCACTTATCACTAGTATATTTATGTCTCTCTTTGGCCCATACTGTAAATAGTGTTTAATCTTTTACAGCTGCCTGACAAAGATCTACATCTACTTACTAACAGCAGAAACAAAGACATCCGAGATTTGGCTTCAGATCTTTGTATTGATCTTAACTACTGATTCTTTATTGTGCATACCAATACTGAACAATTTCTGCTTCTATTTCCATTTTTGCCTTAAGGTCTGTAGCATGGCTTCCATTTTTGGGATTCATCCTTAATATCTTCTAGTTTCATAATAAAATATTGTTTATATTCAAGAAGTCTTTTTTCTTTACCAATATTTTTCAAGTTTATTTAAGTAAAAAAACAAAAAAACAATTGTCCTAATTTGAACTGATATTCAATAGAAGAATGCTTTTCATATAAGTGATAACACATGTAGTAATTTTAACATTGATATACTCTTATAAGTACAAAAGATTCTCTCTTCTGATTATTAATTTTTTACTATCAGATTGATGTTCACAGGGATGACTTGTATAAGTATACCAACTCAATCTAAGTCTATTTGTAGAAATAAATAAAACTGAAAGAAGTATTGTATATAAATATTTATCTGAGTATCACATATTTATCTCAATTACTTGTATTCTTTCAGATCGTCATAAACTATCATCTTGTAAACTTTTCTTTTATTTGAGTTTTTAAGCTCTTAGTAACTCCACAGAAATAAGCAGAGCATAGTCTAAAAAAAAAAATGGATAAATAGCTGTAAATTTTGAGATATTTCAGTATCATCATACCACAAGAAAAATTTAATAGAATAACATGCTTAGGCAGAAATAGCATTAAAACCAGTATTTATTCAAAATACTATAAAAGAAAAAAACAGAATCTCCATGTATATATAGGAATTTCTAATAGATCTGAGATTCAATAGATTTTCAGATTTTTTACCAAGTTAAATGAAAGGGACATTTCATTCTAGTTTTGTTGTTTTTAGATTATAAAACAAGAGAAATAATATAAAGGACAGGTCAATAATCATTTACAATGCTTCATTTAAGACTTTTGTAGACTATTACATCTAATCTTCGGCACTTTATAGCTTAAAATATAATCGACAACCAGTCTACCACAGAAAGTAATGGCAACCTACTGTGGGGAAAATCCTCATTTATGTCTCTTTTGAGGCATGATTGCCCAAGGAAATAAACTGACTGACTGGCTTGCTTATGCTTTATAATATAGAATTGTTTCCATAAGGATTTACCCTCTTCAAAGAGGTTTTTCATTTATTGGTACTATTTTCACTCAAGATTTTGTCTTGTACCAGATTGAAATCAGCATTTCCTTGAACAGATTATTGTTCTGTGATGAATACTTGAAAGGTCATTTAAATTCACAAACTTCAGAACAATTTAGATATTAGTAAATTGATCAATGAATGATAGGGTTTTAAAGTGGAATATTCTTTTTTTCAAAGAGAAATTAGAAATAGAATTTTGGAAACAAAATACTCCATAAATATAATAATCTGAACTACTTTTCAACACATTTTTACAGATGAAGTAAAAAAAAAAAAAAAAAAAAAAATTTAATTTTATCACTTAATTTTATCAAGCTTTACAAAGTAATGGTAATATGAGCTGTTTCCCAAGCAGTTCGTATTTCTTTCGTTTTAAATTTATAAAAAAATCTTTCAGGAGAAATGTTTCACAAGATTGCTCTTTCCAGCATTGATGAGGGTTTCCCTCCTAACTTTTTATTAGAAGCAGTGTGGAATATCAACATCTTGATTATGTTATTATTTTCTCTTCAAATGCTATGTGCTATCTTTTATAGTTGTTGGTAGGCCACAAGTGATGTGATTTCTCTTGGTACAGCTGTTTATCATTCTGTAATGCCAGTCCACAAAATTTGAAGAATGATAGTCTTTGCCTAAAGCTTCAGTAGGAACATTTATTTGAACCATTGAAAGAAAATTACAATCTGTTAAAAAAGAAAAAACGCAAACATACAACCTTTTTGCTAGATAGAACAAATTGCATTGGAAGGAAAGATATAAAAATTTTGTAATTAATAAAGATTGAAGATAGACAGTTTTGTGGCTAGGTATGCACAAAATAGGATAATTATATAGGTTGCAAGATATTTATAAACATGACCCAATTAGAGATTTTTCACTGTAATGTGTGAGATGGAATATCTAGCTCACAACTGAAAAAAAAAAAAGAATTAACAAAAAACATTGAAAGAGAGTACAAACTTTATTTCATAAAATAGTCTACCAATACTTACTAAACACAACAGACTGTGTATTGCATATAAAAGAGGATTTAACATAACAGCTTTTTTGTTGATTAGTTATGTTTCTATTTCAGCATTGATATGTGAAAGACTTGTCCAAGTGTGACAAAATCCCTTCTGCATTGAACAGAGAAAGATATATTCTCATTATATAATTAGCAATGAAACATTTGAAGAACAAAAGAAAAATGCAAAAGTTTTAATCATTTCATGTATTTACTACTGAAAGTTCCCAAGAAACAGCTTAAAATTATTCTATCCTTTAAATGGATATAAGTATTTAAACTGATTCATAATATAACTCATATAATTACCTATTTATATATTTTGTACCAGGAATGACACACTAATGAATTTTAGTTGAATTTGTAAAAGTCTCATTAGAATATCTGGCACTATACAATAATTATTAGATTAAGGGACTGATCACATATCTTCCTCATTCTATAAAAACAGAAGTCAAATAGTAAATTATGCGATACTGTCTTTTTTATTTAGTTGAATACCAGTGGATGGAAAAGGTGTTTAAATGATTTAAAATACAAAATACTCATGTAATATTGTCCAAAAGATTACTGTACAAAAAAATGTTTTTGTCCCTTATATCCAAATCAGGATTAGATATGTATAAAAGTGTTCCCTCATTTTCTTGTAAACAGCCTTTTCAATGAGGACCTAGCTTGTCGCAATATAAGGAAAAACACTTTTCTTCCTTAATACATTGTTGGCTGATTGTCTGTTTTAAATATTTTTATGGAGATATACTTGTTCATACAATGTTCCATTAAAACCATTTCCCAATTAAAAGCAGATATTTGAGATGTTAAAAGTTTCTGAATTTCCTGTCTTAGAAATTGAATTATTTAGTACAGTATTTAACTTCTCTATATATTCAATATTAACAATTTGCTGCAATGAGAGAAACAAGATATGAAAATTCACAACCTATTTTTCATGAAGTCTTATAAAATAATGACCAATTAGAAAAAGCTTCATTGTAGAAAAAAAAATTGATATTTTTGTTCAACAAATACTGTCACTTGTTTTTGTTTATATTTGAAATAGAAATTGAACTTTACATGAATTATTTTTAAGCATAAGCAAGTAATTTATGAAGTACTGAAACTCAAATTGTTTCATTGAAGTACAACTGTTGAAGCATAAAGTAGATAAACACAGCATTGTGATAGGTGAATGTGAGATAAGAAATCACAAAATTACCAACTAATCCAAATACCTTTTTATAAAAGGTGTTATCTTGTTCAATTATACCAGATTTTTTCTTCTGTTCCTTTAACTGATACATCTGTTTTTAGTTGGTTAAGATGCCAATTTTAGTTTTGACCTTTTGCTGAATTTTTCCTTTCATCATATTTTGTATTGGAATGTCTGAATAATTATTGAGCAAGTGGCAATACAAAGCAGATGAATAGAAAACAATAAAGCTATAGCTTTATTGTTTCCCTAATGTACAATCTGTACAGGAATAAAAAAAAAAATAACTTCACAGTGAAGTACGTTTTTCATTAGAGTATATATGATATGATAAAAAAGACAAATCAACAATGTTAATTTATTATCTTTTTATACATGAGAATAAAGCATTACCTGCATGCAGCATATATTGAATCCATTCTTCTCTCCTATGTCCAGAATCCGGACTTGGAAAGGAAAATATTTTACATGATAATTTAATACATATATCTGCAAATGATTTGGCACGATTCATTTTTAATTCATTTTGAAATTCTATTTCATATTTCACAACACCTGTAGCAATTAAGTACTACTTTTGAGAAAGTGCACAGAAAATTTTAACATATTTCATATAATTTATAAATTCATTTCACTCATAATTAACTGATAAGTTTTAAAAAATATTTTTTCATTTTAATAGATTTATTTACAATTCAATATTCAAAGATGTTTTCTTTTGTAAATATACCTTCTACCCAAATGATTTTTGCTGCTTTTCTTGCACTTCACCGTTTACAATAAGATCTTCTCAAAAGTCGTTAATTTCAAAAGCACCTAAAGTTTGTTTTTAATTTTTGTTTGTAACAAAACACGAGACACCTTAAATAAAGAACTTAAAGAGAGTTCAGATACAGAGTTCTGATAGAGTACCGTTGGAGTCAGTCAAGATGTTAATTATAAGCATTAATAATGAGTTATAAGTTTTTCATATCACTTGTTAAGGTAACCAAAATCATCTTTGTCAACCCTTGACACTAGCACTTAAAAGTAAAATCTTCCATTATCACCTCATCAGTTTTATAAATCTCGTGCTTAAGATACTCCAGATAAAAATGATAACACTTCTTTTACACTTTGAAATAAAAAACAAAAAAAAAAAACAGTTCACTTGATTGCAAACCCAAAAATAGCTGTAGATCTTGATAATTTAATTTGAATATGAATTCTGCAATTCAAATGCATAACTCTTAAACACATAAAGCATTAAAATTGACAAACATAATTAATTGGTTATAATCATTTATTCCAATATTTTGTTTTTACTCTCCACTATAGTCTCATACATAATTTTCACCTGAGAAGTAAAATTTATATTGATAACAATATATTGAAGTGGCATAGTTTTTTTGTCACACTTAATACCCAGTTTTTAATAATCTTCACTGAAATCAGAAATAGAATTATTCCATGACAACTTGATTTTTCCACTCACAAATAGAATTTAAATATTAAAATTAATAATAATCTCTATATTCATTGGCATTTTGTTTTAGAAAATGAACAATTTTAACAGGAAAAATACATTTAAATTATACATTAAGTAAAACATTTCAAGAAGTACCAGAAATGTTTTAGCATAATCTTGTTTGGTAGTATTTTGACTAAATACATTTTAGTACAATGTAGAGATGGACATTGATTGCCAAAATAAGTAAATATTTCTTATCTTACATGTAAATGTTTGAGTTGAAAAAATTTCCTATAAATTAAAAATGTAAGATTAATGTTTTGCTTAATATACTTTAAATTAATTTATATTGGATTTTTAAAAATGAGGAATTATCATTATTATATGCCATCATAATCATCTTCATTTATATATTCATAACACATCACGTGTCTATTATTGTACTTGCTAATCTTCTCTGAATCTTGAACTGAAAACTTTATTCAATCCATTGAGATAATTTGTATCTTTTTATATTTCCTAAACATGAAAATATTTAATATCATTTAATACTCACCAGGTTTATTCACCAGAGTAGGTAACTTTTCAGCATTATCAGGCTCAGAGATTGAACTCATATTGCCATAGTCTTGTGGATTAAAGTATTGATTAAAACCTTTTTGGTTCTGGGTTCAATCTCTGGATCTGGTACTTCTGAAAAGTCACCTCATTGGTTCAATGAAAGAAACAGACAAGCAACACAAAGGTGAATAAATCCAGTGAGCGTTAACTGATGTGAAATATCCATTAAGCATGGAAAATGGAAAGAAAATACTCTACTCCTGCAGATTGTACAAAAGATTTGGTTCCATATTTTAAGAAAGTTACCATTTATGACAACAGAAATCTGAAGATGACCAAAAAAGGTACACTGGCTGAAATGTTGTGAGTATGATAATAAAAATGAAAATGCTGGTCTAAATAGTAGGATATGTAATAATTTTATTGGAATTTAACATACAAATTGAATTCTATGCTTGTCACTAAAAAAGAAAACTTGTTTACTTCTTATATCTCTAAGTAAACATGGCTTCTCTGTTGATCCTAAAGAACCAGTTAGTTATTTAGATCCCAGGCTCATGTAAGCAATCTTCTAATTGGAAAATTTACAACATGACGCAATATCAAAACATACCTTTCTCATTTCAATTATCAATCTTGTTTTTTTTCTTCAAGTTATGAAATTAAAAGGGCAAGAAAATCTGTATTCAGTTTATTGTTGTTACAAAATAGATTCCGTTTTTGGGGTTTACATAACTTCTAGAAAAACAAACCAAATAATTCAACAAGAAAGTTTAGAAAGAAGCAAAAACAGACTGATAAGTCTACTTCTATTTTTGTGTTAATATTGACTAAAAAGTAGACAAGCATAATTCTGTGTCAAATGAGGTAGGTGGTTGCAGTGTAAGTCATGGAAAACATTATAAATTGAATGGGATAAGTAAAACTGATTGCTTACTCTGATTGCTTACAAAGATTTTTATTTTTAATGTAGAGCACACTTGTATTGGGATCATTTGTTTCTAATATAGCCATAAGGAGTTCTTTAGATTTTGTCTACATTTGATAAAACTTAAGAAAACAGCTATAGTTTGTGCTTGTAAGTATTGTCTGCTGAAAGCTAACAATTGCCTATTTCTAGAATATTCATGAAAATTCCATCGTTTTTGCTGTAATTTTCAGTTTGAAATATAAGATATTTGATTGTGAAGTTACCTAAACATTTTTCAAACTATTGTTTAAATATCAAAGATAATTAAAAAGAAACTTTTTGCAATATAGTATCATTCATAGATTGGCCACTGCTAGAACAAAATGTATTAATGTCTACTATTCCTTTATTCTGTAGAAACAGCAATAATAAAAATGTGTCAAAATTAAAATACAACAGATTTTACTGCCAGAGATTTTTTACATTCATTTTTGTTTCAACTGTTAAGACCTGCATTATTGATAAATGATGCTATTAACTGAATACTGAAAACTCAATTCTAGCCAGTCACTTATTATCTAAGTTAATATACTAAAATGATTATTTTAAGAAGTTATCTGTACAATAATATTATATTTTTTCCTTTTTGAGGTTATACAAATAAGAACATCCAGTTTCCATTAAAAGTTGATTCTGAAATTTCTATTATTTTACAATATTATAAGGTCTAATTTCAAACATTACCTCTAGTTTGTTTAGCATATATTCATGTTATCCTTTATAAAACCTAAATGATAAATCATTCATTTAGATAATGTTAAGTTGTTATCAAGGATGTATTATGAATTCTTGATTTTCTCACCATAAAGATTTTGTCTTCAGATTTAAGTGAGGATTTTTTATGAACTATAAAATCTATGTCAATTTTTTAAAATTCAATTTCTTTAGCATTAAACAAAATGGCCATTCAATGTCTACTATTCCTTTATTCTGTAGAAACTCTTAGCTCTATTGAAAATCAGATTCTTATTGCATAATATTTTTTCTGAAGAAAATTTGAAAAAGTGTTGTTATTATTTTTTTTTTTGTGATTTATGTGATTAAGCTCCCTTAAGAAAATTATCTGTTTTTTCCAATAATCATTTTTCTATAAGTAACCTTCTTTTTTCTCTGCTATCACCATTTTTTTTATGTCTTTTTGTTTATTAACATATTTCCAACTATATTCACAGATTTTACAATTACAAGGCTAATAGCTAAAATGGAGGAAATGGTAGAGCAGTGGAATTAGGTTTTCAAATCAAGTGACTATAGTTATGTAACTCATATTTGTAAGCCTTATGTCAGATTAAGTTAAGCTGAGAAATATAAAGAATGATCCTTATTATTTCAAAGTTTCTTTTTTCTGCTTGAGGAATTAAAATCCTTGTTTAATTCTAAAATTAGTTTCAGAGTAAAAATATTTGTTATAATTTTAAGGAATGTCTTCAAATGAATTTCTCTCTAGTTCTTTTCTAATGTTCCACATTAGATCAGAAATAAATGTCTTATTTATCTTATTTTTTTCTGATTTCTAATTTTTTATTTGCAATAACAAATCTGAAACTGATTTTTGATCATCTACATGTGTAAATAAATCTGACGTTACACGATGAAAATTACTTATTCAACTGTTAAAATCATAGAATTGCATTTTAAAACAATACAGATATTGCTGTTGCTTTTTAGTTCAACTTCTTACTTTATTGAAATTTATTTGGAAAAAAAAACAACTATCAATTTCTTAGTAGCTAAATTCATATCTTATAAGTAAATGTTTTTAAAAGTGGGTAAAGAAAGCACACTGGGAAATAATTATTATAGAAAATAATTTTTTTATAATATAAATTTTTACTGCCAGAAGTTGAACATTTCAATCAAGATTGTTAAAGAAATGGTAAGAGTGTGTAATGAGTTGAACTGCAAAGGAAAAGGTCAAATATATCAAATTTTGGATCAAAAATCAAATAATTAAATTTGATGGTATATATCTAGGCCTATAATAGCATTATCAAGTAAAAATCAATGACTCATTTGTGAGTGAGTGGTAATATCCTACAATATGTAAAAACCAAGATAACAAGCACATCAAATTTGGTGGCTGGTCCAAATGTATTTTGAAATAAAAACGGATTTTCCACTTCCAAATGTTGATTTGAATTCATAAAACTGTTTTACCTTTTTGTAGTAATCCTTAAAAATGATGTAATACTTGTGGAGCAGAATACAAAATAGAGTTTCTGCTATCTACAATATTTAATTACAACAAATGAGGTTTGTTTATGTTCTGGTTTGATCCAACAAGAACATCTTGTAGGAAATTGTTGAATGAATTTGGTTGTGATTTTAACGTACACACATAAGAAAGACATTTGTAAAAAAAAAAAAATACAAAAATAAAAAACAAACAAACATTTAAAAGCATTGTTAAATCTGGAGAATAATTTCCCAGATAATAATTAAAAATTAAATCTTAACTCATGTTTAAAAATGTATCACTGAACAATGGATGACTAAAAACAATCCTTTTAAAAAGCATTTGTTTAAAACAAATGCTTCTGGAATGAGATGGAATGCTTTCTTGGTTTGGGGAAAATCAAAGAAAACTTTCTTTCCTTTTTGTTTTTTGAGTAAAAAATAAAAAGAAACCAGTTTTTTGACTGCTGGAGTCATAAAATTGTGAAAAAATTTTTAAAAATCCCGAACAAAAAAAAATCTCCCATTTGAATGGATTTTTATAAGCTTTTTTTTTTTTTTTGTTGTTGTTTTACTTAAATTTATCCAATTGGAATCAAGAAAAATTCTCCCCCATCAAAATAGATTTCTGTACTTTTTAAATTGTCCTTTCATAGACTGATTAAGTGACATGTATGTGGAGTGTGTATATGTATTGAACTAAAAAGGGGTGGGGGCAAATTATGTATACCCCAGCTCAGTTATTTTCTCTTTACCAGAGTCATTTTTAGGGACAAATTTTTCTGATGACTTTTAAAGCTAGAACTGATTCAACCATCATTATTCATGTACACACAAGCAAATCATGTTTCATATCAACTATTACAAGACTTTTCAGTTCTTCTCTAGTTGATTTAAAACTGGTTAGGATTTTATTTTGGGGTCTATATCACCCAAATCTGGTTCATTTACTGAGTAAAACTCCTTAGCTCCGTGTTCCTCTTCAAATATATACACCTGCAAAAATAAAAGGACCAGTTAAGAGAGCAAATGCATACAATATTAAAATTATTAAAAGTCATATGAAATCTAAAAGTTCTTATAAATGAATCCTCTTCTTCATTTATGCCATAATCTTTTTCTATTTGTGTTCTGATTTGCCAAGTGCTAAAGTAAAAATATTTATGGATGAAAAGTTGTAATTTAGAATCATAACACAAAAGATCAAATAAAAGATGAATCTTGAGAAATCATGAATAAATTATCCTTAATTTTTAAGATATTTATTATGAAAGCAAGCATTGTGTCATAACTTAATAACTGATAGCACACAATTGCTCAAACTGTTACCTATCAGATTATAAATTTACTTTTCTTTGCTCAATAGAAAATGTAGTAAGAGTGACTTGTTCATTTGAAATCAAGAAGAGATTTTGATTTAATCATTATTCACATCTTTTGATTCCATACCAACATTTTATATATATAGTAATTAAACTGCTGATACAATTAACTTAACTTTGAGATATTTTTTAAACTTGATATAATTTGGATGTTTTGTTTCTTCTGAGCTGTGGAACTCATGTACAACAAATTAACTTATTCAACTGAACTTAGTTTCATCCCATATATGCAGAGAAGATTACATATATATATATATATATATATATATATATATATACAATAAAGTTAGCTGGGGTACTAGTGTTATTCAAGAAATAAGTAATAAAGACTTAAAAATTGAGTAAATTGTAAACTACATTTCATAAACAAAAGATTACATGACAAATATCTTTTTGGATTTTGTCAAAATTCTATTTTATTTTAAAAATGATTCTGTATAGATACCATTAGCCATTTTCCCTGTTGAGTTAAGAATAAACTGTTTGTTCAGAATTAGAATCTTTGAACAAATCTACATAAGACTGATCATGAGAGAATCATAGCGATATGACAACACACTCATGAATAAAGATTTGATATTTGAGAAACAATGAAACTGAAGTAACACACACGCCAAAAATGAAAGAAAAAAAACTCTTTTGGTAAAGCTAAAAGCATTCAAATATTAGACAATTTATATTTAAGCTTTCACTAAAGAACAAGAAAAAAAGAACAACTTTTTTTCAATCATGTTCATCTTGAGCCCCTTGAGTTAAAAGGTTACAGAGTAAAATGTATCCCCATAAATTTATGGGGATACATAGGGAAAATAATAGTTAGCATTAGACTTGAATAGATTAAGATTGTAGTGATCAGGTAAGCATCCTCTTGGGAGTCGGTTCCACAAATCAATGGTTTATGGAAAGAAACTGCTTAGTAGAATTTGTATCTCACCAATAGAATACAAATGGAATGAAGGTGGTTCACCACAATGTACATAGCATGGCAGATCTTAGCTGTGAAGGTTAAAACTAAGGAATGTAGTTTGATCTGAACACTTTCCATGGAAATAGCAATAGAATAGGGTGAAGATTGTGAAACCTAAAAGAAAAACAATGCAAAATTTATAGAAAACATGGTACATAGATTTTGTGGAATTTTTCTTTTATCAGAACTGATAAAACAAAATCATGACCAATAAATCAAACTACAAAAAAATTTGATATTTACCCTAGCATCTGCACAAATGCAGGATATGGCACAAGGCTGATTTTTACCATGGGGCATTCTGAGCATGTACACTTGGGTAGAAATTCCCCATAGACCTTGTATACATGGGGTTAAGCTCTCATCTGTTTATCTTTTGGCATAGGTTCTCCACTCGAAGACAGAGAGTTTGACAAGGATAGAATTTTGGCGAACTTTAAAATGATTTTCTAAGTGTAACTTAGATGTGTCTGTCACAAGGCTGAAAATAAGGGGTATCCAGTGAGTATCGAACTAGTGAGTCATAATTGATCCCACGAGACAAGCCGGCTAACCATTACACAACACTGAAGTGCTCAAATGTTCTACACGTAGCTTAGATGTGGCACGAAGATGAAAATGTGGATCACCCATTGAGGATCAAAATCACTATTAAGTCATAACTGATTGAGCAGAACAAGCTTGTTAACCATTACACCAAGTCAAAGTGACCAAAAAATAGAAAAAAATTCAAACTGAGGATAAATGTCAGTAAACTTAAATAATGCCTCAAGATTAAATTCACCAGATTTAAATGGCAAGGAAGGAAGGCAAGCTATTGCTACAGCTTAGAACTGATAAGTAAGAGTCTAATATCTTCAGAAATTTGTTAGCCAAGGATGGTAAGTTCAATCCTTGGTAGGACCACTTCCTTTTTAGCTAGCAATTGCTATCAGCGATTTTAATTCTAAAACATTATATAATTATAAATTATTGCTGAAAACTATATAAAAATTGACTTGCTTTAAATAAATTTATTAAATCCTTAAAATATAATTTGCTTGTTTATTTCACTTATAACATTTAATACATTTATAATAAATAAAAGTGTTAAAAGGAAAACTCTGTAAATAGAAATATTAATCTAACTTACCACATTCACTCCAACTTGTAAAACAGCGCTCGGTACATAAAGAGTCTTTTGAGGCCCAATGTTCCAGTAACGTCCAAGGTTAAATCTGTTAACAATCACAATCCCTTTGGTCCAACCCTAAAATTGGAAATCAGTTGATAGTTTTGCAGCTCTCTTTTCTGACGACATAAATTTAAGAAAAATCAGTGATGATTTTATTTTTTGAACTAAACATGAAATCATTTATGAATCTATTATAGCTTCTGGTAAAAATGAATATATACCTTAAAAAACAAATGATAATATGCATGAAAAAGTAACTATTTTTGCCTCAAATTAACAATTAAAATTTATGGTATATTTTTATGAGGGAATGTAGTGATGCTTGCATTTTATTGAGGCTAACCCAATCATTTTTGTAGAAAATTTCAACCTGATGAGTAAGATTGTAATTTTTCTGAGTTTTAAAAAAATATTCATGAAATAAATTATCACCAATGAATTTATAAATTTGTCCAATTTATTTTTCAGTGAAATCAATAAAATTTCACCAATTACACTGTTTTATTTACTGATAACTTCGATCAGGCTTAATGGAACACCCTATATATATATATATATATATGTCATCCACATAAAAGCCTGTTTCACTGTATCACAGCTCATCAGTGTGGTTAGACACATCCATTTGCTTCTGGCCAGGATCGAAACTTGACTGATTTGGTGTCAGTCGGAGTCACTACTCACTATTCATCCATCAAGAGTTTTGATCGTGGAATTGAAGTCATTTAAAGAAATCATATTTATATATGAAAATATAATTTCTGTAAATAAATTCTATTTTACTATTAAAACCCTTGATAAGTTAGTTGAAAAAGTTAGAATTTAATTTTATTTATTACTATATCAGATTTTATACAGATAAATTGGGCAAAAAAAAAAAAACTGTAATTTTTCTGAGTTTCTGTAAAAGCTGCATTTCAAGATATCAAATTGAAATTTATCCAAATTTAGCAAAGTAACTTTTCCTTGCATTAATCTACAATGAAAAAATTAATCGTTAGATAAAATATTGAGACACTGTGATCATGATTGATTTTGCACTAATGCCTTTAGGAAAGACAAGAAAACTGACACTAAAAAGAAATGTTATATGTACAGTAATTGCGTAAATTGGTAAATTACTATGATTATATTTCTTACTTTCATGCTAAAAAAAGTATCTGAAGGCTCTTCTGTAATAGTAAAAGTTGCTTCATAGAGGGCAGGACTTCGTTTCGCAGGAATGTCTTCTTGCCAGGCAATTGAATCAGAAACTCTGTAAGAATAAAAGTCAGACAACAGTGAGGTTCACCAATGTTTCTAGAAATGGAATAGATGATATTGAATCAATTGCTATGTCTGCTGTTAGGAGAATTGATTCATTATGTTATGCTAAACAATTTATCTCATGAGAATCCATCTTACACATTTATAAGTCTGTCTTTCATTCATGGATGTCTGGTCTGTTGTTTCTGCTACATATTTAGAGATTCTTGATAAAATACAAAGAATTAGCAATGTTATTGATCTTGACAGTGCAAAATTGGCAACAAGATTTCATAATTTTATAGTTGAAATGGTTAGATGTGACCATAAGTTCTATGCCAACAGTTTCTTCTTTCTTGTAGAAATTTTCTTCTTCTCACTTGTGGAAACTCTCTTCCAAACTCTCTTCGCTTTTCAGTCAACTTTGATCTTCAAAAATTTAAATTCAGTTTTGTTTTCTTCTGTCTTCTTAATTCCTGTTGTGCTCTCTTGTCTTAATAATGTTTTCTTTTTATCATATTTTTTTTCATACAATAACCCCTTGCATATTAATGGCTTTATTGCCTTGCTTGGTGTTAAATGATTAAAAGAATTAAATTCTAACTTGAAACTATTCTTTTTATATCACAACCGTGTAAACGTGTGATTGTCTGGCCTAGAATTATCTTATCCTCCATGTATTATTAATGAATGGATAAAAAAAAAAACAGGTGTAGATTCTGTACAATAATCTCTACTCCTTTTAGGAATTACTTTAATTTAACAACAGCAATAATAGTAGGACACTGAAGAAATACAAAGAACAACATAGGATTGAAACTGACAGTAAAAAAATAATAGACTAGACATAGTGATTGAAGAAAATAAAATAGGCTTTCTTATAGATATGGCAATGTTGTCAGTTAAAAAAAAACTCTAAGAAAATGATTAAGTAAGTAAATATATGGCTCTTGAAATTGAAAAAAATGTTACACCTTAAAACTATTGTTGGAGTTATGGGTATAATATAAAAAAGGTAGAAACAAGAACTATAAAAAAAATCTGTGTTAGTTTCTATTTACAAGAGATTCAAAATATTGCAGTTTGTGAAACTGCTCATCTACTCATCTACATATCAATATAAAGAAAATATTAACATTATGTATTGCTTATCAGAAAATATCTAAACAGAAGGCATACATTTTCCTACATTTTGTATTCTAGATTTTGAATAATGATCTAGTAAGAGATAAAAAACAGAAAGGAAAAGATGATGATGATGATGATACTATTAAGTGGAGGAGGCTGGGTGTCAAGGAGATTGTTTTTTTTTTTTTTAGTTTAAATGACGAAGCAGCTGAGGTAACTTGGAAGTCACATCTATGTACTTGGGAACATCTTTACTTAGTTGATTATATATCTTGCACATGTTCCTATTATACTTTTATCAGACTGCTTGTCATGATCGGTATACTGGGATTTATATATTTGTACCTCAGCGACAGTTGGCATGCTGGTCTTTAAATAATGACAATAATAATGAAAAAAGAATAGTATAAAAATAAGAAATAATATAAAATATTTTGTTTGAAAACCGTTAATGTAAAAAAACAAGGGAGATAAAATACGTATAAAACATTAAGAGTTATTTCCCTTGTGAAATTACCATTTTTTTTAAAAAACTGGTGATCGTATTTAAGTACCTTTTCGATTCTTTTATTTACAGCTCGATTTCAAAAATATATTAACATATAATGTTCACTAAAAGCATAATAGATTTTGTAACTTTATTACTCTTTGAATTTTATTCTTTAAAAGAATTTTTATGGTGTGTAAGTGTAGGTTAGCAGGTAGATCCGCAAATTCTGGTTTCAGTAGTTTTAAAGGTGTAATATTTTTTTCAATTTCAAGAGCCATATATTTACTTACTTTATCATTTTCTTAGAGTTTTTTTTTTAACTGACAACATTGCCATATCTATGAGAAAATTCAGTTAGTTAAGTGCCATACGTGATACATGCTTTGGGTGATCATATCTCGAAAGAGACATAACTGACTGGGCAGAAGATTATCCCGCAGTAGGTTGCCATTGCTTTCTGCGATAGACTGGTTGCCAGCCAAGGCTATACTACCCAATCTGTCCTATTATTTAACCCATAATTGGAAGGAAGAGACAGATTAAAACCTTTCCCAAGGTTATTTGTGTGTAAGTGAATGCAAGGAATTCAACTGGAATTCGAACTCGGCACTACTGATTTGTTGTTCCGAGTTGATATCCACTGCACCACAAAGCATATCCCCATCACAAGAAAATTAAAAATAAAGCCATAATGTTACGAATTGTCTAAGAGTGTATATATATGAAATATTTGACCTAGACTAGGATCTCTTCATTATAAAAATACTTTTACTAAAAATATGGTAACAGTAAATTTCGTAAACCTTTATAAAATGTAAACATCATGATTCATTCACAAAATGTTGATGCCATTAACTGTATAAACAGTTTTTTGTGTCTCAAAATATTTTATTTGTTTTAGCATCAAAAGATATGCAGTACTTGATCTACAGGCAAACAAAGTTTGTTCCAGTTACAAGTTGCACATATTTATCCTTTTTTTTAAGGATACACTTTTGTTCATTAGCAACATTTCAAAGATTGATTGTTCTTTCTACAGTTTATCAAACTTTTCTAGGTTATTTAAAACCAGGAAATATTTTTAGATTGTAGGAATGTTTTGGAGATATTGGAGATAATGATATTACTAATAACAGTCCTGCTATTTAACCCATGGCTTAGGGAGAAAAGATGGATTCATACAATCCCCAAGGATATTTGTGTGTAAGTGAATATAATCAACTCGACTAGAATTGAAACTTGTTCTTGAATTTCTAATTACCAATCATTATCATCACACCATCCACACATCCAAGCATACAGCACCTTGTATTCCCATGTAGTCACCTATATAGGCTTGACATTGTTTAACTTTGTTGATTAGATGAGAACTAGTGTTCAAATGTGATATGGCCCCAAGTTAAACATTTCAAAGAGTAAGAAAGACTGAACAATAGATAAACTCAACACTTTTGCTAGAGACAAAAATTTGATTAATATGAAAAATAAATGGAAAAAAATAATGATCTATTCTTAATTATTTCACCCTAATCAAGGTGATAATGCTGCTGAGACACAAGGTTATTAGGAGAGAAAACGAATGAGAATACTTTAGTGAGGAGAAAGGACAGTAAAAAAACAGGACTCTGGAAAACAGATGACAACTGTCAGTGCAAGAAAGGAAACTATTAGAGAAAAAAAAATACCGTTGTATGTAGCAAAACAGTAAAATGGTGAGATGTAGTTAGTCAGTTAAGTGTCATAATTTATACACACTTGGGCAATCACGTCTCAAAAGAGAGATGATTGACTGGGCAGAAGATTTTCCTGCAGTAGGTTGCCAATATTTTTTGCAGTAGACTGATTACCAACCAAGGCTATAGAAACCAATCTGTCCTGTTATTTGACCCATAACTGGAGGGAAGAGACAGATTAAAACCTTTCCCAAGGGTATTTGCGTGTAAGTAAATGCAAGGAATTCAAATGGGTTTTCCGAGTTCTCATTCCAAGTTGATATCCACTGCACCACAAATGCACATTGAGATATAGTAGCATGCTTAAATTCATGTAGTCAAGGTATCAAAGAGAAAAACTCATCAGAATAATTGTCATGTCAATATTTGTAAAAAAGACAGAAGAAAGTCACATTGAATTGGTGAGAAAGGGCCTTAAGTTGAGATCCCAGGTCATGATCAATTACATGAGACACTTTGAATTTTATCAAGAATATTCAGTATCTAAAAAGGAATAGTGTTTCAAAAGAACTTTCGTCAACATGATATTGGGTATTTTATATGAAACAGAGAAAGAATAAGGACTTGTTAAAAATGTCTCAGCAATGAAATCCAGAAGTTACTTAGCAAAAAGAATGATTCACCAATAGTTTAGTTTTGCTAAAAGACATTGAATTAGGTGACTGAAGTGCATTGTGGCTTTTAGAAATTGAAAAAAATATCCACAATAAACACACAACAACTTTGAAAAAAGAGTGTTGCCAAAAGTTGTAGGAAATAAGCCAAGTATCTGGTCTTGTCTTTGAATTCAGTTAAAGATTTAGCAAAAGTTTCTTTTTTTTTTTGCAAAGGTTCTTTTCCTGACAAAATTAGAGACATTGGTTCACTTACTTTGAAGTCAGTGTCAGCACAAGGAGTCATGACTGTTAATAAACTGGTATAAAGAGGGAAATTTGACAGTTACCACTTTATAGAGACTTTATTGACATCAATTGTCATGACAAAAAGGAACTTTAGTGGTTGGAATAAAAGAAATCAATTAAAATAATACTTGTTGGATAATGAAAGAGTGTGAATAATTGAATCCCCTTTCCAGCTTCTATAAAAGTTTGATCTGAATACACTATATACTATTAGTAACCTGAACTTTTTTTTTACTCTTTGATTCTATGTTTTACTGACAGATCTTAACTCAGACTAAAAAGATCAGTATAAAGTAGTTATTCAGGGTTTTATTTTTTCAAAAATGCAAAACAATTCAATATAAAAAGCAGTGGATCTTTTCTATTAGACAAAATTCTACATTTTCCCAAAACATCCAGACAAATGGTCACTTGACTTCATGAAGAGATTGTGAAATGTACTTTAAAATTCCAGGAGGATGATTTTGTGAAGCTAAGTTCAACAGAACAATTTTACTTTCCATTTTAAAAACATCCTGAAGATTTATGAAATCTTAATTTCATTGATTTTTGTATTTTTTTTCTTCCATGAAAATTATATAAAAAATTTTTTAAAATATTCCTTTTGCTAGCCTCTCAATTTAATTTTCAAAATTCTTTGGTATTTTAAACTAAACAATTACTGAAACCTCATCAAATGGTTTTCAAAACAATTGTATGAAAGCAAATGCATTTATATTAACAATTTAAAATCTTTGGAAAATTAAATTGCTCTCTTTTAATAACCTGAGATCAGCCTTTTTATTTTTCAACATGGATGATGTTAAGTTCCAGGAGAGTGACTCATTGGGCCTTCTCTGAGTAACATTTTCCACTCAAAGTGGAAAGATTATATTGAATCAATTGCTAGGTCTACTTCTAGGAAAGTTGGTTTACTGTGTCATACTAGACAATTTTTGTTGACAGAATCTATCTTACATATTTATAAGTCTACCATTCACCTTTGCTTTGAGTATTGCTGACACATCTGGTGTGATGTTCCTCCAATATATTTAGAGATAGTTGATCTGCAATGTTATTGGTCCTGACTTGGCATCTTGGTTTCAGTAGCTTCCCTGTGCTTTTTTCTATAAATACCCCCCCCCCCCATGGTAATTGTTCTGATGAACTTCCCTTTATGGTATCCAGACTTTATGAATTTAAGTGCAGTACTTTTGGGGGTGCAGTGGATGTCAACTCAAAATGAGAAATCAGCAAGAAAGGTATTAACCGTCTCTTCCCTCCAGTATGGGTTAAATAACAGGACAGATTGGGTTTTGTTGGCAACCAGTCTACCACAGAAATTAATGGTAACCCACTGCAGGAAAATCTTCTACCCAGTCAGTCATGTCTCTTTCGAGACATGATTGCTCAAGTGTGTATCATGTATGGCACTTAACTGACTAGATTGAATGTGTATTGTGGTGTAATGGATATCAGCTTGGAACAAGAAATCAGAGAGCCAAGTTTGAATTCCAGTTGAATTCGTTGCATTCACTTACATGCAAATACTCTTGGAACAGGTATTACTGTCATTGCTCCTTCTAGCTATGGGTTAAATAGTAGGGCAGATTGGGTTCTGTAGCCTTAGTCACTTATGTCTTTTTCAACTCCTGATTGCCCAAGTGTGTATCACGTATGGCTGAGGTCACGGTGGCAAGGTCTCATTATTTTACAGTTGAAATGGCTAAATGTGACTAAGTTCTATGCTAACAGTTTTTTTTTATTGCCTTTCTCACTTGTCAAACTCTTTTGGATTTCATCTTCACAGTCATATTTAATATTTAAAAATTTAAATGCAATGCCAATTGTTATCTTCTGTCTTAAGTTTTCTTATTTCATTGTTCTCTCACTATTCATGTAAATGAATTTGAACTCTTATTATTTGAAATAGTTTAAATTTTTCTTTGATTAAAGCATACTTGTGATATCACACAATAAAAATATAAATACAAAAGCCAAATTATTCCTCTAATCGAGCAGATTGCTGGAGGTACACAAAAAACTTTTATCGGACATTGGAGTTACTTGGCAGTGTTTGCCTCCTCTTCAACTAACATTTGATAATTTCTCTTAAACATCTGATCAAATCTCAGAATAAATATATATTTATTTGCAAATATAAGGCCCACATGAGGTATTTATGTAACTACCTTTTTGGTTAGAGTTTGCTAATAAACTGGGATATATTGTTCTCATTCTATGAGCCATGTCACTTCCGGATGTCTTAATTATCTCCCTTTAACTCAACTTTTTAAGTTATTTGTTCACAACTAGTACTTGGTATTACTGGTTCTATGCTTGGTTGGCTTAGGAGATTTTATGGCTTAGCATACGAGCCAATTCCTTAAGTTTTTGTAATGAATATGAATATGGCAATAAAGATGAAGGCAACTGTCTGAACAATATAATAATATAAATACTACCTCATTGCAGAAGTACAGACAAAGTTCACTCACTTGTTTAAAAAGTCTTTGGAGAAATCTAAAACATAAATGTTCCAGTTTTCTTCCACTCGGTCATCTAGATAAACATCTCCATGAAGGCCTGCAATAAAAAACAAATCAAGATAGATCAAATATAGTCAACATTACTCTAAATGTAAAAATAATTTTAAAATAAGTTACCTTTAAACTGAAAGAGGATAAAAGACAAAATGTTTTAAGTTTTAAAAATAAAATATTCTCTAGTAGCAAAAGCAATAATTTCATAAAATATAGAATTGGAATTAAGAGAAAATATTCAAGAAATATTGCTAAAGATGCTGGAAAAAATGATCTGCTCTTTCTATCACTCCAGGAATTTTACCTGATTCTTTCTTCTATGCTTCAGTTTTACAAGAGTCAGTTTAAACCAAAAATGGAGTGAGTCAATTAAGTGCCATACATAATACATGCTTGAGCAATCAAGTCTCTTTCAATCCATAACTGACTAGGCAGAGGATTTTCTTGCAGTAGGTTGCAATTTCTTTCTGTGGTAGACTGGTTGCTAACTAAAGCTATAGAACCCAATCTGCCTAGTTATTCAACCCATAGCTGGAGGGAGAAGAGATGACTTCATACTTTTCCCAAGGGTATTTGCATGCAAGTGAATGCAACAAATTCCAACTGTAAATCAAACTTGGTTTACTGATTTCTCATTCTGAGCTGATATTCCATTGCAGCACAAACGTACATGACCAAAGAAATATTGTTGCCAAATCTGGGTTGGAACTTTCCAGCTTTGATATAGTTGAAAATTGTTTATGCAGTCTTGTGTGAGAAGGCTTATTTTCCACTCTGCATCTTCTTCCTGCACTGATGCAACACTGCAAGACTATCACTACTAGACACATCATGCCACTTCCACAGATTTTAATCATCCTCATTACCTCCATATTCCAAATGTAAGATTAAAGTTCCACACAGTATTTTTCAAGAACTGCTACTTTGTGGAACAGACTGTTGCATGGATATTTCTGTGAACACAACGATCTTAAACTCTTCAAGCCAAAGGTCAATTGTTATCTATCCTCATAATCATCACTTCCTACCACCTCTTCTTTTACACACCTTATTCATTATAATCATTTAATGACAGTTTTGTAGTGTCTGAACATTAAAAACAATTTAGCAGGTCATATAAATAAAATATCAGATCTGAATTAGTTAGAAATAAGTTTTTCTTACTTTAAAGTCCATAACGGATCTTTTCATATACAATGAAAGAAAAGGTTGAGAACTACAATCATGCTTAATAATTTTACCTTTAAATTGACTGTTCACAACTTCGCGATCTCCAAATCGGACAAAATTTACTCGACCCAAATTCTCCACCAAAATTCCAAGGTTCATATCAGCAGACAGAAGATTCTATGAAAATATTTGTTAGAAAAGAATTTAAAAAGAATTAAGTTAAATACTTAAAAAATGAATTATAAAAGTGGTTGTATTATAAAATAACTCGAATTCCCTTATTAAAAAGGGATCATTTAGCCAGCTTGATTTCTTGTTCTCCCTTTGGAGTGGACCAAAATGTCACTCATATTTCCAAGTATAGACACTTCTGTTACCTCTAAACATGGTTCCTTTTTCCTTCATGTCAATTCCAGAATAAATCCATGGTGAGATAATTCACAAACCCTACCACAAATTTCCCCACACACTCCTATACGCAACCTAGGTTTCTCCCATGTGATGTTTTCAGGTGATTTGCAATAACTGATTTTACCGGGTTTTTTTTTTTTAAGAATGCTTACATAATGGGGATTTTTTGAACACACAATTTTCAAAATTAGAAGAAATTATGTTTTCATCCATGGTTATATGACCCTAATAAGTATTTTATGGTATGGTTAGACTTAGTCATAATTTCTGTTCTTTCATTCAGTTATTCATTTTCATCTGGGAATGGCATAATAGCTTCAGTGGCGTTTCTGCCTTGCTCGGGGTGAAATGATTAAAAAAAAAAAAAAAAACTTTTCTTCCTGGCACAGTTTACTTTTCCACTGTTGTAAAGCTTGACTATTTTCACTATACTCCATGTTATGTCTGGGTATTTTCTATATTTTAATTTCAATTTCTACACATGACTAGCCAATTTTGTACAATTTTTTAAGTTTTCTATTTTAAATGTAGACCTGTGATTTAACCATCTGGTCTTAAAAGTATCTTAGGTTGATCCCAAATATGTTTTGTTTTGACCATTAAGTCATGTACTTTTGTTTTGTAAATGACTTCTTATATATATATATATATATATATATATATATATATATATATATATAAGTGTATCCTTCAAATGATATGGAATAATTCTCTTAAGTAATTCACTCAGAAATAATCTCTTTAATGATGCACAACACAGAACACATTCAGACTTCTCTCTGAGTGCTTTATATACTAAATATTTATGGCCACGTGATCCCAGTATCACAATTCATTCAACAGTTATGTTGTTGCCTGGAGATTTGTGTTTGACATGTGTCAGTATCGACACTTTCTTCCTATATAACATATATGTATGTACAATTGTTCAAATTAATTAAAACAAATGTCATCCTAAGATCTTTCACACTTTCCATGATCACGTATACATCATCTCTTGGTGATCTTTTTCTCTTCTGACTGCATTTTCTTTTATGTTTTGACTGATGGACCAAGTTTGTTTCTTAACCCTGATTACACGACTAACAGTTGAAAGGCTAACATCAACAATACCCATAATCTCTCTGTAAGACTTGCCAGTGTGTTCATACAGTATTTCAATTTTCGCACGCTTTCTTAGAGTAACATCTATTACTGACAATATCCATAGGACAACTAATCGACAGTCAAGACAAAAGTGTCTGAACATGACGAAAATCTGATGCAATCACAGATGACGGAATATTTTTCAAGGCCAAACAAATTTCATCATACATCCTGAAAATAAATTCATATTACTGCACACCACTGCAAATGACCTAGTCTGAAAAAAAAAAATGAAATTGATTACGCCCTGTAACATCAGTGGGTCTAAAACTGACTATATGATGAAAGAAAGGAAACTAAAGCAGTTGTTTTAATTAATTTACACAGGGGTGCATATTTGAAATTTGCTATGTTCAAAATCATACAGTGTTTATACATAGGAATTAACACTGCATGGTAACTGTCAGTTTCATTCTTCAATGCCAAAAAGATTGAAATGTGAAGCTGACATTCAGCATGCAGTGTTGATTTCTATATCCATACTGTCAGTAGCTATTCATATAATATTTATATTTAAATATATATATATTTATTTTATAATATATATATATAATAGTTAAATATAAATATGAACATTTGTTTCTTGTGTATTTTTGCCAGATGAAATTTATCTTTCCTAAATGAGGTTTGAAACCATTTAGTGCCAAATCTAATTCAAAATATTGATTAGAAAATAAATGTGAATGGATTAAACAATGTTTCCAAAAGTAGTTAAAGATCATTGTTTTTTTTTTGTTGCCATGATTTTTTGGCTGAAGCATTCTTTGAT
This sequence comes from Ascarosepion bandense, assembly GCA_037127315.1. Taxonomy (NCBI): domain Eukaryota; kingdom Metazoa; phylum Mollusca; class Cephalopoda; order Sepiida; family Sepiidae; genus Ascarosepion; species Ascarosepion bandense. Next base: position 3,102,909 of record JBBBDQ010000694.1, on the reverse strand, counting down.
CTTTCTCAGTTGCGCAATATATACAGATCAGCTGAGACATTGTAGTAACACCAGGTATGCTCAGAGCCACTGTTTAATTTCCATAAACATTTTGCAAATGTCAGTAATTGTTATCAAAAGCAAATTTTTCTATATAGAGAAATTCAATGATACACTGCTGCTTCACATGCACTTTCATATCAGATGCTATTTTGCCAGATTTGGCCTATATGTCAAAGTAACTTTGATTATTGGCAAAAAGATTTCACTTTTACCCCAGTACCACCAACATACACTACACATGTCATAGAATAATGTAAAATGGGTGTAAATACATTGAATCTTTGCCAGAAAATAATTTCATTTACATGTAAAATGACAGTGATATATTTGTATATTTATTGAAAATTAGGTTTCCCATTTATTTCTCTAGTGTTTTTAAGTAACACTTTTCTTTCTAAATGAGTTTTCATCCCTGACCTGCTTGATAAATTCACTTTTATTTATGAATAATCAAAATTTGGTTACAGATGAACTCATTCCTTTAACAATGTGTCTCTTAGAAAAATCAATTGTTGTACTAGATTGGTAGAAGTGAGAATATATAACTCTGTGTTTTCATGATAATTTGTTGTCTATATGCATGGGAGATGCTTTTTCCAGTGAAACACTTGTATAATTTTGCTATTCAAGGGTATTTTCGACTAATGATAAATAGCATCACGGTTCAATTATTTCCATTAGTTTTGTCTTGTAGAAGATTTAAATTTCTGTCTTCGAGAGATTGAATTCTTAACGGTTTGGTAAGCGAACGCAAGCAACATAACTCGACTATATTCTGTAAAAAACGGTTTAATTTCTATTTTTGTCTTCAGAAATTGAATTAAATCAACTTTACAGTGTTAGCTGCTTGTGGTAAGTCAACCGGGATTCAGTCCATTTTTCAGTCTGTTTTTGTGAAATTTCTTGGAAATTATTTTATTTATTTATTTTTTTTTTTCGTCTTTTGGCCGTCTTTGTTTTTTTTTTTGTCACTTAATTTGTGTAAATAATTTTGCTATTCAAGGGTATTTTCGACTAATGATAAATAGCATCACGGTTCAATTATTTCCATTAGTTTTGTCTTGTAGAAGATTTAAATTTCTGTCTTCGAGAGATTGAATTCTTAACGGTTTGGTAAGCGAACGCAAGCAACATAACTCGACTATATTCTGTAAAAAACGGTTTAATTTCTATTTTTGTCTTCAGAAATTGAATTAAATCAACTTTACAGTGTTAGCTGCTTGTGGTAAGTCAACCGGGATTCAGTCCATTTTTCAGTCTGTTTTTGTGAAATTTCTTGGAAATTATTTTATTTATTTATTTTTTTTTTTTCGTCTTTTGGCCGTCTTTGTTTTTTTTTTTGTCACTTAATTTGTGTAAATAATTTTGCTATTCAAGGGTATTTTCGACTAATGATAAATAGCATCACGGTTCAATTATTTCCATTAGTTTTGTCTTGTAGAAGATTTAAATTTCTGTCTTCGAGAGATTGAATTCTTAACGGTTTGGTAAGCGAACGCAAGCAACATAACTCGACTATATTCTGTAAAAAACGGTTTAATTTCTATTTTTGTCTTCAGAAATTGAATTAAATCAACTTTACAGTGTTAGCTGCTTGTGGTAAGTCAACCGGGATTCAGTCCATTTTTCAGTCTGTTTTTGTGAAATTTCTTGGAAATTATTTTATTTATTTATTTTTTTTTTTCGTCTTTTGGCCGTCTTTGTTTTTTTTTTTGTCACTTAATTTGTGTAAATAATTTTGCTATTCAAGGGTATTTTCGACTAATGATAAATAGCATCACGGTTCAATTATTTCCATTAGTTTTGTCTTGTAGAAGATTTAAATTTCTGTCTTCGAGAGATTGAATTCTTAACGGTTTGGTAAGCGAACGCAAGCAACATAACTCGACTATATTCTGTAAAAAACGGTTTAATTTCTATTTTTGTCTTCAGAAATTGAATTAAATCAACTTTACAGTGTTAGCTGCTTGTGGTAAGTCAACCGGGATTCAGTCCATTTTTCAGTCTGTTTTTGTGAAATTTCTTGGAAATTATTTTATTTATTTATTTTTTTTTTCGTCTTTTGGCCGTCTTTGTTTTTTTTTTCGTCACTTAATTTGTGTAAATAATTTTGCTATTCAAGGGTATTTTCGACTTTTACTAAGTTAAAACTTTGTAAGCCTCAGTCACTTTTTCCTTGTTTTTTTTTTTTTTTTTTTTTAATTGGAGTAGATAGTTTCTACTATCGCCCGGTCTCACACTCCACCCCCTTCTTTTGAATGAGTTTAGAGGTGATCACCTTGTTTCTTGTTTAGGAAGGGGTTCCCGGTTCATCCCCTTTCTCTGGTCTTGGTGTTAGTTCAGCTGGAAGCTCTTTGCAGTTACGGAGTATGGTGGCAAAGTCTTTACATTCTGAGGGTACCGGGTTGGCAGTTTCCTGGTTGCTGCTTCCGACTGGTAGTTAGGAGCCCGAACTCTTGCGTAGCGTCTTGAGAGGCCGCTCTGATCAACAGTTGAATAATACCGGGGTTCTTGTAGTGCCATATCGCGCATGGACGGGCGTCCCTGCATGAACGTTCGGTGGGCAACCCCGAGGCCACATTATGTTGTAGGCCGCGCCAGTCTCCATCCTTCACAAGTTGCAAATGATTGACCGACTGATTCTATTCTAAGACCACTCCTTTAACTGAATTACTATGGAAAAAAGCAAACATAATAACAAAACTAAACCAGCTCATTTGAAAACGCCCAAACCTGTCTGCATCTCTTTCACTAACATACGCGGCATCCGCACCAACTTCCCCAGCGTAGATTCTTTCCTCCATAATAACTCACCTGATATATTAGCCCTATGTGAAACTAATCTTAACCCTTCTATCCCCTCATCTGAGTTCTGCGTTCCTGGCTACCTTCCCCTCTTCAGGAAGGACTCCAATGTTCATATGCATGGGCTTGGTGTCTATGTCAGCGAACACCTTCCCTTAGCTAGGGTGTCATCTTTTGAATCCCCAGATCATTCTTTCATGTGCTTCCGCCTCTCACTTCTCAGCTCGATTAGCTATCTCTTCTTTCTGTACCGCTCTCCTTCCTCCCCTGATTGTTCGTTACTTGACATCATTTCTGACAATATTGACAAAGCCATTTCTACCCATCCCTCTGCCCATGTATTCGTGTTTGGTGACTTTAACGCCCACCACACCAAGTGGCTGAAGAACGCTGTCACTGACCCTGCTGGTGTCCACACCATGAACTTTTCAATCACCCAATCCCTTACGCAAGTAGTGGACTTCCCCACGCGTTTCTCCGACAACCCTAACGGAAGGAACTCACTTCTAGACCTCTGCTTCACTTCCATCCCAGACTCTTGCACTACCAGACAACTCTGCCCACTTGGAAACTCTGACCACACTGTAGTGTCCGTCAATATTTCACTCCACTCCCGCCCGACCCATGAAACACAGACAAGTAGAATATCATACTGCTATCAAAGAGCAGACTGGGATTCGTTCCGAGACTTCCTCTGTGACATCCCTTGGAACAACGTCTTTAGTCTTCCCATCGAAGAATGTGCATCCGAGGTCTCCTCCTGGGTTAAGGCTGGCATTGATGCCTTCATCCCTGCTAGGAAATTCCAGCTTAAATCTCATTCGTCTCCATGGTTCTCACCCGCTTGTTCGGCTGCCATTGCCCACCGGAATCATTTCTTCCGACTTTATCGTAACTATGCGTCGGAACAAAACAGGCGCCTTTTCACTTCAGCTCGTAATAAGTGTAAAAGGGTACTTAACGAAGCTAAGATGTTGTTTGCTGCCAGAATGAAGCAACGCATAGCATGCTCTAAATTCGGCTCTAAAGACTACTGGCGACTCTGTAAAAGAGTACTTAACAAGAGCAAGTCCACAATACCCCCGCTAATCAACAAATTTGAGGTCCTCACCTCCCCAGCAGATAAGGCTGAATGTTTTGCCCGCAGATTCTCGAACAATTCGAGTCTGGACTCGTCTGGAGTTTTTACACCCGACTTCTCACCTAGAACCGAGGCACAACTGAATGATGTCCACATTACACCTTCGCTTGTCTCTAAGATAATCTTAAAACTTGACCCTCACAAAGCGAGCGGTGGTGACGGAATCCCAACCATAGTCTTAAAGAAATGTGCCCCTGAACTCTCCTCTATCCTTTCTAAGCTCTACAACCTCTGCCTATCTGCTTCCTGCTTTCCTGCCTGTTGGAAATCTTCCTCTATAGTTCCTATATTTAAAAACACTGGAGAACCCTCTGACCCTGCAAATTACCGCCCTATCAGCCTTCTTCCGATCTTTGGCAAAGTGTTCGAAGCCATTATCAACGCCGAGGTGGTTCAGCATCTCACAGCACACAGGCTCCTCTCGGACAAGCAATATGGTTTCCGCTTCACCAGGTCTACTGCTGATATGCTAACGACCATCACCGAGTACATATACCAGGCACTCGACAGGAATGGCGAAGCTCGAACCGTTGCATTGGATATATCTAAGGCGTTCGACAGAGTTTGGCATGCTGGCCTTCTATGTAAACTGCGGAGCTATGGTATAACTGGACATTTGTTTGAACTAATCCAGTCATTCCTCTCTAACCGCACAATGAAAGTGGTATTAAACGGACATGCCTCTCAGAACTACCATACAAACGCAGGTGTCCCCCAAGGCTCCATCTTAGGTCCTACACTCTTCCTGATATATATTAATGATCTGCCTGATTCCATAAGAACCCAAATAGGTTTGTACGCCGATGACACCACAGTTTACTCTCGCCTCCAACAAAAATCTGGTGTAGGCGTCAAAGCTAAACTCGCAGCCGAGATTGAAAAAGACCTCCAATCCATATTGGACTGGGGTAAGAAGTGGCTAGTAAATTTTAATGCTTCTAAAACGAAGCTACTGTCAATTAACCATCATCGACAATCTCACCTACCTCCCATTAGCATGGACCAGGCTTGCCTCCCAGAGAGTAAAACACTACGCCTCCTTGGTCTCACACTTTCAGCGGACCTCAAATGGAATGACTATATCGAATCCATTGCTAAATCCGCTGCTATGAAAGTCGGTTCTCTGTGTAGGGCCCGGAAGTTTTTTCCGTCTAAATCTATCCTGCACATTTACAAATCTACCATCCGCCCGTGCATTGAATACTGCTGCCATATCTGGTCGGGTGCCCCTGCTGTTCTCCTCGGGCTTCTCGATAAGGTTCAGAGGAGGGTCTGTAATGTGATAGATACCGACTTGGCAGACCGCCTGCAGTCTCTCTCCCACCGGCGAGACGTGGCTTCGCTGTGTCTCTTCTATAAATACTTTCACGGCTTCTGCTCCGATGAACTTAGATCACTGGTGCCCCCTAAATACGAATTTGCACGAGATACTAGATTAGCAACTAGATCCCACCCTTTTACAGTGAAATCGATAAAATGCAGCCGTAACTTCTACTCCAACAGTTTCTTTCCTCGCACTTCCCGACTGTGGAATTCTCTTCCAAACGATTGCTTCCCCGACGGCTACAATCTTCAGGAGTTTAAATGTAAGGTCAATAGACACCTCCTAACACACTAACCTGCTCCCATTCTATCAAACACTCTTCCCATCTGCCCGACACTCATCCTCGCTATCCTTACTCATCTATTACCTTTCTCCTGACATTCCCTATGTCTATCCACTCCTTCTCTTTACCTTCCCCTATGTAGCCCCATGCGCAATAGTGGCAGTGGAATGCCTTGCTTGGGGTGAGATGATTAAAAAAAAAAAAAAAAAAAAAAAAAATTCAACAAAAGCATAAATTACAGATCATCAATTAATTCGAATAAACATCATTATTTGTTCTTTTAATATGTGATAATTCATGTTAGACTTTTTTTGCATTCCATCAGCATGGCTGATGCTAACCTCATTGCACTGTCTTGGTCTAAAGTTTCTCATAGAAATGAATTCAATTGAATTCAAATATTGAGTCAATTGCTAAGTCTGCTGGAAAAGTTGGTACACTATGCCGTACTAGATAGATTTTAGCAAGAAAAACTATCTTCCACATTCAAAATTCTACAATTCATCCATAAATTCAATATTGTTGCCATATCTTATTTGATGCTTCTACTATGTATCTTGAGAAAGTCTAAAAGAAGAATCTGCAATGTTATTAATCCTGACATGGAATCTCAGCTTCAAAAACTCTCCAACTAAGCTTTTTACAGAGTGTAATTGCCAGCTCCACTCACAACTGGTTTTGAAGTCATTCTCTTAGACTGGTTGCCAAACAAGACTAAAAATCCCATTCTGCTCTGAATAGGGGAAGAAGAAATAAATTCATATCTTTCCCAAAGGTATTTGTGTGACAGTAAACACAACCTCAGATGGAATTTTATTTTGGCATGTTGATTTCAGCTTTTGCACTAATAATCACTATGCTGATAAAGAAACATTGCATCAAGTGCATTTACAAGGAAACAGATTACGTTGAAAAATAAATATTTGTTAGGCTAAACAGACTCTTCCTTTTGCCATTACACATGTATATATATATATATATATATATATATATATATATGAAAAATTATATAAATTTAGATAAAGTAGAATATTGTTAGGAAGACTAATGACAAAGTGGGAAAAAATTTTAACACTTCATTGAACTAAAGAGGTGCTCATATTAGAATAACTACACATGCAAGGAAGGGACACTGGAGTTTTAAACTTAATTGAATTTAAATTATATATATATGAATGTGCATGTGTATTTTTAATCACTAAATCACTAGCAAAGAATATAAAGGTAAAAAAATTTCCTCATTGTCTTATATATTTATTTTCCATGAGGAAAAATGTACTGAAAAATTCCTGATCCAACCCATTTCTATAACTTGACCAGATGAGCAAACATCATAATTTAGAGTAGAAGAGCTTTTTGGTTAAATCAAGAACTTTTCAGCGCTTCTGTGTGTGTGTGTGTGTGTGTGTCTGTTCATTTTACAACAAATCCTTGATCCTTTAAAAATTGAATATCTCAAAGCTGTATTTTCTTGTTAAAAACCTTAAGCACTAATTTCTTTAGAATTATGGATTTTCCACAGGAAAATATTATATAATTGAAGAAAAGCATGCAGTAAATAAAATAGAATTCATTGCGGTAAGAAATATTTTAATTGTTCTAAAACCTTTGTTGCTTGTCATTTTAATCTTATTTTCAACTTTAGAATGAGATTAATTAAATATTAATATTAGAAATGAGCACCAAGTGCAATATGATTTGATTGAATGATTACCTCAGGAAAGCTAATGTTTTGGTCATTTTTTTTCCAATCAACTGTTGCAATGACTTCAGAGTTAATCAAAATCTGAAAAGACAAATAAATAAACATTGATATTGTCATGGATTTAATACAAAAAGAAAGAGATGTCAAAAATTAATTCTGAAGACTGTTTATATAAAAATTATATAATATGATACATTACTATATAACATTTATATTAATAAAAAATAATATTGGATTAAGAAATCCATTAATTGCTTAAAAACAGATATGAAAATGAAGTTGCGAAATACAGACTTCGAACTGTCCTAACAAGAGGTGTGAATTTTTATAAATAGGGTAATTGAACTTTGCTTTGTTATGATGGCTTCTTGCAGCAGAACTGCAAAGGCATGTTTGGCTTAAAAAAGGGTTTCTCTGATTGAAAAAAGGAATATAAGCTCATTTTGAAGTATATTTTCTTTAATAGATCTTCAATTTCCAGGAGACATTCATTTGTTTAAAAACAAGAATGTCTAGTCAGGCACATGTACTTATAAATAGAGGTTGTGTAGTAATAACAATAGTAATAACAATATACAGAGGGTAGCATAATATTTAACACATTATTTCTTTTTATAAATTTCACAAAAAAATCATTCAATTTGAATGATACTTACTTCAAGTATTTTAAGGAACATTGTCTAACTAAGCAAAAATAAAAATTGGGAAACATTGTTTTTATGTACTTTTATTGCCAATTTTCAAATTTGACTGTGTGCAAAAGTATTTAACACAATTCATTAATATTTAGTAGCATATCCTCTGTTCTACCCTGACAGCCTCTTGTCATTTTCTGTATTTTTCAACAAGATTCTTGCAGGAAGATTTTGGCAGTTTCTCCCATTTTTCTTCAAGGATTTTCATCCGTTCCTTGATAATTTTTGATCTCTTGCCTGTACTCTCAAAGTTTTTCCATAAATTTTTTATTGGATTGTGGTTCGATGACTGGCTAGGCCATTCAAGAACATCAATTCCATTTTCAATGAACCAGTGTTGAGTTGTTTTAAAGCATTGTTTTGTTGCAATACAAAATCTCGGTTGAGCCCCAAAGCTGTTGCACTTTTTATTCGATGGGTTGATAAGATTTGCTTCTATTTTGCTGCATTTATTCTTCCTTCGATGACTTTCATTTCTCCAACTCCGTTATATGAAGAGCACCTCCAAATCATTACACTTCCAACTCCATATTTGACTGTTGAGATGGTGTTTACTGGATTGTATTCAGTTCCTATTTTCCTCCATACTTGGGTACACATGTTGGTCCCGAAAAGCTCAGTTTTTGTTTCATCTGACCAAATCACTTTCTTCCAGAATTAATCTGATGAATGTTCATACTTTTTAACAATTTCAAACGGTCTTGCACATGTTTATGTTTTAATAGTAGAGTCTTTCTTGGTGATGTAGAATACAGGCCTGTACAATGTCTCTTTTACAATCCCTCATTCTGGTTTATCATTTTCTCTACCCACTTTACCTCGCACATAAAAATTTACCAATATAAGGAAGCAAATTTTCCATCTCTTCTCAAAAATATAGCATTTACTACCTGATGAGACATTGTCCTTACAATGAAAAAACAAAATGTACACTTTGTAGTAGACTGTAATTTGTACATGTTTTAAATTTTAATTTATAATAAATATTCATAGCTCTATTTCTATATTGAGCACTGTTTTAAATTAATGTTTTGAACAATGTTAATATTTTCTTCATTCCTTATTCACTTGGAGATATATATATATATATATATGTATTTGGGTATTTAGTCAGTAAATTCTCTTTTAGGCATGTCTGATTAAATAAATTGCAAACATTATGTCTGCTTATATTTAACAAAACCCATTCATAATCATGATTAATTTTCTGTATATTATCTAATGACGTGAGAAATGTTCTGTAACTGTTGAAGTTGATTTTATTTATCATTTCCCAAGTACTTTCAATCTGTTTCTGAGATCATATTCAGGAGTACAGTAATAGTAACTAAATAACCATAAAATTTTGTTGCTCATCATCGATTGCATAACATTTAAATGAACATTCCTGTTTATATTCCTGATTAAGGGAAATATTAATTGACAATTCATGCATTCTCCATCCTGAAAATGATAAGCAAAAATTTCAAATTCTCAAAGCCATCTTCATCAAAAAATTAAAACTGACACTATACAAAATTAATTATAAGTATAGTAACAATGTTCTAAAGTAACTAGGTTGCAATTTTTGAAGAAAAACAATAGTTTAAAAAATGTAAATTGCAATTTTTATCAATCTTGAAAACTATACCATATAATTTTCAAATAGTCATTGAATTCTTACATGTATGATCAAACAGTTAAATCACACAATATTGATAACGAACAACTTTTCATAATGGACCACTACATTAATAACATATTAACAATAAGCCCCCTGAAGATGATCTTGGACAAGATCAAAAGTACTTGGGACTATAAAAATTAAAAATAATGAAAATGCATATAGAGCCATTCCTGCTATTTTTAATCAGAAAACCAAGAAACTTATCTGTGACTACAAGAGGATTAAAATAAAAATAAATAGATGCAATATGTTTAAATTATTTAAACAAACATATATATATATATATATAGATATAGATATGTGTGTGTGTGTGTTTATAAAGTTTTTGGTTCTTTCAACTTCTGTGAAGATAATGGCTCAATAATATCAATAAAAATGATTTTGTATCCATTTCTGTTTTGTCAAGCAAATTCTTTTATGACATCATAAAAGAATTTGCTTGACAAAACAGAAATCTAAACTTATTTATAAATGGAACTTTGTCTCTGTGTGAGTATGTGTCCATTACCTATAGACTCCGAAATGGCTGAACTGATTTTCTTGAAAATTTACACAGTTGTACTATAAGCGTCTGCGAGTGTTCTTAGCTAGGTTTTGTGTCGAGGTACACCCGATAAATATCGAAAATCGATAATAAAAAAAAATCGTGTTATAGAAGGAGTGGTCTGATTTTAATCAAATTTGATACACTCATAGACAAAGACATAAGAAATGATATTGAGAAGTTTCAAGGTTGCAGTTCTTACAATAGTGCAGAAAATTGATTATATATATGTAAGGCAAGATGTTTGTGTGTGTCTGTTTTTCTGTCTGTATGTCCTTTATACAAATCCACAATTTTTATCCGATTCTCACCAAACTTCACACAAATATTCTTTAGGCCTAGTCTGAGCTCCAGGACCATAGATTAGTTTTAAAACTTTCATTACACCCAATCAACGCTGGGCTATACTGCTAGTATAAATGTAAAAATATAGACATTTAAACAATGGAAATGATAAAAACACAATCTAGCAGAGATTTGGGTTAATGCTGCCATTTTATGAAGAGACATAGAATGTTACAAGTTATTTTTTTTTCTAACTGAAAAGCAAACAATCCAAAATTTCTACTTAGAAATTTCCATTATTAGAATAATAAACTTTTTTTTTTTAAATTATAGTAATCATCACATATATAGTATAGTATAGAAAAATGATATGTAAGTTTTTTATATATCAAGAATAATTTTAGAAGAAAAGAGTAGAAACTATTTCCCTTTTGTCACACTTCTTTTCCTTAAAATAATATATAATTATAATATAATAATTATTGGTAACTCTTGTCAAAAATTAGTTTTTATTGAATTTCTTGCTAAAATTTGATATCTATGAAAATGCCCCTATATCATAATAATAGGAACAACCAAAGCATAAATTTTGTCAAAGGAGGGACTCCTGGTAATATCAGCTAAATAAAATATTCAAGTACTATTCAAAATTACTGACACCTCCATAATTATGCATTGCAAAAAAAAAAAAAAAAAAAATTTGGCTATAATATAACATACAGGTTGAATAATAGAGGTTATGTGATCCTTAGAATGTTCTAAAATAAAGAAATTTCTAGAATAATGTGTGGCAAGGCCACATAACATTACTTGCACAACCTTTTTGCCAACTTTTTGGGTTACAAAAAGATTGTGTTGACAAACTTTTCTACATGTGATGTCATTGTGAAAATGCAGGAGCTCAGTTCTGATTTAAGGCAGAAGATTGTTGATGTTCATTGCTGCTGAAGATGGATATAAGACAATATCTTAAAATTTCATTATGGCTAGCTCAACTGTTTGCGACATTATCATGAAACATTGAGATATCGATTTGTTAGAGAACAAGAGTGAACGCAGCAGAAAGAAGCTCTTTTCAGAACAGAATGAGCTGACATCAATTAGAATGGTCAACAATGATCTTAAGATCATTGCAGTGATGAAAGGCTATTCTGACAGGTATCAAAGTTCATGCTTCAAGGTCAATGTTTACTCAAACTCTCAATGGAGGTGGCTTGAAGGCATGTCACCGTGGAAGATGTCATTGATGAAGAAGAAGCACTTAACTACTTGTCTGAAGTTTGTGAGGGACTTTCTGAAGAAGTCTAAAATTTTGGTACTCTGTTCTGTAGTCTGACAAAACCAAACATGAGTTATTTGCAAGCAATGATAGGACTATTATTTGAAGAAAAAGAAGAGAAGTCTATAATCTACAGATTACCATCCCTACCATAGAACATGGCAGAGGTGACATACAACTGTGGAGCTAGTTTTTTTTTCTGCTGAAGGCACTGAAAAATTGATTCAAATAGAAAAATTAAAAAAAAATGACTTATCTCTATCTTGATCAAAAACCTGAAGTCATTGGCCAAGCAACTGGGATTAGGTCGCCATTGAACCTTCATACAGGACAATGATCCCAAGCATAGCTCATTTTTAATTCAAAATTGGTTGAAAGAAAACAAGACAGATGTACTTTCATGGCCAGCTCAGTCTTAATTTAAACCTGATAGAAAATTTATGGTAGAAACTGAAGAAAAGAGTGAAAGCAAGAAGACCATCTAATTTAAAGCAGCTGGAAGGATATGCAATTAAAGAATGGGATAGAAAGTCCTTCTGATCTGTGCCCGAAGCTAACTAGAAACTACTCTTGCAGATTAAACAAAATTATAAAGAATACACTATTGATTGTTAATCATCAAATGATATATGCGTGCCAACAACTTTGAAACATTCGATTATGTTGCTTTTGGTTTTGTCTGTTAAAAAAATTGTTTTGGGAATTTAATTTTTGTTTGGTTTTACTTAAACAATTCTTCCTACATTGACAAATAGCATGCCTTATCAGCTGGGGTTTCAGAATATTCCAACTGTACCTCTGCAGATGGGTAAAACTCCTTTAATGAGGCATCCTAGGTATGATGAGAAACTGCATCCAGCAGCAAGGCCTCTTATTGGGAGGTTTAGAGGAACGTGAAACCACCTCTTTATTTGCTGTTGTGTCCAGTTCATGGTGTTAGAGTCCCAGCTATGGATAAATATTTAATTCCCAAATCAAAGTCAAAACATAAAAGTATAAAAAATTTCTATAGAAAAAATTACGGTAATACATATTTGTAAGGTAAAGAATATTAACAGCAATATATTTAAAAGAAACAACACTTTTGACAAGACTCTTGACAAAACCCTCTTTTTAAAAATATATCAATGAAACCTGATCTACAAACTAATTTCTTATAAAGAATACATATTCTATTTATACATACGTATTGTAAAAATTTTACTGGCATTAAATAACCCAATTTTTTGTTGCAAAGCAAAACAAAATAAGCTAATTTTAATATATGATTTTTATGAATTACCAACCTTCAAATAACACGTGATAAAATTTGGGCCCAATCAGATTATTAGTTTACAAATTACAGTTATTTAAGTGAAGTAGTGTTGCAAATTTTCAAAACAATGGAAAATTTTGAATTTTCACCATTTTGCATGAACACTTGTCAATGAGAAAGATGTGTTCAGAGTGGGTGCAGCGTTTGCTCACAGTCGATCAAAAACAACAATGTATTGACAATTCAGAGTTGTTTGCAACTGTTTCAATGCAACAAGATGGAGTTTTGCACAAATATGTGACAATGGATGAAACATGGATCCACCACTTCACCACAACATTTTCATAAACTGCTAGTTTGAATAACGGCAGTTATCAGGTTGAACCCAACATTAGCACAATCTCTGCCATTTCTTCCAATGTATCTAGAATGATTTCAACATGCCCCTTCCCAATTTACAGGCATAAGCATGCAAACTCATGCTGGTATTTCTTCCTGGCAAATAAAAACAGGCTGGTTCTTGGTTTCATATGACTCAGTCCCAGTCTGTCTTGTCCTGAAATCAGAACACCACGTTTGATTGTCCAAACTTGTTATTGTGTGTCAACCCCAATTCTTAGTTTGTGAACTTTTTACCATATTACTTTTGCTTTGCCTTATTACTTTGCCTTATTGCTTTGCCTTATTGCTTTGCCTTATTACTTTGCCTTATTGCTTTGCCTTATTGCTTTGCCTTATTACTTTGCCTTATTGCTTTGCCTTATTGCTTTGCCTTATTACTTTGCCTTATTGCTTTGCCTTATTGCTTTGCCTTATTACTTTGCCTTATTACTTTGCCTTATTGCTTTGCCTTATTACTGTTAATTCACCTTGCCTTTATTGTTTGCTTGCTTTATTTTTGTCCTGTTTTTTCTTTATTTTTTCTTCTTCGATGCAAACTTTGTCAATTTTGTTTGTTATGCACTTCTACCATTTATTTACATTTAGCCATGGTCACTCATTCTACACATATTTTAATAAAAAGAAAGAACTTTTGATGAGCCTGTCTTGGAGGAATTTTTACTGAAAATATAAACCATAGATGCACTTATGATAAATGTAAATGCACAAAATCAATACCTACAAGAGTTGCTACTGAATCTATTTTCTGTATCAGTGTATCTACATAATTCAATGTGCATGTGATCTGATACCTTCAGTTGATTTTATGTCTCAGTCCATCCATATTTCATGACAGCAAAGGCTTCTTGAAAGAAGATAAATTAACTGCTATTAAATCTTATGGAATATACTGGAGTGATGTCTTTCTATTCAGCAGAGACCAGGCAAAATTCTACACAAACGAATGTCATTGAATAGTTGCTGCTGTCAGAATGATATCATGTATTATGCTATTGCTGTCCTAACTTTAGCATCATAAGAAGTTAATTATATATATATATATCTCGAAATGAATAAGGAAAAAAGAAAATACTTGCAACGTTCAAAGCATTAAATTAAAACAGTGCTAAATATAAAAATAGAGCAATGAATATTTATTATAAATTATACTTTACAAACTACAATCAACTATAAAATTGTACATTTTGTTTTGACATTGAAAGAACAATGTCTCATCAGGTAGTTAACAATGATGGTAATAAATGTTATTTTTCAAAAGAAAATTTATGAAAATTCACTATCTTTTTTGAAAAATTTTTGTATATATATATATATATATATATATATATATATATATCTTGTAAATTTCAATGCATCTAAGACCAAGCTGCTGTCTGTCAATCATCACAGTCAACCTTTCCTGTCTCCCATAGGCATAGACCAAGTGAGTCTCCCTGAAAGCAATACACTGTGCCTCCTCAGCCTTACCCTCTCTCTTGATCTCAAGTGGAACCACTACATTGAGAATAGCTAAATCCACTGCTAGGAAGGTTGGGTCACTGTGTCAAGCCAGAATGTTTTGCCCACCTGAATCCATCCTGCATATATACAAATCAACCATTCGTCTGTGCATGGAGTACTGCTGCCATATATGGTCAGGTGCCCCTGCTGTTCATCTCAGTGTTCTTGACAGGTTCCAAAAGAGAATCAGTAATGTGATAGGTACCGACTTGGCAGCTCAACTCCAGCCACTTCCCCACCGACGGGATGTGGCTTCCCTTTGTTCTATAAATACTTTCATGGCTTCTGCTCCAACAAACTTAAGTTACTGGTGCCTCTGCAACAGGTGTTTACTCGTGCAACCAGACTGGCAACTGGGTCTCACCCATTCACAGTTAGATCAACCAAATGCAGATGACAATTCTACTCCTGCAGCTTCTTTTCTCGCACTTCTTGCCTGTGGAACTTGCTGCCATATTCTTGCTTTCCTGACGGCTACAACCTTCAGGAATTTAAATGCAATGTCAATACTCATATCTTAACCACTTGACTCTAGTTCTTTCTTCACCACCCTGTATATCCTTTCCTTTCTCTCCACCTTTGCAACTGTCATCACATCTGTATTCCCATCCTTCTCTTGCTCCTTTCTTACTGGTCCGTCTTTCTCTTCATCTCTTCTATCTAATCTTTGACTCTTATGTAGCCCCCTGCACGTCAGTGGCATTACCGTCTTGCTCGGGGTGATACAATTAAAAAAAAACGTGTATATATATATATATATATATAAGTAGCTGCACCATTTGTATTATATATATTACTAACAAATTCTGCTTACAATGTGAACTGTAACATTTAATTTACATCACAATTTAAAAAGTAATTTATCTGTTGTCTATTTTTAATTCAAATTTTTTAAATTGACATATATGCAATGTTTTTGTTAAAGTTTTTTCATCTTGTTTTGCTACAAAGAACTTATATTTGGCTAATCAAAATTCAGTTGTAAGTTAGCAGAAAAATATCAGTCTGTTTACATTTAAAAGAAAATGTAAAATAATATTGGCTTTAAGAATATTTTTTTTTGATGCAATGTAAAGTCTGTAATTTTAAGAAATATTAAGATTTTATAGAATTCTATAATTTTTACTCTTAACATTAATCTTATTTCTTGCAGTGTTTATAGTAACCCCCTTATTGTTGTTTGCTATTTCACATTGTTACAAATTATTTGAATGAAGCTGAAAAAATTTAATTCAAAATAATCTGTTTACTTAGATGCTCTTAAAACTACTGAATTATTTAAGCAAATGAAAAATAGCAAATTTGCTGAATTTGTTTTTACTGTTAATAAAAACATTAAAAAGTTAACTTAATATTCCTCTTGCATAGCAATGTACATAGGTAGAAATTTCAAGTGGACTTAGTATAACACAAAGAAGTTTTGAAAATAGATGTCTTGTCAAAAATGTTTTTTGCACTAAAATTTTAGAGGTAAGAAAATTACTGAGACATCATTTAAGGCTGTTGAAGAAATAAATTCATTTCTCAGCATGAATGACTTTGGAAGCTAGAATTACTATAACCAAGTTACTTGGGTAGCTTCGTCTTGTACAAGGTTATTACAATAGAACACCTTGTGAAGACTGAACTCACAAGCAATATTTTATAAAAGCAGCTTACTAAATATTAGTCTATGGTAAGTAGAATTGGTCAGGAAGTCTACTAAGAATAGGTTATATCATTCTTAGATTCTTTCAATGTGCCAAACTTAGAAGTCCAAAGTTAATAATCCT
Organism: Ascarosepion bandense; assembly: GCA_037127315.1. Lineage (NCBI taxonomy): Eukaryota > Metazoa > Mollusca > Cephalopoda > Sepiida > Sepiidae > Ascarosepion > Ascarosepion bandense. Next base: position 3,086,211 of record JBBBDQ010000694.1, on the reverse strand, counting down.
AATAGACAAGTCTAGAATATATATTTACGTAACTACACAGAGGAAAGTTGTATATCTAATGGATGTCTTGGCAAGTGTTTTTGTCTGATGCAGAGTAACAGAAACATAGAATGTTCTATGAAACACTTTAAAGACATGACTGTATATTCTTTGAAAAAGTAAAATGAGTGGATTACCAGCCCCAGAAGATGCTGAAATGGCTGATCATACATGCCAAAAACACCGTTCACACAGTATCTTTGCATAGCCACATACACTCACATATAAACACTAAATACTTACATGCGCTCGATCACGTACATAGCCACCAATTTTCATACTTTTCACTTTCCCAACTGACTTTTCATAAAAAATATAGCCATAACTCTGGCCAGCATTGCTGTAGATGTTCAGTAATTCCATAGGGTCCATCTTTGCTTCTCTTATGCACTAAGAAAAAAAGAAGGGAAACATTTTTTTCACAGTCACTAGAAGAAAAAAATAAGTTGAATTGATTTCTGGAAACAAAGAAAAAATATCTCAATTTATGAAGAAATAAAATCTTGAGTTGGTTTCCTGAATTGTTGCAATTTTAATTTTTAGTTTTGTTAATAAAGGCTTTGAAAGACAACAGTTTGAATGTACAAATGTAAATAATATGCATTCCTGTATATTTACCAGTATTAAAGAACACGAGACCAATTTAGGCAAATATTATATAACAAACAAGACAGTTCAATTAGAGAACTAACAAAGTCTCTTTTGAGACATTACTGTTTAAATAATGTTTTAACTGCAAAACTATGTCTGACTCTCAGGTCATCATTTGATGATGATTTTATTGGAGGCATTCCTGTTGTTTTCTAAGCATTATCATATGTTGCATATATATTGTATATGACTATGAGCTACAATGACTATACTAATTTATATTGAATTTGTCAATGACTTGTTTTCAAAGCATTATTGTATGTTGCATATATATCGTATATGACTACGAGCTACAATGGCTATGCTAATATATATTAAATTTAATCAATGACATCTTTACTTTTCTCTACACATTCTATATTATTAAATTGGAATGGGAATCAATTGCAATTTCTTAGGTTTGAGAGAATAACAATTCTCGAATGGATGGACATACAATTTTATGAAGAGGTTTATACATAAAAAAATATATATTTATATACGAAATGTTCATATTTAAAAATTATGTATTTGTAGATAAGATGTTTATATAACTTTAGTCAGTCAGTTAATTGCCATATGTACAGAACTTGACTTCAGTCACTTTCTCACTAAAGTGACATGGCTTTCCTGTCATTTCTACAAATATATTCATGACAATTGATCTGAGATTTTTTTTCCCTTGGTGCTCTGACCATGTGACTTTAAGCATGCTACTAGATTGGCATCTAGGTCTCACCATTTTACCATTGGAATAGTTAAATATAACCACTTCTTCTTGAACAATTTTTTTTCTTGCACTTCCTGCCTGTAGAACTCTCTTCCATTTGTTTCCCTGATAGATACAACCTCCAAAAATTTAAGTGTCAATTGCCATCTTCTATCTTCTTGAATGCTGTTCATCTTTTATCTGTACCCAGTCTTTTCTGTCACTGTAAACCCTTGTGCACTTATGGCAGTTCCATTTTGTTTTGGGTGAAATGATTAAAAAAAATCCTCAACAGAGAATGGTATGTTTTATGTTCTAAAAAGTAGTAGTATTCATATAATAATTGGATGATGAAGCTGTGCAATTGATCTCACATGGAATGGAAACATTAACAAAAAAGTCTTAATATTTTTATATTCAAGGACACAATGGATAGAAGCATTGAGTAGATCCAGTGACCCAAAGAGTTGTGAGTTCAATACATTGCTACAATAGTGGTAAACAAAAACCTTAGAGAGATAACTAAAATCTGGAAATAGTGTGACTCCTAGTATGAGAATAATATACCCCAGTGACCGAAATAAAGTGTTCAGTTTGAAATTTCAATCACCTGGAGAAGGATGGAGTGTGAATATGACAATAAAGATGAGCACAACAGTCCAAACAATGTCAATAATGTAAATAAAATATTTTAACTTACCAATCTTAGTTGATCCACATTGTACAAGATTTGCTTGAAGGAGAGATAACTGGTTATCTGCAGAGTGCCTAGTGTTAAAAGAAATAAAAAAATTCCTTGTTTATTACCAGAAATAAAAAAAATTAAAATTATTTATTTGTGACCCTCACGTGCATATTTAAGTTGTACAATAATTGATCCATCAAATCAAATTCTCATTTAGTTATATTTTTTTCTGGGATTTTGATGACTCATTAATTTATATTCTTCTGGTGTCAGTTTAAACAGATACATTTTTTCATATGTCTTGTTCTAAACTAAAATTATAAACTCTAATTTTGGAGAGTGAAAATTTTACTGAAATTTGTTGGAAGATTTAGTTTTTATCGAAAAACAAGAAAATATGAACTTTAAGCATATGATTAAAATTAATCTCTTAATTAGTCTCAATATATGCATAAAAAAGTAAGAAAGTGCCAGTTTCAAGAGGCAACTTTAATATGATTGATGCTTTATTTGTTCAACAGATCAAAAATGAAACTTTCTCATGATGATATAATTAACTTTATCGACATTTTTTAAGTTAGGTATTTGCTAGACGAGGTTAACTTTAGCACAAAATTTCATATATTGTTATTGATTTGGTTTTTTTTAAAGCTAATGAACCTTTTTGAGGTTATTTAAAGCCAAACATAATTTTTATATTGTTAGAAGTTTTTGAAGATATTACTGATTTTCTCATATAAGTATTACTATTTAACCCATAGCTGGGAGTGGGAGATTAATACCTTTTCACTTTTTCACATAAGTGAATATAATGAACCTAACTAGAATTTAAATCTGACTTTTCAATTTCTCATGTCGAGTCTTTATTCATTACATCACCTGCATGTTTGCAGCAGTTGTAGTCATCCATCTAAGTACTGACTAGGCTCAACATTGCTTAACTTTGGCATCCATATGGAAACTGATGTTTCAACATGATATTGACATAAGCCTACAAGATTTCAGTCAGAATCCTATCTACAACGGCTTGAAAAACTAGCATACTAACCAATTCACAATCATAAATGCTCTTTAAAGTTATATTAGGAAAATGAAAAATTTACTCCTTTCCTAAAAAAGGAGATGTGTAATAAATGTCACCTGACTATCATCAAGCAACAAAGATAAAATCATAAATAGGGCAGAGAATGTTATCATTCTGGGTGTATGTGAAACTAGATGGATAAACAATGGGGACTTCACACATAGCAACCACAAATATATACAGGCAGAGAGAGAAATGAAAGAGAAGTAGGACTAATATTAGATAAAGATATGCGGAAATATTTTCTCAGATACTATCAACTATCAAATAGAATGAAACTGAAAGGGAAGCTATTCAATATAGCCATTAAATCAGCACATCACATGGCAATATTTTTTGTTTTGTTTTATGGCATATCAACCTTGGGGGGGGTCATTTATTGCCAGCTAAATTTTTTTTTTTATTTATTGCTGGTAATACCTTTTTCTTTCAACAATTTGTTGTTTTGATATAAGTTTTTGTGTCTAGTAATACTTTTTCTTTTCGAGTATCAAGATACATTGGGATTTGTTTTTAAGGGCAGGGTCCCCAAGTCCTACCCTGTTATTTAACCCATAACTGGAGGGAAGGGACAGATTAATACCTTTCCCAAGGGTACCAGTGCTTAAGTGAATGCAGGGTATTCAACTGGAATTCGAACTCGGCTCACCGATTTCTCTTTCCGAGCCGATATCCACTGCACCACAACACACATCCGTCACTAAATGCTTACAGCACCTGGTATTCCCAAGTGGTCACCCATCTAAGTACTGACCTGGCTCAACATTGATCGAGTGAGAACCGGTGTATTCAACATGATATGGCCGTAAGCTTAAATTATCATGGAGGGCCTAAATGCAAAAGTAAGAAAAGAACAAGATAGTTAAATATTTAGAATGGAATTAGATTGTGCAATGAACAGAGAAAGATGGTTCTATTGGTAGACAGTGAATGATCAAGACCAAGTCACAACAGCAGCCAAGATGCTTGCAGGCATGGATAAAACCACCAAAGACATGAAGGACAAAATAGAATATGTAACAATCAGTAAAAAATGTAGAAATGCAGTTTCCTACTTTCACTTATAGCCAAGCAATGACAGTGATCGTGATCGCTTTCTATGCCAACAAAGTATAAAATTTTGAAATTATCTTTTGACAGGATGCATAAAATTTAAATAAAGAACACTCATGATAAAAAATAAACAATGCTGTAAAGATGGAATGAATAAATGAGACAACTCTTCCATGAGAACAAAGGAGAAAAACTTTACAATACATAAAATATGGAAGGACATCATAGTAATAAAATCTAAGCTAAGATTTGCATAGGTAACTTTGGATGCTTACTTCATGACACTCAACTAAACCTGGATATCTTGTTGGGGTGACCCGATTCTTTGTTACAAAAAAGCTGCTGAAACGATAAATAAAATATATGACAGTGATGAGATACCAGAAGACCACACAAGAAAATGTCTTTGGACTGCCAAAGAAATTAGATGTGTTATAAAACTAAATGTCATATCTCTTCTGATTTACAGTCACTTACTGAAAACAGTCAAAATCTGCATAGCACACATACAATTTTTGCTTTGAATTGGAGTCCTACATTCTGTCTCAGAAATCCATTAAGACAAACACCTGTTAGACTTGCTAACTACAGTTGTTTGATTGGTCCATAAATGGTGGCGTTATGTTCTTGCCTACGTCCGAACACTAGGATTGCTAACACAACAAATTTCTTCTTTCCTCACGCATAAATGTGAAAATATTAATCAGCGAATGAGAACCCTGGATAACATACCTGGAAACAAAACATGAGAAATCTAACAAGCCAACACAAAATTAAATTTCTCTATATAAATTGCCAAGAAAATTAAATTCGTCAGAAGGGCTTATAGGCTGCTATGCAGCTGGCCAATCAGTAACACCCCTGCCTTACCATCTCACCCACCTTCAAATCAAGTCCTTTACCCTTCCTTACACATTGTCAGCAAGGAAGACAGAAGGAACAATCCATCAATGTCATGATTACTACTATAGAAAGAAAGAGAGAACATCACAGAGTTACTGACAACCCACTTCACTCTTCAAGCAACACATATTTGTTCCCTTTCCTCTTCTGTCAACTTTCTGTCCTCTTCTCTTTAAAGATGTGTGTTGTGGTGCAGTGGATATTGGCTCGGAACAAGAAATCAGGGAGCTGAGTTCGAATTCCAGTTGAATTAATTGCATTCACTTATGCACAAATACCCTTAGGAAAGGTATTAATCCATCTTTTCCCTCCAGTTCTGGGTTAAATAATAGGACAGATTGGGTTCTATAGCCTTGGTTGACAACCAGCCTACTGCTCAGTCAGTCATGTCTCTTTGGAGACATGATCGCCCAAAGCGTGTATCATGTATGGCAATTAACTGACTCTTTAAGGACAACCGCTTTGGGAAACCACACATATCCTCATGAACATTACATACAATTACAGACAGCCTGCCTAAAACAAATTCATACCAACATCTGACGCCAACCGGCTAAGAATTAAGAACAACCAACTTCATAAACCACTCATCAGTATTTATCCAATAAATGAGAGAAATTTACATCTACCTTTTTCATAATTCTTCTTGCAACCATTTGCTTGTTCATAACAGATGCAAATGAATGTGAATACAGTCAAGTAACTGGATATACATTGTGGTACAATGGATATATTGACTCAGAATGAGAAGTTGAAGAGCTGAGCAAAAGGGACAACCACAAATGTTTCATTATGTATTGAAGATGTCAAAATCAAACTGGTTCAGAAATTTAACTGAGTAGTAGTGCGATAACAAAGAAAATGTGATACAGAAATACAAAGGCATAGTGAAAAATGCTGTAGTGAGTCCTGATTAAAATAAAATACATAAACAAAAATAGAAAGAATTCGAATTAAAATAATTTGCAATTTCCTTTAAAACCCTTATCTCTCTCTCTCTCTCTCTAAACTTCTTTCTCTAAATTTCTATTTCTATACTTCTTTCAATCTAAGACAGGGGTTGGCAAAGTGGTCGATATCGACTCCTGGGGGTCGATGGGGCTATCCAAGAGGTTGATAATTGTCTAGAGATCGATAGACTCCTCAAACGATTTTTCAATTAAAAGTATTCATAAAAAAAGGATCACCTTTACTTTTGATTTTGTAATCGCTTGCAGTATCTTTATTTTTCCATTTAGGCCAACATGTATGATGGTGTAGCTGTTCACAGTGGCATCAATCCTCCTCGTTGTCATATGTAGGGACCCCAATTTTCCGATCACGGAATCGTGGAATTGTTGATTTGAAACGGAATCCCGTTTTTTTTGTTTTTTTTTATGTAATCATTTTCCATGTTAAATTAATCATTTCCTTTTTTTTTTTTAAATATAAATACTTAAAAACTGTCTGTGTTTTTTGTAAATATTCTTATAAATAAATAAAACATGACCTTGTTATTTCTTGTAACTTTATTCCTTATAAATATTTCTAATTATTTTTCCTTTTAAGACCTAAATTTTAAAATTCAGTTTCTGCACTCATAAAAAAAATCATAGATTATTAAAAAAAACAAAAAACGTTAAGAAACTGTAGCAAAGCAGATCAAAGTCAGTTAGAACCCCCTCTCATACACTGTCTCTGTCTCACTGATTAAGCGGAAATGGGATTTATAGACAATAGTTTTAACTTAAAAAGAATGAAAGAAGGAAAAAGAGCAAGATCAAAGAGATACATTTTTTTTTAACAATCTGTTCCTTTGGTTTCATTTTATAACTTGTTATTTTTACAATTTAGTAATATAGAAAAAGTTTTTTCTTTCAACATTAGACTACAGTCTAAAATTGACACAGGCACATTGCAATTCTCTCTTGATTTTTTTCATCAAAATGGCTGAATCAAATCTACCCTCAAGTTCAAAAATTTCATCTGCTTCTCCAAAAAGAAACTAACAAGGTGTTGCCGGTCTTCAGTGAATACGCGCGCCACCGAGAAAACACACTTTGAATCAATCAATGCATTTACTTGCTCAATCTGGCTGTCGCTTGCTTCTCCTTAATCATGAGCCAATCAGAAAGCGTGACACACACGAAGTCTACACGTGATAGTAAGAAAAAATGTCGACAGTATTCGCAAGAATATCTAAACTTTGGATTTATATCATCATTTACTAATGAAACTGTGCCTTTCTGCCTTTTATGTGAGAAGACTTTTAGTAACGATGCTATGAAGCCTGCAAAGATGAAAGATCACCTTGAAAGAATTCATTGTGACAAGAAGAACAAGGATCTTGATTTTTTTAAGGAGTTGAAAGAGAAGATCACAAAACGACCAACTTTAAAGAGATTTATTAAAACACCTGTCACTGTTGGTTATGATGGATTGAAACAATATTGCTCTCAACATAGCACAAAAAGGAAAACCACATACCGTTGGTGAGGAGATTATTATACCAGCTATTAAAAATGTTAAGAATGTACAAAAAGGCGAGCCTGAACAAAGGGAAGCTCACCAGAGCACAGGCAACATATCTTTTGCATAATAGGGGGTCGATATGAGATCAAGTACTCCATGAGGAGGTCGATGGCTTAAAAAGTTTGCAGACCCCTGATCTAAGAGAAGGCAACCCTCAAATAAAAAGATGAAGGAGAAGAAAAGACTGAATCCAGCTAAAAACACTGGATGTTGGCAGTTGAGCCAACATATTTGTGACTGAAAAATGCCAAAATTCAGAGAGGCTCCATGTAAAACATCTGTTAAAAAGATATATGAAAAAAGAAAGGAACACCGAAAAATAAAATAATTTGGCAAAAAAGATTGGACTTGAATGCGACTATCCATGTCATGTGAAGAAGCAGTTAAGAGGTCATTAGCTACTGACATTTCTACCCTGTTTCTGACCAAAAAGAACACAGTAGATTGACACTGGCCTAATTTCTTACATTACTACTACCAAAAGTAACATTTCTTCAGGCTGCTATTAATATCTGCTTTATTATAAAACTTTTTGTTATCCCGAATACCAAAGGACTCATTCATCACTGAGTAAAATAAAAATATATATATATTTTTTTAACCCTCAAGTCAGTTTGTTTTATTCCCAAAGTCTCTGATAAAATCAGTATCCTACCACATATTCACACTGGTAACGTTCAGATGTGAACCCATATGCCACAATGACTTTTTATTTAAAAGGTATCTTTTACTGATCAAAATATTGAGATAGGATAATGTCCTTAATAATGTAGAGTAGAGTTCTGAACTGCATCACACCCTTGAACGGTAGTCAATACTGGATAATTTTCTCCTGGATGAAGAGACAAGAAGTGACAGATGAAATTTATTGATGAGAAATATCATGCACAGAACATGTGAGTAATGAGAAAGTTTCAAGGAAACAGAAACTACAAGGTTACATACATTTATAATCCAAATGTAACAATTTAATTTTCTGACAGAGGATCTGGCAAACTTAACACTCACGAGACATATGGAAGACAAAAGAAGTAAATAAAAACAAGTTTTTGAGAATGGATGGTAGAACAAAGAAAAACTGAAATGGTAAGGGGTCAAAGGATACTTTGAGTTACAACAAAGAAGTTGTGAAGTTTCTGAGAGAAAAGAGAGAAAGCTGTTTTCTTCCTATAAAAATTAACAAACAGAAAAGAATCTACACTATTTATATTATTCGAACTATTGTCTTCATCCTTATTACTATTATTATGACGTTTTGATCATTGTATGTGTTGTCTTCTTCAGATGCCAGGAATTTCGAATCAAACCCTTTATTACAACCACTGGGGTATATCATTCTCATTCCATGTGTGATGCCACTTCTGGTAGCCATGCAGTTATCTCCTTTAACTTAACTATCTAAGTTATTTTTTTACCACTGCTGTAACCTGATATTGAACTCACAGGTGGCATCACACACGGAATGAGAATGATATACCCCAGTGATCGTAATAAAAGGTTTGGTTAAAAATTCCTAGCATCTGAAGAAGGCTGGAATGTACAATGGCTGAAATGTTGTAATAATGGCAATAAAGATAAGAACTATAGTCTAAACAATGTAAATAATGTAAATACTACTTCATCTCAAGAGTATAGACAGACAGAAAAAGAATCTTCATAGTAAAGATAATCACATGTAAGTTGAGTAGTTGAATGAATCAAAAGAATATGTGGTCATGACAACATCTGAGTGATTTTCAATGATACAAATACTTCTTGCATCTTCCTTATTTAAAGAAGACAATAAAACATTACATTTATAAAATGGAATTTTAAAAAAAAATATGAAAGAAAAACTGGTTTTCCTTGTGGACTGTAAAGAGCAAATAGTAAAGAGTGGTATGGTAGACCATAATATGCAACATTATTTGCCATCTGCCTTCCTGAACGCTGTTCTTTTATTGTCTTTTTTCAACATTAAAGCATTCTCATTCTCTATCACTTACTGTAGCCCCTTGCATCATTATCGCCTTGCTTGGGGTGAAATGATTAAAATGAAAAAGAAAAAAGTGAAAATGTGTTATACTTACCATAACGCTTCTTCACGTTATTAGAAGGAATGGCAGGTAATGGATCCCTGCCTAAAAAGAAAAGAAAAATATTTGTCTGTTTTGTTTGTTTAATTTCTTATGTGTCATTTAATGTCAAATTCAAAATTTTTTGGGGAGCTTTGAAGTAATAAATAAATATGTATGTTGTTCTGCTTTCACAATTGAATACATGGTAGATGATACTCAGCATTTTTGTTATACATTGTAAATATCTAAATAAGTGAACACAAACAATCGGTATACTGGGAGAATATATTTATTAGTCTGACTCGTCCAGCATGTAGGGATGCCCTCTCCCTAGGTACTTCCAGCTTCCTTTGTCCCTTTTTTTCTGAAGAGCATTCAAGATGCTTAACTCATGATTTGATATACATCTTTGTGCAGACATAATTACATTTTGGAATACAGTTTGGTTTCTTTAAGAAATTGTAGGATATTATATGGATTAATGTTATGAAAGTTCTTGTCTGATTTTTTTTAGAAGCATATAAACTTCTATAGAATATTTAATACCAAAATCTAACTATTTTGAATGCAAATATATTTTGGCCATTTTTCTATAAAATATATTGTTGGTAATTCTACTATAAAATGTATTGTTGGTAATTCTACTATAAAATGTATTGCTGGTAATTCTACTATAAAATGTATTGCTGGTAATTCTACTATAAAATGTATTGCTGGTAATTCTACTATAAAATGTATTGCTGGTAATTCTACTATAAAATGTATTGCTGGTAATTCTACTATAAAATGTATTGCTGGTAATTCTACTATAAAATGTATTGCTGGTAATTCTACTATAAAATGTATTGCTGGTAATTCTACTATAAAATGTATTGCTGGTAATTCTACTATAAAATGTATTGCTGGTAATTCTACTACAGAAATGTATTGCTGGTAATTCTACTACAGAAATGTATTGCTGGTAATTCTACTACAGAAATGTATTGCTGGTAATTCTACTATAAAATGTATTGCTGGTCATTTTACTACAGAAATGTATTTTTATACTTTCATAATGTCCTGTTTTTCAAGGGTTCACTATTTGCCTATAGCTGAGACCCTTACATGCTACCACTTTGGGTCAGAGTGAACCTGGGAGCAACAAAAGTTAAGAGATGGTTTCACACACTGTTGCTAGATATAGTTTATTGTCATATTTTAACATCTAAAGAAGTTTCTTCAAACATTTTCATAAACATTTTTTTTAAATCTTGAAATTTTATTTAATTCAAGTAAAATCAATAAAATCTTCTCATCAAATATTTAGCACAAGAAAAAGAATTTTTAAAACATTTTTTAATAAAATGAATTTAAAATTCCAGTTAGTAAAAATGAAATTGTCAATTTTGTTTTAAGTTATATATTTTCTGCCATTTAGAAAAAAATAAGTTGTTTCATTAAAAATGATGATATACTTTGTTAAGTCCTTAAGTCAGTGATTCTCAACTGTCACGGTATGGCACACTAGTGATACACTTTGGATTTCAATACAAAAGAAATATTGCACATTATCTAGAAAGGCCATATTGCAATTTTCTATTTCTTATTTATGCGAATTAGGCTTCTCAACTGTAAACAACATAAAAAATAAAAAGTGAGAAAGAGTATGCTCAATTGAAGAACAAATGAAGGTCTGTTTATTGCACATTTGACCAAATATTGGAGAAATTGTGAAAAAATATTAGGCACAGGTTTTAAACTAAGCTGCACAAATAGAAACATTCAAATAAAATAAGTCTATATCTGTTTGTGCATGTCTTTTTTTTTTTTTAAAATCTATGGTTTTATTTCATAACATTGGAATATATAACCTTTAAAAAGTTTGCTAAGTGTTGAGAAACACTGCGGTAAGTCCACATGTGAATCTTTAAATGTATTTTTTAAATTATTATTTTTTTACTCTTTCATGGTGTTAGTATTTTTGCCTCCAGTCTCCTTAGACAACTTAGAACAGTTTGCTATTGTGATAATAAAGATATTACCACTTGGCAGCTTAAGTGCAAGGGTGATATCTAATGCAGTAAAAACTTACAAATACATTTATACTATTTCACTTTTTGATTATTCAGCTCAAATTTCATTTAATCATTATTTTAGCCAAATAGAGATAATGATTTTCATATTTTATACTTATATAAATTCAAGGTTATATTGGATATGAATTCACAAAGAATATTGCATTTGAAGACAATACTGTTAATGAACAATGAGTTTTACAAGAGAAAACCCAAGAGAGAAATAGACAAAATGTAAGATTTTAAAAATGTGGTGGAAAATGATCCAAAAACCTCATGGCATAATTCACAATAAGAGAGACATGCAAGAAAAAGAACTTGTTAAATTAGTTTTGTTTGAATAAAATGAGGCAAAAACTTAAACTTTTGAAAAGCTGGCAGTAAGCATTTCCAAGAATATTCAATTTTTTTTTCATCTGTTTACCATTAGTGATGAAAATAATATAATAATTGGAGATCTTCACAGTAACTGGATACAGACGAAAAATAAAAAATAATCAGCTGAATTATGTTATCTCTAAAAGGTTATATGATTATTTGGTAATACAAGAGTTGTTTTAATCCAATGCAACTTCCCTTAATGTGACAAAACAATTATTGTAAGAAGACAAGCTCGAAATTGTGTAGGCAAAACTCAAGTTCAATGAATAGAAACATTGGCATTTTGTTGCAAGATAATACACTGTAAAAATGGTGGGAGTAAAGGTGAAAGTTGTACTTTTTATTGCAAATTTTCTATTCACCTGATCTCTCTTTTAAAGATAATCATTTTCCTAAACCTCTTGATCATACTTCCAGGCAAGACTGTCTCTCATTAAGATGAAACCTCTAATGAATTTATTGATAGCTTAAAATTCAATTTAGGAGAGGAACTGATGACTTACCACCAAAGTAAATATACAAAGAACTAACAAGAATATTTTGATTGAATAAATCATTTTACCTATGCATTTTCAATAATTTTGAACAACCTGCTTATTCAGGAAGCAATTTGTATTCCCTGATAGTAGAGAACATTGAATGTAGGTTGAAATATTTATACAGCTTATTACATTTAAAATTACAAAACTAAAAATTTCCTACACTTTCAGGATTGGCTGTTGATACTGCATAAGAACTGCTTTGGTTGATTTTTTTAAAAAAAGCTTTCAAACTGATTGTTTTTGTTTTTTTCTTAGGGTTTTAATGTACAAATAGCAAACCCTTCTGGAAATTTGATAAAATTGTAAGATGTTGTCCTTTTACAGAGGTTGAACTGTGTAGCAAAAAGCAATTTAGAAAAAAGATGAGGCTCTTGAATCATTAAATCTATAATGAACATTTGGGCCTGCCTAACAATTTACTTATTTGTGTTTTAGATACCAGGCTTTCTTAAGTTGAAAATTCCACTCTAGTCAGATGAACACTTAGTTGGGGTTAGATAAAGGAGTCAGTATTATCTACCACTAGTTTTTTTTATTATTGGTGCTATAAGGGTACACTGTTGTGTTGTCCCTAATAAATAAAATAAACTACCACATGTGTTAACACAGTTAATGTTTTTGTTTCTTTCTTTATTCTGTCTGAAATATGAAGTTGAATTCCTGAATTCACACAATCAAGGGTTGTCTTGATTTGCTATCCAACTTGATTTGTAACTTTCTAACATTTTGAATATCTTTATCAACCTAAAAACTTAAGTCATGTTCTTAAATAGCCTCATCAGATTGAGACTTTTCATATGGATGATATGCATGGTGCCAAACCTATTGAGAAATATTTAAACTGTCAGTTGTATACAGCTGATTTCTAAGATCAATAGATAAGAGAGTTATTCAATGACTGAGTTGAACAAAAATGGTTTTAGAATCCTTTTGAAGAAAGAAAGAAAGAAAGAAAGGGAGATTGTAAGGAATTAGATACTCCCCCCCCCCCCGATCTAGATTTGGCAAGCTATTGTCTACAAAGAACTGTGACCTTTCGCCTTTTACCTGTGCATCTTTATTGTACTGAACTAACCCGAGTTTTATGCAATGATGATAAAAGTTGACCAAAAGTTCTTCTTTCCTCCTTTGTTTAGTGAGCCATTTCTTGCATTGTCTAGTCTCAAATTTAGCTACTAACCTTTTATAGTGAATTGTGACTATTCAGTCGATGAATGTATAGACAGACTATTCCTGGCAAATTGGCATCAATCCAAAGACATTTTGCAAAGTGGGCTTTGCCTGAACTGCCATATTGTCAACTTATAATCATTTCATGGAAATATTCTGAATGGATGCAAATGTCAGGAATGAAATTGGATTATCACCAAAACTAATTTCATTATGTTCTTTTTATAAATCACTGGCTTCTCAATCAATGAGTACCAAATGTTTCCTTATAAGGGAACAGATAATATACAGATACATCAATAAGTCAATAGCTTGAAGATGCAAACAATATTTGCTTTACATAAATACTTATTTTCTGGCATAATCTAATTCATTGTCAATGCACTTAATTTAGTAGTAAATGCTAATCCCACAGATCAAATTTTATATAGTGAAAGTTTCAGGTCAAAATTCAGATAATAGCTACAGCTACAATTTATAAATACCTAGTGTGAATATAGAAATCAACACTGCATGGTGACTGTCAGTTTCACAGCTCAGGCAATCTTCAGACCATGTGTCATGATTCCTTTCACAAGTTCTATATGTAGACCACTAGGAGATTAAAAAAGAAGAGAAGGAGAAAACCAGCTCTTCTCAGTGGTCTATATAAAGCTCTCCAGGAAAGCAGTTTTAAGGACAAATTGGTATATGTAAAACCCATTATTTAATCTCAATCATCTAAAATGAGGAGTAGATGTAGAAAAAGAAAAATTATATGGTTCCCCCCGCCAACATTCAGTAGACTGTGTAACATTAACATTAGGAAATATTTTCTGAAATTGGTAAAAATTTTCATACCAACAGTATGAAAATTTTCATACCAACAGTACCAACAGTACAATAGCCACCTATGCAAAAATCTTTAATAGAAATACTATTAAAATGAACTATTTTTGTACACATAATATAGATAATATCATTAATTCCCACAATAGACATATTTTAAAGAATTTAGACAGAACTAATTTTAAAACTGGTATAATATCCTCTTGCAATTGTAGGTCCATCAACACTTGTTTTGTGGAAGGCAAATGTAAGTCTAAACAAGTGATCTACCAAGCCAACATCTCCCCCCAAAATAACAAATATAATTATCAAGTTTACATTGGAATTTTGGCAGGAGAATATAAACAGCACTACTACTCCCATGAATGCTCCTTTTCCAACCCAAATCTAAAATTCCAAACTACCCTTTCCCAAAGATTTTGGGAAATCAAACAGAAGGGATTTAACTCATTAGTGAGTTGGAGATTAATAGGTTCAGCCTGCACCCCTAATAACCTTTATAAGAGATGCAATCTATGTTTAGTTGAAAAAATTAAAATATTAAAATACCCTAAGCAAAATTTGCTTTTAAACTTAAGAAAAGAATTTATAAGCAAATGATGTCATAAATTTAAATTTTTATCCAAACTTCCCAATAATTAATTTAAAATTAAAGTTCCTTTAAACAGATTTTTTTTCTTCTTATTAACTATATAACTAATTATAATATAACCTCTCTTTCTTAAATCTATATTCCTTCGGTTCGGTTTGATATTAATGTCGATTCTAGTTTGGTTTGATATTAATGCCAATTAGATTTAATAGATTTAAACTTAAATTTTTGATAATCTATAATTTAAATTCCTTAAAATAGTTGTTTTATTCCTTTTTATTAGCAATATGATTGAGTTATAATATAACTTCTCGGTCTTAAATCTATTTTCCTTCTAGTTTTGCATATTTTTGACCTAAGTGATATTTGACCTATCAATTTTGGTATTTATATGAAATAGGTTTAAATTTAATTTAATTTCTGAATAATTAATTTAAAATTAAAATTCCCTTAAATAGTCGTTTTATCCCTTCTTTTTAGCAGTATAATTTAATTATATTATATAATAACTTTCCATTCTTTAATCCATTTTCTTTCTTAGTTAAATCTCAAATTAAGTTATTGAACCAATTTATTTTGTTATTAATACTATTCGTGAACCTTTAAGAGGGGCTTTATTAAGGCTGCTATTCTGTCTGACCTATCTTTTCTTATATATTTTTTACATTTTAAATTTTTATTTTAATTTATTGTATCAATTTTCAATTCCATCACCAAAGTGACAAACTTAATAGTTCCAACAACAAGAATTTGCCATGCTTTTATTTTTCCTCCACCCTCACTTTCATTTTTGTTTTTTTACACAAACACAAACAAATAAATTTATTTCCTTATAATAGTTTGTTTTAGCTGATGGGGCTGTGTTAAATTCACTCGTCAAATTGTCCATCAGATCTTAGAAAATTTTAATTATTTTATATAAATTTTTATTTGTTTAACATTATTATTTTTTAATGATAGTTGTATTTAAGTGGAAAGTCCATTTATTTATATACACACACACACACATTATATATATATATATATATATATATATATATATATATATATATATATATATATAAACAGTACATTATAATTTACACTGGCTTTAATCATTTGAGAAATCGTTTGAAAAATATCTATCTTCTGGCAGAAATTGAACCTGCATAATCCCAACACTGGGGAGATACTGTCTTTAGATCAGACATGTCTTACCAATTGACCATGAATGATTTCATGGTAGATTGAATCTTGTCTACATGAAATTGTTTGTGGTCAGTTGGTAAGACATATTTAATCTAATGATGTCATCTCTCCAGTGTTGGGAGTATGCAGGTTTGATTCCTGCATGAAGATATATATTTTCTGAATGATTAAGGCCAGTGGAAATTATAATGTACTGTTTATATATATATATATATATATAAACAGACTTTCCACTCAAACCTGAGTATCCATTAAAAAACAATATTGTTAAACAAATAAAAATTGAATGTCAGCTAATGTCAGTTTTGTAAATTTCCATATAATTCTGTATATATATATATATATATATATATATATATATATATGAAATGATTTGTTTGAACATTGTTTATTGTTACTCATATTTAAGTAGATATTCTGTTTTTAATATTATTAAAGTATTATATATTTATATCTACCAGCCTGATTATTTACAATAAATTTTTATTATGAAAATGTGTGTCATTCGGCAGGATTCGAACCTGCAACCCCTATCCACATAGGGGGAGGCTACCATGTGATCTGGCACGTCTTAGATCTCTTGACCATGAATGACCATCAGTCTAAATGAGGTTTTAATCAAGCCTATATAACACAACAGGATTCATTTGTTTACATTTCTTGACATTATGATACATTTCAGAGCAGATATAGTTATTGGCATAAATCAAAAATTGTGTTATATATCTATGAGTGTATCAAATTTGATTAAAATTGGATCACTCCTATAACCTGATTTTTTTTATTATCTATTTTTGATACTTATCGGAGGTACCTTGACACAAAACCTAGCTAACAACACTCGCAGATGCTTATAGTACAACTGTGTAAATTTTCAAGAAAATCGGTTCAGCCGTTTCGGAGTCTATAGGTAATGGAGACACATACACACAAAGTTCCATTTATAAATAAGTTTAGATATATTAACGAAGATTAACAAAACTTGGTTATAAACAACCAACAATTTGAAATGATTTGTTTGAACATTATTATTTATCGATACTCGTATTTAAGTAGATATTCTGTTTTTAATTAAACAGTATTATATATTTATATCTATCGACCTGATTATTTACGATAAATGTTTATTATGAAAATGTGTGTCATTCAGCAGGATTCGAACCTGTGACCCCTATCCACAAAGACATAAGAAACGATATTCAGAAGTTTCAAGGTTGCAGTTCTTACAATAGTGCAGAAAATCGATTATATATATGTATATTTATATATATAAAAGGCAAGATGTTTGTGTGTGTGTCTGTTTATCTGCCTCTATGTCTGTATTTTTTTTATTTTAGTTTTTGCTTTGGGTTTGGCTCTAAGTAGGTATAATTGTAGTTCTTAATCTCAGCCGTGATACCATTTAATCAGAATACTTCTTTAGCCTTCAAAATTCAGTTTACGACGAAAAAACTTATTTGATACAGATACCAGGAAATCAAAATTTGACTTACATCCATTCATTTTTGTTTCAGTCTATGGTTTCACTTTAACTGGAAACAACTATTGCTTTTTATTCTTTCGTGCCAATGTCCAAAGAGTCTGAGATTCAGGACCATAGATTAGTTTTAAAGCTTTCATTGCATCCGAGCAACGCCGGGCTATACTGCTAGTATATATATATATATATATATATATATATACATACACACACACACACACACCTTGTGCAAATTTAAACAAACTGAATGTCTTCCTAGGATCTTCCACATTTTCTCTGATCATGTATATGCTGTCTCTTGCTGTTGTTTTTCTTTTACAACTGCATTTTCCTTTGTGTTTTGGACTAATGGATCCAGTTTGTTTTTTCTGACTTGATGATACAACTGACAGTTAAAAGGCTGACTCCAACAATATACACAATCTCTCTGTCAGGCTTGCCAGTATGTTTGTGCAGCATTACAATTTTCGTATGCTTCCTTGCAGACAATGGCCATAGGATGACTAAACTAATCAACAGTCAAGACAATAGTGTCTGGGTGTGATATAAATTGGATGCAATCATGGATGACACAATATTTTTCAAGGCCAAACAAATACATTCTGAAAAGAGATTCATATTACAGCACACCACTGCAAATAATTTAATCTGAGGAAAAAATAGAAAATGATTACACCCTGTTACTCTAGTGAGTCTAAAACTGACTGTATGGTGAAAGCAGTTGTTTCAATTAATTTGCAAAAGAATGTATGTGTAGTCAATGAAATGGACAGTAATACATGGTTTGCATATTGATTGAGGTGTGCAACTGATAGTCACCATGCAGTGTTGATTTCTATACCTACACTCTTTGTCTACAAATATAAAATATAGAGCCCTCTTACCCCCAAATATAGCAAATTTTAAACATATATATGGTGGAAGTCTACTCCTGGCTGAGCATGACTTTGATATAAAGATTTCTATGGATGACGATTCTCCCATTGGTGACATTTAAGATGACTCATTTTTTTTTTTCAATTGCTTCTTGCATTGATTTACACTTGAACCTACAGATAGTACATGTCAATATACTGAATACCACTGGTCAATTCTTGTCTTTTGATTTAAAATGCTGAGTTAAGCCACTCATATTTTTACACAGCTTCCCACAGATATTTCAAGAGAAATCATTCTGAATGTTATATGTAGTAGTATTAAGTCTCTTACTATCATGAGATTGCATATGACTGGACAAACCTGCCTTTGGCAAACAGATTTGGCTGCAAATTTCACATGTCAACTCTTCTTTGGAACCTTTTGCATGAATCGGTGTCACATCTTTCATATACTTAGCAGTGCACTTAACTTCAGCATAATGTATCCTTTCTTCTTCCAATTTCTTCACTGCCCATACAACCTCCTTTCTCCATTCATCCCAGTTCTTTGATTTTTCCTCCCAAACCCTTTCATCAATGTTCATCCTCTTCAAGGTGTCCTTTCGACAGTCTTTGCATTGTTTCTTTTGCTTGCAGGCAGATCATTTTCCATCCCTTAGTACTCTGTACATAGCTTTCTTTGGCATTTGACAGTCTTCCTGTCTGACAATATGTCCATTCCACCTGAGCATCTGCTGCATTATCATGGATGCAATGCTAGACAAACCTGATCTTTAAGGGACAACTGTATCTGGAACATAGGTATGTCAAGAGATTTTTTAAAATGGTGTGAAGACATTTTTGATGAAAGCTTGATATGCTTTTTGTAAGTTGTTCAGGTCTCGAATCCATGCAGTAAGGTAGTCAATACACAACTTTTGTACTTTGTCATCATAAAGATGTTTGACTGTGACCAGAGTCTGCTCTCCAGATTTCCATTGGCACTGCCAGCCTTTGTTCATCGTGCATTTACCTCTTCATCAAGAGTATTCCATCTAGAAAATATACTTCCCAGATAGACAAAAGTATCAATTACCTCTAACTGTTTGCCATTGACAAAGATAGAAAGAGGGATGTAGGCTTTACCTGGTGCAGTTTGGTACATCACCATGGTCTTCTTCAAGCTTATTGTCAACCCAAATTTGTTACATGACATAGAAAAGTAATCAATGAGCAGTTGCAAGTCATTTTCTGTGTGGGTGACCAAGTCACATTCATCTGCATAAATCAAATAACGTATGAGTCAAAATTGTTTTACTTACTGCACTGAAACCATAAAAGCTGAACAACTTGTTTGATGTTCTGTATTGAACCTGGATCTCTATCCTTAAAAGCTCTCAGAAAAACAATTGCAAAGAAAATTACAAAAAGAGTAGGCACCAACAGGTCACCTTTCTTTACTCCTGATTTGACTTAAATAGGGTTCTAAAGTTCTCCACCAACACAGGCCCATGTTTTCATGCCATTTAGTCAGATCTGTTAACTTTTGGGGACAACCAAATTTTAACAAAATCTTCCAGAGTGTCTCCCTATTGACCCTGTCAAAAGCATTTTTCAAGTCAATAAAGCAAGTAAGTACAGGACTAAGTACAGGACTAAGCATTGTTCTTGGCACTTATCCTGTAATTTCCGTGCAGTAAAAATTATGTCAATAGTCCTTCGGCTTGTCCGGAAACTACATTGAGATTCAGGTAGTGTTTGAGGAGCAATGTATTCAAGTAAATAAAAGTACAAAGTCACAAGTGTAGCATCTTTCCAATCTGTCTCCCACACTTTGCTCACTTTTTAGAAAAAGACAGCATTTATCAATGGCATAACAAAGTTAAGATGATTAACCACTGAAATTCTCCTCAAGTTTTATTTCAGAACATCCTCTCCAAATAAAAATGTTCTAAGAAGTACTAAGGGGCTTTTTTCACTCCCAGTGGACTTTCTGCATGCTGGACACCAACCTAGGTATTTCTCTTCGCCTCAAATATAGCAAATATTATATATATATATCTATATATTAGAAGTAGTACAAACTAATGTGTTAGCATTCCATTGTTTATAGTGATTTACTTTTTTAGGAGTGCTTGATACTTAATAGAGCATTATATATAATAATATTTTTATTACAATTTATAATAAAAACATGCTTTACTGCAACACAAGAGCTGTTGTTTTTTGGTGCTTGCTTATTAGCAGCTCACCAGGCAGCTAAATAGTTTTTCTGTTAGGAATTATTATATATAGAAACTTAAAAATAACACAATTGTTACCATATCCAGACAATTAAGCAGAGGGAAATTTTGCAGGGTTTGTCTCAACCAATAGAAAGACCAGGTCCTGCTGGATAGAAGGAAATAGATTATAAGGTTAAGGAGGTGGGTAGAGAATTGAAATGACATAAAAACCCTGACCCTTTCAGTATCAGTAATGAAACATTTGGATGGATACACATGTATCTTAGCATGTTTACAAAGATATCATGTGTATTCGTGAAATAGTTACAGGTTTTCTTTAAGTTGTTTATCATTAAAGTTGTAAAAAAGTAATAAAGACATGAATATGTTCAAAATATAATGTAAATCAAACACATGTAGTCGACTTAGTAAGTGTTTTATCCATTAACTGAAACAAATTAATTATCAGAAGATGGGAGAATCGATAAATTTATGCTAGGGGTAGATTATAGATTAAGGGATCTAGTTATATTAGAAAACAAATTAACTATACTTTAGGGCATATGTTAGACGATGATGACAGATGAAAGTTACTTTGCTATGTTTGTTTGGTAAGTTTAATTTGGGGAATTTAATAATTTGAAATTTTTCCTGTAAACATAAAAAACATGAGTCATGAATATTTACAAGTTTTTTTTTTATTTTCCATTTTATGGAAGGGATTTTATTGTCTTCTTTTAATTGCCAATAGTTTGTAAAGTGATGTGCTATTGTGGTTGATTAACTGCATAAGCACATCACTTTTATAGTCTAATTTCTCCTATCCATCATGACCTGGATTTCTATTGGTTAATTGAGACAAATCTCCTGAAATTTCCCCCACTTAACAAAAAAAATATTTCACTGCCTGATGTAAGTCTTGAAAATGAGTTTTTCGATTAATTCCATTTCTAATGGATAATTTTGAGGAATCATATACGAAAGTCAGAAATATGGGATGGGATGTTCTTAAAATTTTTGTGTACATCATGAGATGACTTTTTCTGTGATGCATTTCAATAAGAATTGTTTTGGTTTTGAAATATGCTGGCTGATATTAAGTTTTTTATATTCTTAGTTTTTCAGTATTTTGACAGCATGGGATAAAGATGTGTAAATTTTTATATATCTTGAATGATTTTTGAAAGAAGAGATGCATGACAAATTGGAAAAAAGTTTTCATGACAAGTTTTATCCGTTGGGACTTTATGAGACTGGGTTTGTTTACATTGTTGTGACTGAACATCTGCATGAACAAGAGAGGCTGGGAATTTCAAAATTTTTAACAGATGAAATGCATCACAAAACTTTTCCCAATTTGTCATACATATGCTCATATACACATACATACATACATATATGTTTTGTTAAAGACAACTAACAAGTTACACCAATTAAGCTCTTTATTTAATTTTTCTTGTTTCTTTTTTTTTTCTGGAGACAAAATGTGTAAAAACTGTCCAAAAGTTCTGCATATCCAAGTGATTTTAACTATTCAAGGGGAATTTTTTTTTTTTTTATCCTTAATTAAATATGTATCTAAAGTTATAGGAATGCTTTTATTTTTGAACACAGCACATTCAGGCCGTGTTCATAGTTAATGAGTGTTGGCCTTTTCTTTTTTATTATTAGGGCTTCCATTATTTTTTTATCTTTTTTTACATGTGGATGAGGCTATTATACTTTAATTTTCTACTAGTGTGTTTTGGATGGAATCAGATTTTTGTGTGCATGTGTAAATGAGTACTAATAGAGCTATGGTTGAGCAGGTGTAATGCAAGTCATCTTGATAGACATATAGTAGTGTGACCAATGTAATTATTTTTAATTTTGGTTTGAACAGAAACAGTTTCTTAAGGGGCATTTTAACTCATAAATAATGTTAGTTTTTGTCATTTTGATTTTGCAGCTTCTTTTTATGATAAGGTTAGCTATTTTAAATTTTTGTAATAGATAAGTTAATTTTCTTGTTTTGGTTGTATATTTCTTCATGAATATTTTTAAGAGAAAATTTGTCTTGCTCATAATTGGCATGTATTTTGATTTTGTAGATGTTAATGTTATTGTTTTTATCTGTATCTTCAGTATCATTATTAGTTACTTAAGAAAGAAATACTCTAATCCTTTGGTCAATGAAGTAGTTAGGAAAATCATTCTTAACTAGTGTCTGTCTTACATTATCGAGTTCTTTCAGGAAAAGTGAACAAGAGAATGAATTCTTGCGCACTCTCTTTATGAAATCTTTTTTATAGCTACTATTTTATATCTAAGTGGGCATTCACTCTTAAAATTCAGGTGGAAAGAATTTTGTCTAGTGGGGTCTTGTATAATGAATTGGGAAATGTGTTATTACTGAATTTTATGAAAATGTCTAGAAATAGGAGTTTATTTTCTTGACTAATTTCAAAGGTAAAGTTAAGGATACAGTTCTTTTTTTAATCTGGTTTTGAGATTATCAATTCCTTGTTTGTTTTTTGGTAAATAAAAAATATATTATGGGTTTAGTGATTTTTTTAGAATATTGTCATTTCTATGTGGGAAACGAAGTAGTTGGAGAAAAATGGGCCAAGTAGAATTCCTATACTAACATCATTAGTTTAGGTGTAGATATTGCTGTTATGGTTGTAGAAAGGGACTTTGGTTGTGAATGAATGCGATCATTTTTTGGGACACTTTTTACATACTTTATGTCCAGAAAAGAAATCACTTGTACAAACACAAGAAAAATTAAATAAAACTTAATCACTGTACCTTGTTAGTAGTCTTTAACAAAACATGTATAAAAGAGGGATTGCTGCTCAAATACACAATTATCATTTTTTTTTTCCTACATACATATGAAAGCATGTGCAATACTCTGAACCAGCAACTTTTCCCACCAGACATGGTATTGTTTTTTTTTTGTGCAAACATATCAGTCTATGCAATTTTTTTGCAAATGAAGGTCAGATTTCCAATGCTATGTTAAAAGGGTTTGCTTTTGATTGTTAATCAATATACAATGTGCTTATAGCGACCATTATCAATGAGGTAGAATGATAGGTAAACAGAGGTGTTTCAAATCAGAAATAGCATTTTGATGCAAGCAAGGTTTTAATTAACATTGTTTTTTTTTGGATCTTGACCAGATCCAACTTAATGCCTGTTGAACTGTGGTTTGGAGACAATGTGAAACACTTCTGGCATCAGCCAGTTATGTCTATCTTTAAAAAGAAGGAAATGATTGACTGTCCAAGGAATCCACAGCACCTGACCTCAAGAGGTAGCACATGACATGTCCACCCCTTTTCCATCCAGTTGGATTGCAGTCATAGCAGTTTTTCTTTCGTTTGTGCACCTCCTCAATCTTCTCTTCCCATGGAATAGTTAATTCTACTAGGCAGATACATATACATTATATATAAATATATACATATAGACACACACATACATTATATATAAAGTGGACCTTGAGATCAATACCAAGTAGTGAGTCTGTTTCATGGTTGAACACAATCTTCAGACCTGAAGATTGCAGTCAAGCATGAAACAGACTGTCGCCAGTCGGTGTTGAACTCAGTGTTCACTTTCACAATTACACACACTCTATCCCTGATATTGAACCTTTTCTCCAATAAATATAACAAAACTATATTTTTCATCATATGTATGTGTGAGTATACACACACATATTCAGTAAGATTGTCAATGTACAACTTTTGTACACCATAAACTTTGTCATTATAGAGATGTCTGACTGTGACCAAAGTTAACTCTCCAGTTTTTCATAGGCACTGCCAACCTTTGTTATTTTTGCATTTACCTCGTCATCAAGGGTGTTCCATTTAGAAAGTGTATTTCCAAGATAGACAAAAGTATCAACTACCTCTAACTGTTACAAAATGACAAAAATAGAAGGTGGGATGTAGGCTTTGCCTGGTGTGGTTTGGTACATTACCATGGTCTTCTTCAAGCTTATTGTCAACCCAAATTCATCACATACCGTAGAATAGTAATCCATGAACAGTTGCAAATCATTTTCTGTGTGGATGACCAAGTCACATTCATCTGCATAGAGTAAATAGCTTATGAGAATTAAAAATGTTTAACTGACTACCCATATATATATATATATATATAAAGTGGTTCAATGCTGAACAATACTTTGCATGTTTTCAGTAGAAACTTACAATTGTCACAAACCACAGATGCAATAGAAATATTTTCTATAACTTTCTGCAAGCAAAGATTAATGTAAAAACAGATTTGGGAAATGTAAAATGTTTTCTAATTCTTAGCAATCACACAATGAGACAATAAAGCTATAATTATTTATGTGAGATTTTTTATACACTTTAAAAGTGAACACTTTATAATTAGGAATCAGATGATAAAAGATGGTAAATTTGTGTTTTTAAACATTATCTGTTTTGAGTTTGTTTTTCATACATATTGTAGAATTTTAAATGCATATTAAAATAATAAAAGTGAATAATTAAAATTCATTTATGTTTTTAATCAGAAATGCACTATTTACAATCAAAGTTAATTTCCAAAATATGTAGACATTCTTTTCTGATTCTGAAAAAAGCCTTTCATTGAATTATTTCCTATTTGTCAATTTACTTATACTAATATTTACTTATACTAACTTATAACTGAAAGCATGCAACTCAACTTTTCTAAAAAGTTAAAAACTTAAAAACGTATCCAAGTGTTCTCGAGAAAGACAAAAAATTCTTTATTTCAGGTTTGAATAAATCTTTTCTGTTTTTAATATTTCAGGTTAAACTTACATTTTAAATGTGTTGTCTTTGCTAGAAGATGAATATTTCATTCACTTGAAAGAAATTTAATCTAATCTAAATCAATTTAAATTAGAATAATATTTTTGTTTTGATATTTTGTATTGTTTTAAAAGAATTAATTTACTGTTTGATCAACATAGAAGAAAGTACAATATTCTATTTTTAAGGAATGTTCACCTAGTACAAAACCGAAGAGCCACTCAAAGTAGTGGTTTACTGTATGAGTGATGTATAGCTGTAAAAGTAGGAAGTATGTGTAGATGAAGATACGTAAATAGATAACAGTCAACCCTAGACTTGAAGAGGTTAAGAGTATAGGAATCAGGAAGACATCCTCTTAGGCAGGTGTTTTATAACAGATAACAGATAAGGAAAATAAGGATGATTCAACATTGTGGATGTGGCATGGCAAGACCTAGCTGTAAAGGTCTGAACTGGTGGAAATATGGAATGTAACTTATCTAAACATTTGCCATGGAAATAATGATAGGGTAGCAATAGGCTTGCATTTTTGTATATTATTTTTGTTATTACATGTAATCAACTCATTTGAATTGAATATGAGTATTTGGGTTCCATTCAATCTCTTTGGAATTTATATCATTTACAGTGGGGGTGGGGTAGAATTAATTGTGTTGGGGGTTGGAACAGCAAAATAATGTTTACCTAGTAAGCTCTTACAGCCACTTATAAACAATGGTTTCTAACCTTAGTCAAATAACTTGTCAGGTGGTAATAAAAAAAAGACAAATAGAATTTTAGATTTAAAATGTTTAAAAAAAAACTTGATGTCAGATAAAATAGATAAAAATTTGTAATTTGGAATCCTTAAGAAGGTGTATGATTACTGCACCTTGTTTATGAAGGGGTATTTTCTAATGCTCACTAGGTCATGTTGTATAAAATAGCATAAAAAGAAAGCGCACAAATTTCTTCTTTTTTTTTTTATCTCATTATCTGCATGATGCCATTGTGGCAAGATGTGTTTACCATTATAAAAGGTTTCAGACAGTAATTAGGTAGATTTATGGAAATGGTCTAAAGCACACATTTTTTGAACTCGTTTAAAATCTGAAGCTGGGAGCTAAATGTGACATCAACAGAGTCTGCAAAAAGTGTGAACATTTTATTTTTGTTTCATTCAAGGAAGACAATGAAACATTTCTCAATATTAGGCAGACTTCAAAAGAAATGTAAAGAAAATATTTCATGTTACCTTCAGGTTTAAGAATCTGTTCATAAATCATTTTCCGTGCTAACAAATATTTTGGTGTCACGTCTCCTGATTCTGTTAGCAAAGCATCATAATCTACAAGAAGAAAAAAATTCTAGTTACAAAATGAGTGAGAAAATATTTTCTAGAAAATTTAATTTTAAAAATGTCAACAAATCACCAAAGTACCATTTATCAAAACTAACCTCCCTTTGTTCTTTTCTACCAAATTTCTTGGCAACCATTTTCAGTGAAATGAGGGTCTTTTTCTCTTATCAGTAAATATTTAATTTAAGCTATCTTTATCTTATAATATGTGTTGAGTAAAAAGTGAAATTATACCAGTTGAAATGTTTTACAAAAACATTTCTGTAAATGATCGACTAAATCTGTTAGTCTCTTGTATTTCATATGTTTATAAAAAATATTTTCTTTGTTCTCATGCTGTTACCACAAATTTATTAATTTTCAAGCAATCAAATTTTGCACTTTTAATATACAAGAAAAAAAAAATTAATTACATTGTTTGGATTGTTGCCATCATCTTTATTGCTATATTCATGATAACCATTGTATGCTTCAACTTTCTTCAGGTGACTGGAATTTTGAACCAAACCTTTTATTTCAATCACTGGAGTAGATTGTTCTATTTCTATGAGTCATGCCACTTTCAGATGTTTTAGTTATCTCCATTTAACTAAACTCTCTAAGTCTTTTTGCTTGCTACTTCTGTTGACAGGTATTGAACTCATAACTGAGTCAAGTCACTGGATCCAACCAATGATTTTATCCACTAGGTCACGTGTCCTCAAGTTAGTTTCAGTTCAAAATTCCAATCACTTGAAAAAGGTTAGAGTGTACAATGGCCAAAACAATCAAGATGAGAACAACAGACCGAACAATGTAAATATCTCATCTCAGAAATAGGCAAATTTTTAAAAATTTTATATTTAAAGGGACATAACTCATGCAAATTTTTTTTTTTTTTTAAATATTTTTTTAAAAAATAGGATATAATTGTAAACTATTGTAAATAAAATGAAAAACTTTAGAAAATGCAAAAGCGTTTCTATTTCTTTTTTAACAATAGGTGCAGGGAAACCACAGCAGAAAAAGACTCTACAGTGACATCTTCCTTTATGTACCATGTCCCTTCAATACATAATCATGGGTCTCCACAACTTTGTGTATATTTTGCGGCTTATATCATGTTGAAATACCAGATCTTGTATGATCCTCAAAGTTATGCCAAGCCTGGTCAGTACCTAGATGAATAACAGCTTGGATGTGCAGGTGGTGTAATGAATAATGGCTCAGAATTGGGAATTGTAGAGACTAATTTCAATTCCAGTTAGATTCATTATATTCATTTATGTGCAAATACTCTAAGGAAATGTAGGAATCCAACTCTTTTTCTCTCCCCTCATCTATGCTTTAATTATTAAGACTTATACTTGTAAATCACTATTACCTAAAAATTTCTTATGATATAAATAACTTTTCTGGAATTTAAATAACCTGTAAATGTTGATAAACCCTAAAAAACAACTCAACCAATGTTGCCTTTGTTACTTTGCTCATTTGCCATTTGTTACAAAGAATCATTGCATGAAAATTTACTACTATTTAATTGTGCAGGTAAACAACAAAAATAAATAAATAAATAAATAAAATAAAAACAAAACATTTCTTCTTAAATTTAAAAACCGAACACTTAGCAAATATTGCACAGCAAAACCTTCTGAGGACTACAAAACTTGATGAAACAAATCAGTTAATAAATATAATTATTATTATAAAAAGAAGTGGGATTTTTATCTTTCAATTAATGTTCAACCTTCTGAACTTTAAACTGTGGGGATTTTGTTTATGTTTAGGATTGGGTGAAATTTGATACATGTTCCTTACAAGAACAATGAGGAGCTTTGTTACACCTGCTTCATTTGCTATTCCGTGAGTTTTAAATTCTTCAGGCTTTCTTTTCTCATTATCTGGTACCAGGAATTTCATCTATCACTTACTGATTGTAAATCTAAGTTTCCTTGTAGTTTCTATTTTTCTTAAGGCTTCATCATTGATCACATGTTCTGCCTATGGTATTCATCAACAAAACTATAACTGTCACTTCAAACCTCTTTTCATCTACTAATTTCAACATGTATAAATGGACACTTCCCTGTGTGGTTATTCACTTGGCAGTGACATGTACATTACAGTTCAAAAGTCTGAAGCTACCCACCAGAATTAACATGAGATGAACTTGACAGAAGAGTGAAATACTTCTATTCAAGCAATGAAAAAGAACTTTTAGAGTCTGTGAAAAAAGAATGGAATCACTTATCAAACTTATACTTTGAGAAACTTTTGTGACAAATCCCTGAAATTTGTGCTGAAATAATCAAGGCTAAAGAAGTATATTTTGATGAGAGTGAAAGTTAATATTTTTTTAAATCATGTTGAATGCATAATCATTGGCAAAAAGAGGAACCCAAAATGCCAACTACTACAGGTCAGGAATACTAAAAATCAAACAGGCGCAGAAATTTAAACACTTGAAAAATATTCTGACAGAGGATAGGAAGTGTGACACAGATCCAAAGGCACACTGGCATGGTCATGGATGTATTTCACAAGCTAAGCAGAGTATTGAGAGACAGGAAGATTTCATTGGAAACAAAGAAAAGAGTACTGGACTGTTATGTGATATCTGTCCTCCTATATGGCAGTGAATGCTGAATGATATCTTCAAAGATGAAATAGAGACTTGACGCAACAGAAATGTGGTTCTACAGAGGATGCCGAGGATACCATAGACCAAACGTGTGCAACAACAAGGTTTTGGAAAGGATGCAAACAAAAAGGAAACTTATATTTAACATCAGGAAGAGACAGCTAAGGTTTTTGGGACATGTAATCAGACTTCTCACAAGTCAGATAGAGGAAAAGAGATACAGAGGAAAGCAGTACTTGATATACTTGATGGGTTTGAGCAAGTGGATGGTGGATTGGGGTTTAGGAGAAATACCAAGAGGAAAACTATTAAAAGACAAGGGATAAGACAAGTGGAAATCTATGATCCATATGGCACATAAAGAAGAAGAAAGTAAAAAATTTCTCTTATTTAAAGTACAAAACAACTACTTTTTAGGCTAATTTAAAAAAATTACCAGGGGTTTCCTCAAACTTTTAAACTGTAGTGTAAATAAGAAAACTTGTACAATTGTTGTGAATATATATAATGTTTGCTTTTAAATTTTAACATTTTTTGTCCACAGGAATTGTTGAAATCTTTAAAAAGGCAGATAGAATTTTAAGACGGATCCACTAATTTTGGCCAAGAATCTGTTGAAAGAGATCCATTGTTTTGGAACCTCTTTAGAGAAACAGAGAACCTGAAAATATTGACTGTGTTCAAGTTGCGGGGAAAGTAAATGTCAGTTGACAGTGGATGAATGTAAAGATCTGGGGATATGCATAGACTTTATGGAAAGTAACCAATCATTGAATGTGCATTGAGGTGTAGTGGATATTGGTTCGGAGCAAGAAATTGGAGAGCCGAGTTCAAATTCCAGTTCAATTTGTTGCATTCAAACAGTATTAGTAAAAGTATAAATTAATCACTTCTCCCTCCAGATATGAGTTAAATAGCAGGACATATTGGGTTCTATAGCCTTGGTTGGCAACCAGTCTACCGCAGAAAGTAATGGCAACCTACTGTAGGAAAATCTTCTGCAAAGTCAGTCATGTCACTTTTGGGACATGATTGTCTAAGCATGTATCACATATGGCCTTTAACTGATGAAGCCAATCATCTCAATTGCCTATTCTTCACATTCCATACAGGGTTTTAGGTAAAGAAAAAATTCACATCACCTGTGTCTGTTGGCCCTTGTAAAGGTCAGATTTAGCTTTTTGTGACTAAATTTTTCCCATATCTAAAAGTTATTGCTTAAAGGGAGGATTTTACATGCTGTGGATGAGATTAAAGAGAATGTAACGAATGAGATGATGATAATGCCTAAAAAGAAAACTTAGCTGATTGTATGGAAAAGTAGGGGGAATGATTTAGTATATGTAAGGCCTCAAAGAAAATACCTAAAAGCTGTCTAAAGCACCATTACCCTAGGTAGGTTAGATTTCCTTAATAATAAATGTATAGTACTAATATTTTATATTGACAATTAGAACAGTGTATACATATAACAAGGTTATCCTTTGAAAAGACTGATATTTTGCTATCGAAATGTCTTAATTAGTGATATTGTCAATCATTTGTTAACCTAGTGTATGTAATTCGATTGTTATTCCCTTGTTGACTATCAACTGCTTTTCCCTGAAGAATTGTAACCATTAAAATGATTCTATTAGTTTAAACAGAGAAAGATTTTTTAAGAAGTTCAGAAATAACATTGATGATCAGAGTTTTGTAAAATGCCCGTTGGTCTGTCTGCTTATGCTGTGCAAATCAGAAAAAAACTATTTGTTCAGTGAGTAGGACTCATGCTCAATAATATTTTTAATCTCTTACTGTAAGAAAAATCTCTTATTGCAACAATAATATTCTAATGACATTAAAAATATTTCTATGTGTTCTCACTGACAGTATGTTCATTTTTTTCTAAGATATTTATCAAGGTTTTATTGAAAAAAATAAAATGAACAAAATAAGAAAGCATAGAAATTTATTGAAAACCAATTCCACTTTAGATTTAACCAGAAAAAATCAAATTTAGTATCAGTGGTTTAGGAATGAGTAACAATTGTACTGTGAGAAAATGGAATGGAATATCGTCTTGTCAAGACGGATTTTTAGTTTCTGTTTCTTTCCCTTTCTTTTGCTAACAGCTTTATAGAAGCAGCTGATAGTTGTCTGGCACGCACACCGAAGATAAAGAAAATCTAAAAGTTTCTTTTAAGACATTTCATATAAAAAAAAAAAAAAAAGATTCCCAAATGGAAGGAGTATTTTAAAAAATTTTATCTGTTATTTATGCTTTTAATTTAGTATATTTAGAGAAGAGTGCTCCCTATTAGAGACAGAGCCTTTATAAATACAGGCTATGTACGCATAGGCATCAACATGGCATAGTGAATGTCAGTTTCATGCTTCAGTGCCATCTTCAGACTAAAACGATTGTACAGAAATGGGAAACCTACAGTCAATATGCAACATTGATTCTTATGTCCCCATTTCCTATCTCTCTCTCTCTCTCTCTCTTTTATATATATTTCTAAAGAATTGATTCATTAATTGATAATATTTCAAATGTTATTTTTAGTGGATATCCATGCCCCTTAAAAAAAAGAAAGAAAACAAAAAAAAAAGGTGTTTATTCAAACACAAGTATCCACTCATCAGTTCTATGAAACTCACCGTTTGTCTCTACCTACTCTGATGATGACTTAAGTTGAAAGCTTAGACTATATTTCTTTCAAAATGAACTTTGGACAATTTCTGATACAATTTCCTCCTGATCTGAGAAGATTACTTGTATTTTTGAAAAGTTGATCAATAAATTCAATCAATACTGTTGCTTTTAATAACACTGCCATAACACACACTTATCTATCTATATAGTTTTAGTGCAAAGAATTTGCCATTTTAAATGAGCAGGTTCATGTTGACTTCAAAGTTTTGTGAGGACATTGTTATGGTGTCTTCACTTATTGGGGATGGGTTTATTTTCTGCAAAAACTATCACAAGTCAACACACACATCACATAACTATATATATATATATATATATATATATTATAGTCATCCACATACAAGCCTGTTTCTCTGTATCACAGCTCATCAGTGTGGATAGACACATCCACTTGCTTCTGGCCGAGATCGAAACTTGACCAATATACATATATATATATATATATATATATTGTTAAGCTGGAAAACTGCTTGATGCCAAAACTACTGACTTTCAGTGGTTTACTGATAAAAAGGCATTTAAAATAAGCAGGCTTTACAATAAAGTGATCAAAATGAGAGATAAAGATAGAGCATTAATATAATTAATAATGAGAAAATTGTCACTTAACTGATCGGCATCACTTCCATCATGCCAACTTCAAAGTTTCATGAACATATAAGAATGCACTCACTCATCAGTGCTTGTCCAGTTTTGCTTCTGATATTTTTCAATATTTGTATGTTTATGTACTGTTGTGAAACAGGTTTTATTTGTTACTTTTATGTGTAAGTCTGAGTGTGAGATTTTTTTTTGCTTGATAATTGCTGTTATCTGGTCATCATCCTTCATCTCTTATTTCTTTTTCTAGTTTTTTCCATTATCTTCTGGTCTTCTACTAATTTTTAAGTAGTGCTGGATTTTTGGCAATTTATTATTTTGTGGTGAGTTGACCACTTGGCTTTAAGGGTCATGGTTGAGTGTGTGAATCTGTATGTGGGCATGCATATATTCCCGCACACATATCTGACTGTGGTTGTGTTTGAGTGTGTATATGTGAATGTGTGTGTTGCAGGTATATGTGCTCACACATTTACACACATTTCTGCATGATTGTGAGTGTTAATTGTGTATATGTTTTAACATAAATTGATGCATTTTTTTGTGATAGATTGGTTGATTCTATTTTTTTCACTTCCTCGTGTGAGGCCTTGTTGTTTTTTAATCATTGTAAGTAAAAAATTATTTTGCATCACACAGTCAATTGTCCCAGCAATGGATTCAATATAATCTTTTCACTTTATGTCAGCTGAGAAATGTTAACCCAACAAGTTGTAACAAGTCACTTTCCTGGAGGTTAGCATCAGCCATTCTGATGGAAGGCAGAGAGGATTCTCTCAGATGATTAATGGAGAGAAGTTCTGTTTTGGATGTGTTCAAATTAACAAATCAACTCTTGTCCCAGTTAACAATGGACTTGAGACCATTTTGGACACCAGCTGCCATTTTGATCTTGTCAGACTGATAGGCCTTACTATCAAAGCAGCAGTAAATGGTTGCGTTATCAGCATAGGTACCAAGTTGAGAGTTAACATCATCAGGGAAATCATTAATAAAAATTACAGAGTAGGACCAAGGATCGAACTCTGGGGACACCCCTGTTAGCATGAAAGGATCTAAATGAATGACCATTCAGGATAACATTCAATTCATGATTTTATAAGAAAGACTGGATTAATTCAGCTTGTGGAAAAAACCTGAGTGCCAAACTCTGTCAAAAAGCTATAATTTGAAGATTTAATCAATATACTTTTTATTTGGAAAAGTGACAAACAAACTCTAATGCTGTCTCTTCTAAAGGTATACGTCTTATGATGCATTAATTTTTGTCGTTTAAAATAAATGTAAGCAGAACAAAACATTTAAACAATTTTATGCATTTGTAAAATTTGTGTAAAAAGTAAATAAACAGTCAATGGGATGTGTTTTTAACCAAAAAAAGAAAAAAAAGAAAAGAAACATTTCTAACCAGGAAGAAATCTACATGCTTCTAGAAGAAATGTTAAGGTTTCAGGGGAATGGAACTGAGACCACAGATTGACAGACTCCAACTGATAGAATATTGGTATTTCTACAATTCTGTAATATAATTTTTAAATTGGATAATCTTGGAAGGTGGCAATAACATTTTAAAATTTTTCCTTTTTAATAATTTTGTTTCAAGCAAGGTGATAATGCCCCTAAAATGCAAGAGCTTAATGAGAGTGAAAGAAAAATGAGATGATGATGAAGAGATGGACAATAAAAGAACAGGTTTCAAAGAAGACAGAAGATGGTGATTGATGTTTGCATTTAAATTTTTGAAGATCATATGTGACTGGAAAGCAAGAAACTAGAAGAGAGATCCATAGATGAGAAAAAAAAAACTATTAGAATCGAACTTAAGGTTACATTTAGCTATTTCAGCAGTAAAATGATGAGACCTAGTTGCCAATCTAGGATTGCATTTAAACTTATGCGGGTGAGATATCAAAAAAGAGACCTCATAGTACAACTGACATGAAAATATTTATAGAAAAGACAGAGGGAAACAATGTTATGGTGATGGGGAAGGATATGAAGTCACAATGTGAGTTTAGGACTGAAAATGTTCCAGAACATTCTTTGGATTTTGTCAAGAATCTTGAGATATATAGCAAGAGCATGAAACCAGATATAACAGCAGTATTCATTAAATGGATGAATGGTACATTCATAAACAGGCAAGATAGATCATGACAAGAAAACTTGTTGAGCATGTCACAGTGAACTAAGCAATAGACCTATAATATATATAATATAATCAATATAATCATTCCACTTCATGTCAGTGGAAAAAGTTAGCCCAAGAATGTGCCATGAGATGCTCTCCTGGAGATTAGCATCAGCCATACTTATGGAAGGCAGACACAGTTTTCTATGAGTGAAAGATAGTAGTTTTATTTTGAAAGTGTTAAAATTTATGAGCCATTCCTTGCTCTAGTTAACAACTGATTGGAAGTCATTTACAAGATCAGTGACCAGTTTTACTTTATTGAATATGTTAAACATACTATTAAGACAGGAGTAAATAGTTGTATCTTTAGTATAAATACTGAGTTGTGAACTAATGATATCAGGAAGGTTGTTGATGAGAATAAGAAACAGCATAGGTTCAATGATAAAACCCTACATTAATGTGAAAGTACCAAGAACAGTGACCATTGAACATGACTCATTGCACAATTTAAGACTGGATCAAGTTTTTTTTTTAATCACAGTCACCATAGCTCTTCTACTTGTGATGAAGGTCAGCATTCTAAACCAAGTCAAATATCTTTGAGAGATGTAAATCCACTGCCCAAGCCTTGCTATTTTTATCTCAAGCTTGAAAGTCAAATTCAGTAATAACCATTTACACATTTGCAGTTGACCTAGGGAAGCAAAGGTCATACTGTTTACTGAAAAGAAAGCTATGCCAAGTAAGTTCTTAACCAATTTTGAATTGATTAGAGATTTTATGACTTTGCCAAAAGAAGGTAAAAGACTAATAAGCTGATAAATCAAAATTATCAGAAGTTTCACAAGAGTTCTTTAAGACTGGAACTGCAGAAGAGGATTTCCAACAGGTTGGAAAGCAAGAAGCAAAAGTAAGACATTTGTTGTAGAGTTTGAAGAAAACAGGAGCCAATTCAGGAGTACAATTCCTTAGAACAATTGCAGGGATACTGTCAAGTCCACATGCCTTGTGAAGCTCTAGTTTGTTGATGATAGCAGAAAACATATGATGCTATATGCATATCACTCAGTAGAGATCTCATTCTAGGTAGAAAATCAGGCAAATATATTCTTGATAGGTTGAAAATCAAGAGAATTTATGAGCAAAGCATTCTTTGCTATCAACAGTAAAAATTTCAATCTGATTGAAGAGAGTGGGGATTAAGGATTTACCCTTGTGAACACATTATGACAGAAATTCCAGTAAACACAAAAACAAAAGTTTATGAGAGGCTATATGGTGTCTCAGTCTATCAGTTGACAATGACCTAACTTCGTTCACTTATTATGAGCAAATACAGTAAAAAAGCAAATGCTGAGTACATCTAAAGCTATGTCCAGCTTCCAATATTTAATATCCTTCATTAATTAACAAGCAAGAAATACAAACAAAATGAATACTTAATTTTGTAATTACAATATTTGATATGAGTCATTCTCATTTCAACATTATATTTGCTTCATTCTACAGTTTTGATGGAGAAAAAAGTACATCCAACTGTTCTTTCTATACTTACTGCAGACCCTATGAGAGTCAGAGAATAGAGTGGTCAAAACATTGAGGAAACAATAGAATAAATTGCACATCTAATGAAGTGCAGAGAATAAATTGTCCAAAACATTGAGGTTCTTAAATCTCAATGTTGCTGTTTAGATTTTACAAGTATGGAGCTGTCTCTGACTTTAAATTAATTCCTGTTTTTCAGAAATTATTACCCTTATACAGAAAGGCCAAAATTGGTTTAGTGTGTAATCCTAAAATGAAAATAATATGCTCTTTTGAAATTCCTGTTCATTCTGATATTTTGTAAACACTTTTTACATGGTGTCTGTCTACTTAAATGATAGTGAAATTTGGGCAATTTCATCATTTATGACAAAAATCATTTGAAGCAACCAAGATGTTTTATTAATTAATGTGGAGAATATATCAGACAGAGTAATAAATAAGAATGAAGAAACTGCAGCTAACAATCAGCTGACATTTTAGGGATACATAATGTGGAGAGAAGACTTTGAGAATTCAACACTTGCAAGGCACATTCAAAGCTAGAAAAGCAGAAGGAATCATCAAGAGATCATCAAATTTGTACAATTCTTTTTCACTAAATACAAAATTCAAGAGCCACTCAAGGCAGAATGAGGTTGTTATAAATGCATAAGAGGTGGAAGTAAGAAGTGTATATTATGAGGATATGAAGGATAGATAATAGCTGACCTGAAACATGAAGTGGTTAAGATCAGAGTGGATCATAGATGCTTCCAATCAAGTGTCTGTCTTGGAAAGAAAAATTTCTTCTTACCAAAGGAATGTGAAAGGAATGAGGAGTCAATCTTGTACATGTGACATGGTGAGTCCTAGATAAGAAGATCTGAAGTGTTGGAACTAAAGAATGTAACTTGACTGACCATCTGTCATGAAAGTAGAGTTAGAGTAGCAAGAGGCTAGCAATGTTTTATCCGTGGGAAATAAATCACCCACAAGATCATACAAACACTTTTGAACTCTATCAAGGCTAAAGAGTGAGGATAGGCAGCTCCATCCCAGACATGGCAACAATACTCTGTTTTTAGTTTAATCAGACTCTTGTAGAGATAAAGCAAGACCAAAGGAGTCAGATAGTTATTGCAATGATACAATGAACAAACTATTATTCCAGAATTTTTACCAGTGTATTGTATATATGAGGCCCACTTGAGGCCTGGAATGACCCTTTGATCCAATAAGCATTCAAAGTATAGAGCCTCATTGAGAGAACAGCTGTTCATCTTAACTGAAAATATTCAGTCTGCTAAGTAATCATGAAAGACAAGAGTATATGGAGAGCAATAACTGTCCACATCTTGAAGTGACTTGATACAGATGGTCTCATTCCATTCATATGGCACCTGAGATGCAATATCAAGCTTTTTTTTTACATTTAGAAAGGTTAGTATTAAATTGATATCATCATGTAATATAGTTCAATGTATCATCATGTAATATATCATGTATATCATTGTATATAAAATATCATGTAATCATCATGTAATATAGTTCAAGTAACATTTACTCAAAGCAAATATCCTGCAAAGATATTGCAGGATATTATCATAGGATTGTAATCTTTGCCTAACAGAAGCCATACAGAAGCCAATATGTTAATGAGAATTCTTGTGGAAAGATTGGCTTCTTAAGTTTGTAAAAATTGATTTATATCAAAAGAACCCTAGAGAACTCCTGGAGAAAATGAACTGGAAATAGTAACTAATTCTATTTACCATAGATTACAATTACTGGCTGTTTTGCTATATAACGTCAGTTCTATTTTATATATCCAAAGAACAATAAGTAATATATTTGTCCTGATGACTTGGCCTCAGTCGCTTTCCCACCACCATAATATAGCTTTCCTGTGCCTTTTCTATAAATACTTTCATGGCAATTGTTCAGGTTAGCTCTCCGCTATGGTACCTAGACTTTATGAATTTCAGTGCAGTACTAGATTGACAAGATCTTGTCAATTTACAGTTGAAATGGCTAGATGTAACTAAGTTCTATTCTAAAAATTTCTTTTCTCAAATCTTTTACTTGTGGAACTCTCTTCTGGCTCTATGCTTTCCATTCAACTTTGATCTTTAACAGTTTAAATGTAATGTCAATAATTGTCTATTCTCTTCTTGATTACTCCTCTTCTATTGTTCTTACTCCTTAATAATATTTTTCTTTTTTTTTTCTTTCACTCAGTAAAAATAAAAATTAAGCACCTCTATTACTTCTGGCTTCTGCAAACCAGACATTGATGAAAAGAAAGAGCAAGACTTTGTAATTACTCAAAGTGTGACTTGTTCAAGTATTACTTGATATATTACTCTTTGAGCATATATATAAGGAATACATTAAAAAGAATGTTACTAAATTCTAAGACCTTAGCCTCAAAAGTCAACTGCAAAAACTGAGTTAGACAAGAGAGGAAAATAGAAGAACTAGATAAAAGAGATAGCCGGTCGCCTTCTATATATCCCTTTCAGAACATAGAGATCATGGCTCTCCAAAATTTCCTATCCCTTGTGGCCTTTAGCAAACTCCCACCCATTCTACTAACTATCCACACAAACTTATCAGGTAGGTGGCTCACTAATTTCTCAGATTTCTATTTTCCTCAACATTCTCCTGTGTAATGTCAAGTTTTCAAACCCTCTTTCCTTATTGTCTGCCTATTTATCATATTATGACAGTGTCATGCTGACTGGATCAGTAGAAACACTCCAGGGCTGGAGAACAGAATGAATCAACATATATCAGTTTGCATATGTAAGGATGAATTTCATAAGTTCCAAATTTGAGTAAATATATCTGAATCTGCAATAACTAAACATTTAATAAATAATTGTCAATCTATTATGTTTAACTATGAGAGAATGTTTTCTGTTTTAAGTTGGTCACATGAAAGACTTTCATTTAAAGCTTTTAGAGAGTGCATCTTGACAGCCTTCAGTTTATAAACAAAGGGTATGACTGTTAGGGTTGCATAATGCATTTACCTATGTTGGTATATTATTAATATTCTTGTATATTCATTCCATCTTCAGTTAGAACATTTTTAATCATGGTGCAGAATTGCTTTATTTATCTCAGAGAAAGGGAGTAGTGTGTAACGGAGGTGGAGGGAATTGGTTAACATTTTTTCTTTTTTTGCTGTTCATTGTAAATAAGCGATTTTCTTTTTTTTTTCTTCTTTTCCTCTCATTGTTTTTATGGCCTTAAAATTATGGAAACTTTTGTGGAGGTGAAATTAATTGACAATCAGAAAGAACTAGTAAAACAGAGACAAACAAAACAAGATGTTGGATTCACAAAATGAGGGAGTGATTAAATCAAAGATCCGCTCTTTAACACGTCAATAACAAAAGCTTTGTTCTTTTTCTGGCTAGTGAGGAATTAGTGTAACAAAACAAGTTTTTTTTGTTTCTTACATTCTCTTGTACTGAAATGTTTAAATCTTTTATTGGCATTCACAAGTTTTATAACTCATTGTGGTATAGAAGTGAAAATAAGCCCATGCACAGGAGATGACACACACTCAAGAAAAGTTGAGGGGGTGTAGCAGAAGTGGGAATGGGATAAAAAGGCTGTAGTCATTATTCACCATTGTTACTCTCCTGAGGCGTGATTGTTTTTGCAGCTAATGAATATTGGTTTAAGGTTTATAATTTCTCTGTAAATTGTACATTTCTTGTGTATTGACATCAGAGACCATATTGACAGGGACTGCTTTTTTGGTTCCTGACCAAAATAATAACTATTATTTTACCCTCCTAGTTTGCATATAGAATAAATTGGGATATATTTATTTAAGTTTTTAAAAATATCATCTAATTTTTAACATAATTATTTTAGGATGAAAATTTAAAATTTGCCAAATAGCAGAAAAAAAAATTTGATTTAAGAATGTCAGCTACCAAAATCCATTCATACAAACATATTTGTAAATATTGATATAGTTTTATTAAATTGTTCTAGTGAAATGCATAAATTAAACAAAATTTAAATGAAAGCATCTCACTAAATACCTAGAATTTCAAATGCATTGTTAGAACTAAATTGTTTCAATGTAAAATTTAAAAAGAAAAGTAAAAAATTGAATGTTTAGCTTGTGGTCAAATGGTATGGCCAAGCTTTGCCACTCCAGTAATTAATGGTTCCTTTCATTGGGTCAGATACACAGATAAGGAAAATAACCAATAGAGATGAACACAAACACTGGGATTAAAATTTAACAAGATTTAATGGAGAGCTAAAATAATACAAGGGAAAATTTTTGTGTAAAAAGGTGTGTGTCTGATGTATGCAATATGGGAATAATAAAAAAACACTTCTGTCATCTGAAATCACAAATATACTTTTTTCTTTTTCTTTACTCTATTATTCCTTTTTTTATATTTTGCATTTCTCTTTTCTCTTCTGTTTCTTGAGTTCAGTTCTTTATTTTCTTTGTTATGCACATGAGAGTGTCATTTAGCTACAAGCTTTGACTTCATTGTAAAGTTGTCATCATCTGTTGTCCAGTGATGTTCATTTTCTCTTCACAGTTTTTGACAGCATAAATGTTATCTTTCTGTTGTAAAAATTTGACATTGAGTTGACTAAAGTGTTCTCAGTTATTCTTAACTAAAG
This sequence comes from Ascarosepion bandense, assembly GCA_037127315.1. Classification (NCBI taxonomy): domain Eukaryota; kingdom Metazoa; phylum Mollusca; class Cephalopoda; order Sepiida; family Sepiidae; genus Ascarosepion; species Ascarosepion bandense. The sequence goes on along the minus strand of JBBBDQ010000694.1, from coordinate 3,044,823 downwards.
AAATCATACATGCCTTTATATTTGGTGATTAACACAATTTGTGATTCACTATTGTTTTTTGGTTTGTGACTATTCAGTCAATTGAATAAATGTTCATATGTGGCATGGGGTTAATGCAGATGATTTGGATAAAATATTTAGCCTCTTTATTTTGCAACATCCAAATCTGTTGGTGACATGAAAAAGGAGTCTTCATTCCTCAAAGTCTGCAATGCAACTTAAATCTTAATATGTGTGAGTTGGATATACAATTTGGTCTCTTTGTTATGCAGTCTCTTAATTTGATGATAGCATGAGAAGTAGTTTTCATCTCTTGAGATCTGCAGTCCAACTGATTAAATATATTTCTTCTGTGCAATTCTCTGTATTGAGTCATGTGACTCCACATGTTTGATTTTTTGTCATCAGTCAATCCTGTTTACATGGATTGTTATTCAACTTTACAAGCATTAGCTTAACTTTTGATTGTGTGTGTGTGTGTGAAAGAAAATTAGCCACAGTTAGAGAGAAAAAGAAAGCGTGATAGTTTATAGACAGTATGTATTTTTAATGCTATGGGGTTAAGGATGAATATATGGTAACATATAACAGCATTTTTATCTTCTGCCACTGAAAATTGTGAAATTTTGGTTCAAAGAACCAGGTGGCTCAGTTTTATTTTCTATGCAATGATTTTTCAAACCAGTTTCCTAATTTTTATTTTTGTTCTTTCACAATATTTCAACTACAGTAACCTCTGACATTTCTTAGATATCTGTTGCATTTAGTAACACTCCCTTAACTTTGAAATCTGTTTTACCTCAGGGTTTTTTAAACAGTATGTTTGTAGCCTAATGATGAAAAAGTATTTGACACATTTTTTGTGTCTTTCTTGTCAATGCATTTAATCAAGCACATTCCCATTAATCACTCAAATACAGTGAACAATAATTATTTTAAACATGCTTCAGGTTATGGACTTACTGATTCATTCACAAATAGAAGCTCATTTTTTACCTAGAAAAATTCAAGTAAAAAATAACTGATAAATAAAGCCCATTAGGTTTCTTTGAAAAATTATTTAAAAATATTAGGTGCTTTTTAACAATGAGTGCATACAAAAGAGAATGGCACGTACATTTATAGATTTATAAAGATCATTTAAGGGAATCTGACACTTAAAATTTATTATATAATAATTTTGGATCCCCTATTAATAATTCAATATTAACGCTTAATGAATCTAGTGGCAAAATTAAATAAGCATCTACTATTCTTGTCGTGAAATCTTATAACAAAGCAGAAAGTTTAATAACCAGATTTTGTATATTTGGACTATTATCTTAATTTTAGTGTAAAATGTTAATATGATCCTTTTTTGCAAACTTTATGCTTTATATATATATATATATATATATATATATATATATGGTATGACGCAATGTTACTGTTCAAATAAATCCCATTGTTATTCTTTTTTAATTTTAAAATTATGACAGTGAAAGATTACAATGTAAAAAAAATGAATATAAAATATTTTTTTCCATTTACAAGACGTAATTGATTTTTATTTCGCATTACAAATAATCAAAATATTCCTAAAATAGGACAATTTGTAAAAAAAGTTTATAATTAAAAGAAACAATGCAGTTGATTTTCATTTTTATTTTTCATGATTTATTGTGAAACTTTTAAAAAGCTTCTTGCTCATCTCTATTGATTTGTTGATAAAGAATTCTGGGAAATTTATTCTGAAAAGTTTGTGCATTTGGTTTTGCATAGAAATGAAGAAAATATCTGAAGATGTAAAGTGCAATGAGTTTCAACAATAAGAAAAGAAAAATATGGCAAAAAAAAAAGAAATAAAAAAGAAACAGAGAAAATGGGAGATAGAAAACAAAAAGTCAAGAGAGAGAGAGAGAGAGAGAGGCCAAAGTAGAGGATACAAAAAGTGAAAAAGCAGGGAAAGAAGAAAAGACAGAAAATAAGAAATAGAAAAGACAAAGAGAAAAGGAAAGAAGAGAAAATAGAAGAAAAAACAGAAAAATGAGAGAGACAGAAGAGAAAGAGGAGAGTGAGTGGATAAAGAGGAGAAAAAAGAAAAGGGAAAGACAAGAAAAAGTGGGAAAAGAAAAGAAATGAGAGACCGAGAAGAGAAAAAAGAAAGAGAAAGTGGAAAAGGAAAAAGAAAAAAAGGGAAACAAAAAGAGAAAATTAGATATAAAAAGAGAGAAACAAAAGAGAAAGAGGAAGAGGAAAATGAAGTGGAAAAAGAAAAAAGAAAGGAAAATAAAAAGAGAATACAGTAAAAAAGACAAAGAAAAAATAGAAAAAGAGGAAAGAGAAAAGAAGTAGGAGGAATAGTAAAGATGAAATGAAAGTAAGAAAAAGAGAAATGAAAGAAAGAAAAAAGAAATAATATTGAAAAGAAAATTTGAAAAACTGAACAATAAATAAACAAACAATGAATGACAAAGAAATGAAAAAAAAGATCAAAAGAGACAAAAATGGAAAGATAAGAAGTAAGAAAACAAAAATAAATGAAATGTATAATGATAGAATCTAAGAATTACAGCCAAAAAGGAGCCATGAAAATCAGAAGGGAGAATGGAAGCATTGATCTGAAATTCTAGTGAAACTTCCAGTGACAAAAACGAAAATAGAGAGCATATTTCTTGCAGGCACACAAAACTCATTTTTGATTCCATATTGCCTCTTGTGAATTGCAATAAATTAATTTAGGAATAGCTAAGACAAAATACAATCACACTCACCTGTAAACTCTTTGTTCCATATTTAGATACTGAGAAGAATAGAGCTAAGTGGGAACATACAATTGCTTGTTGCTATGGTAATCAGAATGGGAAGAATGAAAGTAGACAAAATACTTTTTTGCTTCAGCCGGATCGGGAATATACTGTTAATGTATACTATTTGTTCTTAGATTGAAAGCAACATTAGGACCTTCTGTTGTGTAGACATTCATAGTTTGTTAACTGGTGATAATCATAACAGTCATGCAGAAAAGTAAAATTTTAAATTCTCATTATAGACCAAATAGAAGAACAAAGTTTAAATGAAGAAAAAATTAATAAACAAAACAGAAGAAATTCTTAAAAAGCAAAATACTGAAACTAAAATAAAAATGAACGTTATAAAATATCTCGAATTAGGAATAAAAATAAAAAAAATCTACATTCTTCATTTTTTCTTTCAAAAAATTAAAATTTCTGTTAAAAGATCCCGTGAAGATATTTTATTCAAAATTCTATAAATTCATTATACTAATAATTTTCTTCTATATTATAAATATTATGGGATGTAAATTATTTACATTATATATAATTCAAAAATTATATGTACTTTCTTCTATATTATAACTATTATGGGTTATAAATACTCTCTTGTATTCTACAGAGTGACTAAAAAATAGCTCTCCCATTTTAAAATACTTATATCTATTAACTATAATTTTTACAAAAAATTAGATATGAGAGGGAAGCATTTTGCATGAGGTTTTATTTAAAATTCAATATGGGCACCAGATTCTGCTACCAGCTTCTCAAGCCACTAAGGAATTGTATCAAATCATTTCACCAGAAACTCTTGTGGAAAACATAATTTCTTGTATTTGTCCTTCAAGTTCTTCTAAAGTTTTATGTGCGTTGTGGTGCATTGGATATCAGCTCGGAACGAGAAACCGGGGAGCCGAGTTCGAATTCCAGTTGAATTCATTGTATTCACTTACGCACAAATACCCTTGGGAAAGGTATTTATTCATCTCTTCCCTCAAGTTATGGGTTAAATAACAGGACAGATTGGGTTCCATAGCCTTGGCTGGCAACCAATCTACTGCAGAAAGCAATGGCAACCTACTGCAGGATAATCTTCTGCCCAGTCAGTCATGTCTCGAAAGAGACATGATCGCCCAAGCATGTTTCATGTACGGCACTTGACTGATAGTAGTCTTGCTTCTTTAACCAGTCCGAAAGAAAAATGTCACAGGGTGTTAGGTCCCACATACATAAAATAGGGAGTTAATTTTCAATCACATGGGATATCATTCTGTTAATGTTCATTAGAAAAATTCTCTTTATAAGTCTAAGAAAAATGTTCATTATAAAAATTTACAAATTGCTGAGAATTAAAATAAAACAAAAAGAAAAACAAACATCTACAATTCAAAATTTTCTGTTTAAGGTCATGTTGAATAACCACACTTCAAGATCATTTCACATTAATGTGGGGGTCTCCCAGAGCTCTGTCCTTTGAACTATAATGTTTTTACTTTCAACAATCTTCACTGTGTCATCAATTTCCAACTAGGTATTTATTCAAGTGAAACAACTATCTACTCCTGTCTTATTAGCAAGTCGGACATGTTTGACAAAGAAAAACTAGCCACTGATCTCGAAAATGACCTCCAATCACTTGTTGATTGAAGCAAAGAATGACTTCTAACACCTCTAAACGAAAACTGCTCTTTTTGATCAGTAGAGAGAACCTTTTGTGCCATCTGTCGGCATGGCTGATGCTAACCTCCAGAATCACAACTCATTGCACTTTCTTGGCCTCACGAATCAGGGAATGACATGAAATGAAAAGATTCTACTGAACCTGTTGCTTGAAAAACTCATTCACAGTGTCATGGTAGAAAGTTTTTCTTGCTAGAATCCGTCTTGCACATTTATAAATTTATCCATACATTGAATATTGTTGCCATATCTGATCTGATGTTTCTGCTGTATATCTTGAGATTCTTGACAAAATTCAAAGACGGGTCTGTAATGTAATTGGTCCTCACGTAGTATATCACTTTCAGTCATTTCCCACTGCAGTGATGTCACTGTTGTCTTTTCTATAAATATTTTCATAACAGTTGTTCTAATGGGCTTTCCTCCTTGCTACCTCAAGCACATAAATTTAAGTTTGCTACTAGATTGGCAACTAGGTCTCATTGTTTTACTATTGGAATTAGCTAAATATAACCATAAGTTCTATTCTAATAGTTTCTTTTCACTCACATCTCACCTGTGGAACTCTTCTAGTTTCTTACTTCATTGCCATCTACAATCTTCAAAGTTTTCTTATTCCCTTTCCTTTCCAGTAACACTTTGCATCTTAGTATAATATTTTCCTTGTTTGGGTTGAAATGATTAAAAATATTTTATTAAACAATCCTATTAATTCATTATGCTGGTAATTCTATTAATGTTTTATTATGTTCTATACTATAAATATGATATGTAAATTATTATTATATATATATATATATATATATATATATATAAGGATAATAAAAAACAAAAAATGAATAAAAAGTTAATTAAATCTTTCTTGTCTGCCCTATTTAATGAAAGATGTTTAAAAGAAATATTGCTGTCCATATATATATATATATATATATATATATATATATATGGTGTGATAGACAAAGTGTTATCTAAATTATGCAAAAATGAAAATAAAACTGACATTTAATTTTAACAAATATATTTTCCAAAATTACACAAAAATATCTTAAAATACTAAAGAGTAAATTTATTCACCCACTGGCTTAACGGCCTCTAAATGACTTCAGAATCTCCTGCAACTCTTTTGAACAATCTTTTTGTTTAAGTTAGTGAATACTTCCATAAACCTTGCCTTCAATTCATTTTGGTGTTACAAGGAGTTTTGTTGATCTCTTACTCAACTGCATCCCATACAATCAAGGCTGGAGAGTTAGATGGCCAGATGTGGAAGTTAAATGATGTGGTCACAGAAATTGTTTGACATCCAGGACTGGATTCTTCTGCTTGTGTGGCATAGTGCAGAGTCCTGTTGCTAGACATAGGGTCTTCCACTAGCCACCCTCTTGACCCAGGGTAGCACTACCTCCTTGTGTGAAGCCTGAGGCTCTGTGGGAAGATGAAGAGAGGCATAACATCACTATCACTAGTGATCACTTCAAAAACCTTTGTAATCACCATTAGATTCATACAGCTCTTTCCAAATCCTCTGCACTGTCCTCAGATTGACACCCAAACACTCTGAAATATTTGTATTGGATCTTCTGGTGTGAATTCCAAGCAGAACATGCCATTTTAAAATTTATGGCAAAGTGAGTTGCATCATGGTGGTCTTTTTCTCTGGCAGCCAACTGATCCTACTTGATCTGTGTATAATTGACAAAATCCAAAACATATTTAAAATTAAAAATTATAAAATTGCAACAATTTACCAATTGCACCCTATATATATGTGTGTGTGTGTGTGTGTGTGTGTGTGTGTGTGTGTGTGTGTGTATAATTAAAAATGAAGTTATTCATAAATTATTCTATATTATGTCTATCATGGTATATATGATATATGTATCTATGTATATATATATTCTATATTATGTCTATCATGGTATATAAATCCTGTTATATTCTAGCAGGTACACACTAAATATTTATCCATATTTAAACACAAAATTACCAATTATTTAAACATAAATTGAAATGTGTCTATTCATAGAAATAGTTAGAAATTTTGCATAAGACTTCCTAACATTCTGTTGTTTTATAATTTACAGTTTAATTAAATATGGCAGTCAAAACAAGACGTGATCAAATTCTTGCCTTGGAAATGGTTGGTGTGAAGAATTGTGAGGTGATGAAACAGTTGAGTGTTTGCAGAAAAAAAACTGTTTTTAATTTGCAGAAAAAATTTCAAGAGTTGCAAAAAGCCTAACAAAATCCAATTCTAGGAAAAAACTTAAGTTCACACCAGGACAATCTTTGAAGCCATCAAGAAGTGGGTGAAGAAAAATCCACAAAGAAGCATGGAAAAGGTAGTAAACGAGTTAAATAAATCTTAAAAGATTCAACAACAACAGTTGCTCCCAAGTGCCTCTAAACAGAAATGTCTTGGCAAAAGGAAGAAAATGTTACAGGATCTGCAACATGTCACAGACAAAGTCTTTCTTTGGTCAGATAAGAAGTTTTTTTTTGTTTTTTTTTTTAACTGTGAAGGCTGTAGTCAACTACCAAAACAATACTTTCATGGCTTCTGCTCGGATGAGCTTAAGTCACTGATGCCTCCTCAATAGGTGTTTACTCATGCAACCAGACTGGCAACTGGGTCCCACCCATTCACAGTCAGGTTAGCCAAATGCAGATGACAATTCTACTCCTGCAGCTTCCTCTCTCGCACTTCCCGCCTGTGGAACTCGCTCCCGTATTCTTGCTTTCCTGACGGCTACAACCTCCAGAAATTTAAATGCAAAGTCAATACTCATCTACTAACCACTGGACTCTAGCTCTCTCCCCTCCCCTGTATAACCTTCCCTTTCTCTCCACCTATGTATCTGTCATCGCACCTGCTTTCTCAGCTTTCTGTTGTTCCTTTCTAACTAGTTTGTACTCCTCACTCTTTTCTAATTAATATTTTTACATTTATGTAAACCCCTGCACATCAGTGGCATTTCCGCCTTGCTCGGGGTGAAATGATTAAAAAAAAAAGTTAATACTACTTCACCAGGAAATATTCTGAAAAATATCAAATTACCTTCCAAGCAACAGAAATAAACTGGTATCATGGTTTGAACTACTGTTGTTTCTGAGGATTCAAAATTACCCTTGGTGTTCGTTGAAGAAGAAGTAAAAGAGAATAGCAGAGTATACCAACAAATGTGTGTGTGTGTGTCAGAGAGGTAAGTTCAAATTCCAGTTGAATTCATTGCATTCCCCTGTGTGCAAATACCCTTGGGAAGGTATTAATTTATCTCTTCTCCATCCAGCTATGGGTTAACTATCAGGACAGACTCGGTTCTACAGCCTTGTTTGGCAACCAGTCTACTGCAGAAAGTAATGGCAACCTACTGCGGAAAAATCAGTCAGTCATGTCTCTTTTGAGACATGATCACCCAAGCATGTATCACATGTAGCACTTAACTGACTGACTGGCCGACATAATATTCATGATTAGTGTTTTGCACTTTTTTCCAGTGAAAACACTGATTTGGAAATGATTGCAAAAATCAAATAATTGTCAGATTTTAATTAAACTTTCAGAACTTATTTACAAGTAAATTATTTTTTTTTTTTAATTTTATTTTCTAAAAAATGTTGGTAAAAATATATTTTTACATATGATATATCCCCCCCCCCCCCACCACCAAATTACTTAATTTAAAAAATTGAATTTTTATCTGAAAATTTTTTTGATTAGTAGGACTCCTTGGAGAATGTAAATCATTTTTTTTAAACTACTACAAATTTCTCAAAAATCTGCTCTAAACCATAAAATAAAAATGCAATAAAATTATGACATTATTTTATTAGAAAAGCTTTTAATTGCTTTCATAGATAATATTTATTAAGGACTTTATTGTTTTAAGAAAAAAACAATTTAATTTTTACTGAATAATGAATTTTTACAAGAATTGTTTCATTTTTTGTTTAATTTTAGTTATAATTTATAATATATGTAATAATTATACAATATATAATTCTGCATTGCTTCATTTGGTTAGGTGATGTTCTTATTAAGTGAAAACTATATTTACTAATCAAAAATTGAAAAGCCTAATAACAGTCATTTTGCCCCAAGATTTTTAAAATAATCTTTAACTTAATTTTTTACTGCATAAATTTCATTTCAATTTTTGTAAGTCTCGTAGTTCATATATGACATAATTATTAAAAGGTCACATTTTAAGTGTTTAAGCGTTTTCCTCCCCTTAAAACCAATAAAACAAAGGCTTCACTTGAAATTTGTAAATTTATGTCAATTCTTTTCCCTCGTACTTAGTTTTTCAACATGTAAAGCTGTAAATATATTATTCAGCATGTCAGTAAAACAAGACCCTGTAGCAAAGAAATTCTTGTATACTACATAAAATGTAGTATACAAGGTTCTATAAGTAATATTTATTTCAAATCAGATAAACTTTAAATTTGCTAATTTTCCTCAAATAATGTCACAAATTACATTTTATTTTTGCATGATTTTTAAAACCAAGAAATATGTTTAATTTACAAATGTCAAAATGGCCAATTCTAATAATTTTACTGACAGTAAAAAATAAATCGATTCCAATCAATTTCTATTTAAAATTTTGCTTACTGAAAATAATATATTTTATCATTTAGCTTTCAATTAAAACTAAAAAGAAGTCTTCAAGAATGCTATTTCATTTTTTTAAATTTATTTTAAACATTGGGTATCAAATTAGGAGAAGTATTTACACTTGTGTAAAAAGTATAATTCTATGAGTTATTTATATGAGTATCTTCACCTTTATTGTTTTAGTTGGTGAGTAGCATCTTGACACGTAGAGGGTGTTTTGAAAAAGTGTCCTTTATTTTGTTCATGAGGCTTCACTGTTTTTTTTGTTATTGTTGATTTTATATTTAACAACTTAGAAAATGAAATGACTTTTCTTTCTTGTTAGTTTTTATCCAATAACAATCTATAGAAGATTAAATACACCTTAAAGAAGCCAGCAAGAATGCTCACCAAAAATTCTGTCATCAAAACATGAAAGATAAAGATGCTAATTAGACCAAAACAATAAGTCATTGAGTAGAAATCAACAGGATTACATTAAGTCAAATCAACTATGAAAAGAAATTTAACCATCTGGTGTGTGTGTTTTAACAAACAATGGAAAGTGTGACATCAAAATCTGAAGGCAAATTAGAATAGTGAATGTGCCTTCAAAAAGCTTATTTTTTATTTTTTTTAATTATATCACCCCAAGCAAGGCAATAACGCCACTGATGCGCAGGGGCTACGTAAGGGTAAAAAGAATGGAAAAGAGAAAGCCGAAAACCACATCCTAAACAGGGGACAAGGGATGAGCCTCTTCACCTGTTCAATAGATGCGGGTGGAGTGTGAACCGGGCGATAGTTTAGTCTATCTACTCCAATTGAAAAAAAAATAAAAGAAAAGATTGGAAAAGAGAAAACTGGAAACCGCATCCTAAACAGGAAACAAGGGATGAGCCTCTTCACCTGTTCAATAGATGTGGGTGGAGTGTGAACAGGGCGATAGTTTAATCTATCAGGAAAATTTTATTAGTAAAGAAAAGAGTACTTAATTGCTATGTAATATCAATCTTTCTATATGGTAGTGAATGGTAAGCAATTTTCTCACAAATGAAGAGGAAGGAAACTTGAGGCAACAGAAACATGGTTCTCTAAAAGAATACTGAGAATATCATGGATAGAGCAAATGAACAACAAAGAAGTTTTAACACAAATGGAAACAAAAACACTTAGAATCAAAGATACAGTTGAGATTTCTGGGATACATAAGGAAAGAGTGCTTGGAGAATTTGACACTCATAAGATATACTTATAATAAAACTGAGCAATCTACCTGTGTAAATGGATGAAAGGAAAAAGATTAAGCAGAATAGTAAAAAAACAAAAAAGAACATTGCTAAGAGCTACAAAAGATAGGAAGCTGTTGAGAGCCATAATCACCAATGTTCTGAAGGAGCATGGCATATAAAAGAAGAAGTAACAAGGAAATTATTGAATATTTATTCTCTCATTCTTATAGATTCAGAACAAACATTTCAAAGTCTCCAATTCTCCCATCTCAAAGTAAATTGAAGGTTACAAAATATAATTAGAATAAAGATTTTCTTTGAGAAAAAGGAAAGACATCACAATGAAAACAAGTGGCAACATTTTCATATTATAGTTTTTTTGTAAATTCCAAAATTCTGTCACTGGCATGTTGCAAAGCCAACCATCATGACATGCCAAGAAACTGAAATTTATAATGGACTGTTACACTTATTGTTAACCAGTAACAAGAGTGATAAATGTTTGGTTTTGTTCACCCACACCCAAGTCTTATGAAGGTTTATTTCTTGTTTCCTGTTTAAAAAAATGTATTTCTGGTTCCTTCTAAAGTCTTTACATTCATTTTCACTTCCAGGTGTTTTTTGTGCCTTAATGGCATTATCACCTTGATTGGAGTGAATTGATTTTAAAAAAGAAAGCACAGAAATTGTTTTCATAAAATTGAAAAACAGCTCAGTTTTTCCTGCACATTATGAATTGAAAAAGAGGAAACAAAAAAACAAAAAAAACAACAAGTAATTTGTTTTTTACATTGTCAAAATAATGCCTCCTGTCATACTCTATATCAAAAGATGTTTACCATTGATGAAGATGTATTTTTGGGGAGGGACACAGCCAGTGAAATTATTAAGAGTTTGAATTTACTGAGATAAAATCATTTATTGTTTGCCAATGATAAATCATTAAAAAAAATTATATCAAGTAAAAAATTGAAACTAAATAAATTGAAATCATTTTGGCTGTTGCATTCTGTGGCCTTCTTCAGATGTCTGTTGAATTAGGTAACTTTCAAATAATTTAAAGCTGAACCCTTTATTTAAACTGCATGATAGATAGTTCTAGTTCTGCTGTCCCTTCCTAGGGATATCTTTTATTGTTCTTTTTAGAAGGCTCAAAAATATAACAGTTGAAAAGTTATGATAATAGCAAAGAAAAGGAGATTAGACTGAATGCAAGTAATGATATCGCTCCATCTAAGAAATTCAGATAAGAATTGAAAATTTGTCATTCACTCTTAAGTCAGGGCAAAGCAACTAAATAGCTTATTGTTTCTCATTTGAAATATAAGCTGAGATGTGACTTTTAAGACAACCTGATATTATGAATTTCAGAAAAATGGAGATATTAATGTCTTTTGTTTATTCTACTTGTGCTATATTGAAAATTTGGAAAAGTAATGAACAGGAGTCCTTTTTTTTAACACAGAGCTGATAAAAAACAAGACATGTACACTTAAAATATATAAATTTTTGAATTGATGGTTTAGAATGACAGAAACATTAAACGAATTAGGTTACATCAATAAGCAATATTAATTGAATTGCAAAGAGGGATATGCCACTTATCATTGATTAAGTTTACAAAGATCAATAAGCCTTAGAAAGTATTACATTGTATATGTGATATCGGCTGTCAGGAGAAATTCTGATTGTGTGATTGCCTTTTCATTTTCCATCAAAAGATTTTCTAGGCACCTGACAACGTAAACTAGTTTGATTAAATTTAAGAAAATGAAGCTACTTATCAGTTTGGTCTGTGGTTGCTACCATGTCTCAATAAGGCATGAACTCATTCTATGCTGCACTATTTTATTTGCTAGTCATTTTTATACAGTCTATTGACTGTATAAAATTGACTGTATAAAGATATAAATCTATTGAGACAACAGAAGAAATAAATTATAAACAGTTTCTTTTATAAAATTCAATTCTTTATATTTCATTCCGTTCCACTTGAGTGAGGGAGTGAGTTTTGCTTAACGGCATATCAACCTCTGTGGGTCATTTAATACCAAAAAGGTGGGGTTTTAAGGTATTTTTTTTTAATGTTCGGTTACAGTAAGAAGGTTAATTTAGTCAGATTTTAATGAAGATTTTGTCTTTATTCTTTTTTTTATTTTAGAAAACTGAAAATGTATTCTAGTTTTATATTAAAAAATGTTTTCCTGTGTATATTTTTCTATAAAAGTCTATTTTTATGTATATATGTTTCTATAAAAGTATTTTTATAATTTCATAGTGTTTTGACCCCAGTTTGGAGTTAACTATTTGCCAATAGCTGGAACCCTAATAGGTGCTACCACTCTGGGTCAGGGTGGACCTGGGAACAGCAGCAATTAAGAGGTGGTTCCATGCTCCTCACAACCTTCCAATCAGAGGCCTTGCTGCCAGATGCAGTTTACTGTCATGCCCAGGACCTCTGTTCCACTTGAGAATTCAATGACAATGTATTAAAAACGTATTAATAGGATATACTTATAATCATGAAATCTCTTGGACACACAATCAGGAAATAAGGCTTAGAGAATCTGACACACACAAGTTAAACTGAAGGAAAAAAGAGCAGAGGAAACAGCGAGTAACCTACCTAACAATCTTGTGTCAATGGATGGCAGAATAGGTACACATAATAAGAAAAGATGGCTTGATGAATTTGACACTCAAAGGGCATATTTGTGGTAAGAGGAACAGAGGGAAACAGTGAATAACCTATTTAACAAGCTTGTGTAAATAGATAGCAGAACAGGGAATGGGAGAGATAGTAAGTATACAAACATTACTTAGAGCTACAGAGGAAAAGAAGTTGTGAAGAGACACTTACGTTCTGAAGAGAGATAATACCTAAAAATATTTTAAATCTTCACAGTAGCAATATCCATTTTGTTATAAGAGCTGCTATCAAAAAATGTAACAAAGTTGAACAGTTAAGAATTTAATCAGATTTGGATATTGTTGTTTTAAACAAGATGTTTATATATTTTATGATATCATAGGTAGGATTTGTTAAAATATTCTGTAACATTACCAAATTCAAATTCTGTTGATAGAAAAAAAAAAAAATGAAACAATCCTGAGTTTTAGATTTTCTTGTTGGCCATTGAACTTTTTGCTATTCTACTTATCTTTTGATTACATTGAGCCATTCTTTTGTTATTCCTCTAATCCTCTGATTACACTGAGCCATTTTCTGCTATTCCACTAATCCTTTTATTACATTGAGCCATTTTCTACTATTCCACTTATCTTTTGATTACATTGAGCCATTCTTTTGTTATTCCTCTAATCCTCTGATTACATTGAGCCATTTGCTGCTATTCCACTAATCCTTTGATTACAATGAGCCATTTTCTTTTCACTAATTCTTGGATTACCTGTACCTTGATTTGCCAGACATTAAATTGTTTTTTATTCATTCTGTATAAAGCCACCAAGATTCTTGAAGTTATTGGGATTGCAAAAGAAAGAAACGACTTCAGTTAGGAGAAAGAACAATAAAAGAACAGATTTCAGGAAGACAGAAGATGGCAATTGACATTGCATTTAAATTTTTGATGGTTGAAGATTGCAAGAAAAATAAGAAAATAGCACGAAGTGGGAGAAAAGAAACTATTAGAATAGAAAATTTTTGCTTTCTAGTCAACATTGATCTTCAGAAATTTAAATGCAACATCCAACATTGTCTACTATCTTAATTCCAATTCTTTTAATGTTCTCTTATCTTAATAATGTTTCTTTTTCTCATTCTTTCACACTCAGTAACCACTAGTCTCTTAATGGCTTTGTTGCCTAGCTTTGGGTGAAATGTTTTAAAAAAAAAAATGTAGAGAAAAGTATTTAACACTAAATTTTGTAATTGTTTATCAAAAATTTGTTTGAATAAATTCCAGCACTCAATCTGTAAGTTTTGCATTTAAAAATAATTAAAAAAAAAAGAATTGGTAGATAAGCAAGAATTAGCAAGTATTTAATCTTTATGAAAAGAAATCGCCATGGATTTTTATTTTATTAATGTTTGTTACTAAGAAAATGTGCATTGTGGTGCAGTGGATATCGGCTCAGAATGAGAAATCAGGGAGCCGAGTTCAAATTCCAGTTCAATTCCTTGCATTCACTTACACGCAAATACCCTTGGGAAAGGTATTAATCCATCTCTTCCCTCAAGTTATGGGTTAAATAATAGGATAGATTGGATTCTATAGCCTTGGTCAGCAACCAGTCTACCACAGAAAGTAATGGCAACCTACTGCGGGATAATCTTCTGCCCAGTCAGTCATGTCTCTTTCGAAACATGATCGCCCAAGCATGTATCACTTAACTAAGAAAAAGCTTTATCATATCAACATTATATCACAATTAATATTTGCTTTGATTTTTGTTAAAAATCATCATCAATGAATTATTTACATTCAGAATATTTGCTGTTTACTATCACAACATTTGGACTGTTATGTCCATTGGCCACCACATCACATGTCTGCTGATCCAGAGAACCATCAGGGAATTTTGAACTGAACCTTTTATTTAATCTGCAAAGGTAGAATGTTTTTGTTCTGCTATTGACTTATTCTTATTTACTACTGTTCAGTTATGAGTCTGTACTACCTAGCCTGAGATTGAACTCACATTTACCATGTCACCAAATTCAGAATCCATAAGACAATAGCTTAATAGATGTGAATTTGGTGACATAGTGAGTTCAATCACTGTGTTGGGTAATACAGACATAGACTCAGTTGAAACAGGGCAAAGAATTACTAAGCTGTACTAAATAAGAACAAGATATCCGTAAACATGGACAGTGGAACAAGAACAGTATCCCTATACATTATGTAAAGGGTTCAGTTCAAAATCCCTGAATGTAATCTGGATCAACAAGTACCTGATGAAAGCTGGAGAACACAACAGCCGAAATGTTCTGATAATAACAACCAAGATGAAGATGTTAGTCTGAATGTAATAATGATGTCTCATCCCAGAAATTCAAACAGAATTTATCAATGCAATTTATACATTTTTTTGAAGAAAAATCATAGAAATTTACTAAAATGATAAAATCTGTTTGCAATAAAAATTATTTTTCTGAAAGCAGCAGCATTTGTAGAATAGAACATTTTTATCTACATTTTTGTACATTTTTTTTTTTAAATGAAAAACAAAAACTGGGAAATTCTGACAGAAAGAAATATAAAATGACAATTGTTTAGCATTGGATATGAAAAATTCTTAAAATTAGAAGATTTATTAGATTAATTTGGTTTTCAGTGTACACTGCATGTTGTAATGAGTTGTCTCCCCTTTGAACTACTCTACTATAAATGTAATGGTTGAACCTCGCATATAGGCAGCAGTCAAATTGCACTGACTAAAGCTTTATTATGAGGTATGTTTGTTTTCCATTACATGTACTATGAAGAAAATGCAGAATAGGAATAGGAATTTTTTGTTGATTTTTTTCCACTCAAGAAATCAATGATGATCTTCTATGATTTTGGTAGAAAGATCTGTAATGTAATCGATCTTGTCCAGGCATTCTCAACTTCAGTTACTTTCTCATCAACATGACATGACATTCCTTTGACTTTTGTACAAATATTTTCTTAGCATTACTATGAGTTGAAAAGTCTGTTTTTCTTTACATTTACCCTGAAGAAAATGCATAATAGGAATTATTTTTTAATTTATACTACTCTGAAAACAATCAAGTATAACCACAACTTCTACTCTATCAGCTTCTTTTCTTGCACTTCCCAACTGTAGAGCTCCCATATTTTGTTTCCCTGATATAATCTCCAAAAGTTTAAATGCAACATCAACTGTCATCTCTTATCTCCTTGACTCCCGTCCTTCTCACTTTACACTTTCTTCTCATGCAGCTCTCTTCCCACCAATGTACCGATCCTTCTCTTACCCATTCTCCCACACTTACTGTGACCTGTTCTCCACTCTCTTCACACTTCTATGATGTAATCCCCTGCACACCAGTGGCAGTACTGTCTTGCTTGGGGTGAGATGATTACAAAAAAATGATATATTTTAAAATCAGTCAGTCGGCCATACGTGATACATGCTTAGGCGATCATGTCTCGAAAGAGACATGACTGACTGGGCAGAAGATTATCCCACAGTAGGTTGACATTACTTTCTGTGGTAGACTAGTTGCCAGCCAAGGCTATAAAACCCAATCTCTCCTGTTATTTAACCCATAACTGGAGGGAAGAAATGGATTAATACCTTTCCCAATAGTATTTGTGCATAAGTGAATGCAAGGAATTCAACTGGAATTTGAGCTCGGCTTCCCGATTTCTCATTCTGTGCTGATATCTACTGCATAACAACACACATCCACCTTACCTTAAAATTTTCATTATTTTTTAATTTTTTGTTTATCTATTTAAAAATTGATTTATATTTTTATTATTAATCATAGTTTAACTGTATTTCTTTTTTCTGGCCAGCTTTTTTCTTCTAGTGCCTTTAATGCATAAATTTAAGGGAGATACTAGATTGGCAACTAGGTCCCACTCTTTTAGTGTTGAAATAGCTAAATGCAACCACCACTTGTATTCTAGCAACTTTTTCTCTCACACTTCCCACCTGTGAAACTCTTTTCTGTTTATTTGCTTCCCTGATAAATACACTCTTAAAATATTTTAGATGCTACATTAATCATTATCTTCTGTCTTCATGAATCCCATTCATCTTTTGTCCTTTCCTCAACTCCAACTATTCTTAGTCTTCTCTTTCACTTTCATTCCTTGTAACCCCCTGCACACTAGTGGCATTCCCAAATTGCTTGCTTGATTAAAAAAATATTTGAGTAGAAAAAACTTGTGCAAGAACCAAGTGTGTACAGAAGTTACTCTTTAGAATTTGTAAAGAAACAATGATATTGAAACCATATTTATTGGTTTATGGAATTAGAGAAACAAGACACTTAATAAAAAATGGAAATATTTGGTTTGGGGGCAAGGTTCATAGCAGATGTTTCTAGAAAGAAAGATATTTTAAGTTCATAGGAAACAAATATGTTTACACCATTGTGTGCATAACAAATTCATTCCATTTTTGGCTAATTTCATCAAGATCAAAGTTTTTGCATTTCATGATAATTTCAGGCATTTTCTACTGTGTTTAGAAAATTGTCTGACCCACTCTCTTATATTCCTGATATCAATGTCTATTCATCTACGTAATTACATCTTTTGTAGTCCTTTGTGAAAAAGAAAATTACTCTAGGGATGGATTTTCTCAAGATACAAAAGAAAAAATATGTCTGCACTTAATACATTTGTATAATGTGTGAATTGTGTTATATAAGAGTAAGTCATGTTACTTTTTGAAATAGACACCAATTGTTTTTTTACTCTTCAGAAAATTTTTTTCTGTACTCATTGCTAAAAGAGACAGAACTTTAACCACCACCAGTAGTTATATATTACGTTATTAAACAAACTATTTTACAGATGCCATCAAAAAGTGATTAAGTAATTTTGAAAATATATTGTACTTCTAAAATATTAAAAACTTTATGCTACCTTGTATCTTGTCTATATTCATTAATTCCTGATTATTAAAGTAAAAATAAAATTAAAGAAAATTGATCCTCATGTCATTTTGCCATTGAAAACAATTAAAATAAATTAATTTTTAATTTATAAATATATTTTAAAATAACTTACTTTAAAAGTTTAATTATTAATATTTTATTTATTTATTTCTTATTACAGTTTAACAGTATTTCTTTCTGTTCTGTTATGATATCTCATTTCTACATCACCAGAAAAGTCTACTACATAGAAATGGGCAGTTCATCTTGGCACTGTTCTTTTTCTATAATTGAAAACTATAAACAAATGAATCTAATTTTAATAAAAGATGCTCTAAATATAATACTTCTTATTTATCATAGTTAAAGACTATTTCTACTACAAATAGGTTGTCTCATTTCTACATCAACAGAATAGTCCACTACATAGAGATGGGCAATTCATCTTGGCTTTGTTAAAAATTAGATTCATTTCTTATATATATATATATATATATATATATATATATATTGAATAATATAGACAAGTTCTGTCTATTTATTTTGTGTAAGATCCGTTCGTATGATCTGATTAGCTTGATAGTGTTGTCATGGAAAGACGACAAGAAATCGCAATAATTGTTGATTTTTTTTATCAGGTCTGAGCTTTCGGCTTACATAAGCCATTATCAAAGGATGAACATTTAATGTTCAGTGAACATAGAACATTTAAATTATTATTAACAGAGTGGAGTTATACAGAGAAAATTTCTATACACAAAATAAATAGACAGAACTTGTCTATATTATTCAATGAAACCTGTATTAATGAAAAAATGCTGCCAAAATACACACTATATATATATATATATATATATATATATATATATATATACTAAAGGTATATACATAAGGTAAAGCTTTTAATCTTTATTCATGGTCACTACAACAGATACAAAAAAAACTTCCTCTATCACATGAAATTTGATAGAAGAAATTTGAAACTATAAAACTTTATTTTTCCACTCATATCTCCATTTTTTTTACCAGCAATTTACAATTTCTGAATATTAAACTAAAATCAAATTAAAAAAAATTATTATATATTCTGCCTTGTACCATTGTTATCAATGAAAATAGAAATGCAACAAATTTTTATATGTATTTTGAAATTACTCAGTCAGTTAATTACAATTTGTGATACACACTTAGGTGATCATGTTTCTATTCATTATTTTCCTGTAGTATGTTGCCATTTCTTTCTGTAGTAGACTGGTTGCCAACCAAGGCTATAGAACTCAATCCTGCTATTTAACCCCTAGCTGGAGGGAGAGGAGATGGATTCATACCTTTCCCAATGTACTGGTGTGTAAGTGAATTAAATGAATTCAATTGGAATTTGAACTTGGCTCTCCAATTTTTTATTCTGAGCCAATATCTATTGGATCACAATCTTTCTTTAAAAGTTAATATATCTATAACCAATCACGGTTAAGCGTTTATTTGATGCAATACATGTAGCATTTCTATTGTCACCAGAAAAATTCACTATATCTGGCATAAGCCATATCATGGCAATAAAACACTTTGGCATTCAGTACCATCAATTTTCAAGTTTTTTTTTTGTTTTTTATAATCATTTCACCCTGAGTAAAGCATTCCACTGCCACTATTGCACGGGGGGTTACATAGAGGAAAGTGATGAGAAAGAGGGGTTAGTTATAGGAAATATCGGAAGGAGGGTGATAGACTGGTTAGGATACCAATGATGAGAGTAGGGTAGATAGAAAATGTGTTTGAGAGAATGGATGCGAGTTAGTGTGATAAGAGGTGTCTATTGACCTTACATTTAAATTCCTGAAGATTGTAGCTGTTGGGGAAGCAATTATATGGAAGGGAATTCCACAGGCGGGAAGTGCGAGAAAAGAAGCTGTTAGAGTAGAAATTGCGGTTACATCTTATCTGTTTCACTGTAAAAGAGTGGGACCTAGTTGTTAATCTAGTATCTCATGCAAATTCTTACCTAGGGGGCACCAGTGATCTAAGTTCATTGGAGCAGAAGCCTTGAAAGTATTTACAGAAGAAGCACAGGGGAGCTACATCACGCCGGTGAGAGAGTGACTGCAGCCGGGCTGCCAAGTCGGTATCGATCAGATTACAGATTCTCCATTGTATTTTGTCAAGAACCCCAAGGAGAATAGCAGGGGCACCCAACCAGATGTGGCAGCAGTATTCAATACACGGGCAGATGGTAGATTTATATATGCACAGGATGGATTCAGACAGGAAAAACTTCCGGGCCCTGCACAGAGAACCAACTTTCATAGCGGCAGATTTAGCAATGGATTTGATAGAGTCATTCCACTTGAGGTCCGCTGAGAGTGTGAGGCCAAGTAGGCAAGCCTGTTCCATGCTAATGGGAAGTAGGAGCAATTGTCTATGATGGTTAATTGATAGCAGCTTTGTTTTGGAAGCATTAAAATTTATGAGCCATTTCTTACCCCAGTCCACTAAGGATTGGAGATCCTTCTCAAGCTTGGCAGTGAGGTTTGCTTTGTTGCCCATGCCAGATTTTTGATCGAGGTGAGAGTAAACTGTCGTGTCATCAGCATACATGCCTACTTGGGATCTTATAGCATTGGGGAGATCATTAATGTAGATCAGAAAGAGCATAGGACCTAGGATAGAGCCTTGAGGGACACCCGCGTTCGTATGGTAGTTTTGGAAGGTATGTTTGTTTAATGCTACCTACAATGTGCGATTAGAGAGGAATGACTGGATTAGGTCAAACAAATGTCCAGTTACACCATAGCTCCGCAGTTTGCATAGAAGGCCAGCATGCCAGACTCTGTCGAACGCTTTGGAGATATCCAAGGCAACGGTTTGAGCTTTGCCATTCTTGTCAAGAGCTTGGTATATATATATATATATATATATACTCAGTGATGGTGGTTAGCATATCAGCAGTAGACCTGGTGAAGTGGAAACCATACTGTTTGTCCAAGAGCCTGTGGGCTGTGAGATACTGAACCACCTTGGCGTTGATAATGGTGTCGAACACTTTGCCAAAGATTGGAAGGAGGCTGATAGGGCAGTAATAAGCGGGGTTCGAGGGTTCTCCAGTATTCTTAAATATAGGAACTACAGAGGAAGACTTCCAACAGGCAAGAAAGCAGGAAGCAGATAGGACAGAGGAGAGTTCAGGGGGCACATTTCTTCAAGACTATGATTGAAATTCCATCCCCTCCGCTCGCTTTGTGAGGGTCAAGTTTTGAGATTTTGTTAGAGACCAGCGAGCGGGTAATGTGGATGTCATTCAGTTGAGCCTCAAAAGCCAGTCGGATGTAGATACTCTAGACGAATCCAGTCTCGAATTGTTGGAGTATCTGTGAGCAAAGCATTCAGCCTTGTCTGCTGAGGAGGTGAGGACCTCAAATTCATTGGGGGGGGGGGGGTATTGAGGTTTTACTCTTGTTAAGCACGCTTTTACAGAGTCACCAGTAATCTTTAGCACTGAACTTACAGGATGCTTGTTTTGGTCCAACACGTGGCTTTGATAGACCCGGAAGAAGTGATTCCGGTGGGCAATGGTGGCCAAGCAACCGAGAACCAGGGTGACGAATGGGGTTTATGTTGAAATTTCTTGGCTGGGATGAAAGCAATAATGCCAGCCTTAACCCAAGAGGAGACCTTGGATGCACAGTTTTCAATAGGAAGACTAAAAACATTGTTCCAAGGGATGTCACAGAGAAAGTCGCAGAACAAGTCCCAGTCTGCTCTTTGGTAGCAGTAGGATATTCTGCTGGTCTGGATTTCTTGGGTAGAGTGGGAGTGGAATGGGATGTTAACAGAAACTATGGCGTGGTCAGAGTTTTCGAGAGGGCAGAGCTGCTTGGCAGTGCAAGAGTCTGGGATGGAAGTGAAGCAGAGGTCTAGCAGTGAGTCCCTTCATTAGGGTTATTGGAAAAATGTGTGGGGAAATCCACCACTTGCGTAAGAGATTGGATGATTGAAAAATTCATGGTGTGGACACCAGCAAGATCGGTGACAGAGTTTTCCAGCCACTTGGTGTGTTGGGTGTTAAAATCAAACACAAATATATGGGCAGATGGATGAGAAGAAATGGCCTTATCAATATTGTTAGAGAGGCTATCAAGTACTGAACCATCAGAGGAGGAGGGGGAGTGGTAGAGAAAAAAGAGATAGCTAACTGAGCTTAGAAGTGAGAGACGGTTCACTGACATAAACACCAAGCCCATGCATATAGACATTGGAGTCCTTCCTGAGGAGGGGAAGGTAACTAGAAAATAAAAATTAAAAATAATTGAAAAACAAAACAAAATTCTATTTCTAGATTAAAAGAAACCAAATGTAGAAATTGCTTGCTTATTTTGTAAAATCCCTTTCCACTATGTCAACAAAAGAGTTTACAATATACAGGTGGGTAATTTACAAATCTTGTAAACTCTTCTGGTGACATAAAAAAAACTACACCCAAAAAGACATACCTAAATATGTTTTGTAAAGTCACATATACTAGAAATAACGCCATTATGAAGACAAATGCTTATGTAGATTAAATAATGAACTATCACTGAAAGTTTTCGATAGGATTACTACAGTTTAATCAAAATTTATCTCACCTGGATTTTTGACAAAATAAAGTTTACATACTTTTCATGTTCAGTAGGGGATAATTTTCTTAATAATAAATATCTGGTCTGATGCTCCTGCTATCCACCCAGGGGTCCTTGACAAAATCCAACAAAGAATCTGTCATCAATTCCGACTTATACAGATACAGTCACTTTCTCACCGGCACAATGTGGCTTCCCTGTGCCTCTTCTACAAATACTTTTACAGCTTCTGTTCCGATGAACTTAGCTCACTGGTACCTCTATATATGAATTTACTCAAGCTGCAAGATTAGCAACTAGGTCCCACCCTTGTACTGTGAAACCAATAAAATGTAAATGCAAATTCTACTCCACTAGCTTCTTTTCTTGCACTTCCCGCCTGTGGAATTCCCTTCCGTTTAATTGCTTCCCCGACAGCTACAATCTCCAAGAATTTAAATGTAAAGTCAATAATCATCTATCTCACTAACCTGCATCCTCTCTCTCATGCTCCTTTCTCCATCCAATCCACTCTCATCAGTATTCTCATCTTTCTCTTACCCACTTCCTGATACCCGCTATAACCTCTCACCCTTTCTCATAACTTTCCTTCTATGTAACCCCCTGCAAAACAGTGGCTTGCTTTAAGCGATATGATTATAAAAAAACAAAAAAATGAACTTTCTTTTCATCATTCTAATGCAAGCAATCTCTTTTGAATATTTCAGAGATTAATTTTTGAATAACTTTGCCTGGTTATTTCTCTACTTTTGTGAATATGATGTCTCTTTGGTGAAGTGGTAAATATAAACTGAATATTCTATTATGACATGTAGGATAAGTATTTTTTGTTTCTTCGCATAAGTTAAAGCAAATACTCCTTGCCACTTTTGTAAAATCACATATACCAGAAATAACGCCTTTGAAGAATACCGTTAGACCTCTTTCTTTTTCTGACTCAAATGCTTATTATGTATCCATATATATATTATTATTATTATAATTATTTTACAACGTCATGCAATCCCAGAAGCATAGTTTCTTGAATTACATCAAAATACGTTCAGCTTTTTTTATTCTCTTGTGATCCATGTTCAAACTCAAATGTTGGCAGTGACACTCTTTCATATATAATAATATGAATACACAAGATACAAAGAGGTGTAAGACAAGGATTTCTCACTGTCAGGATTCATCATTGGTGGTCACAATTTGAACAATGTAAAATATGCAGATAATACAGTAATGATATCAGACAAGGAAAAAAAAGTGCAAGACCTCCTACAGAAGGTAGCTAAATAAAGAAAAAAAAAGAAAAAGGACTATATATAAACTGCAAGAAAACTGAATGCATGCTTATCAGTTAAAAGAGGAACCCAAAATGCCAATTACAGGTCAGGAATACTAAAATCAAGTAGGTACAGATATTTAAATACCTGGGAAGTGTTCTAACAGAAGACAGAAAGTGTAACACTGAGATCCAAAGATGTATTGGCATGGCCAAATATGCATTCCAGAAGCTGAGTAGAGTATTGAGAAACAGGAAAATTTTGTTGGAAACTAAAAGAATCCTAGATTGTTATGTGATATCTGTCCTTCAAGATGGCATACTATTCTTCCATTGAAGGTAACAGTTTCCTGAGTGTTTCAAACATTGTTTGCTAATATTAACACAACCTTAATATATTGCCAAACATGTCTGCTGTCATAAGTACGAGCATTATTTAGAATTCAAGGAAACTAAGAAAAATGCTAGTTCTTGAAGAAATACAATGAAGCAGAAATAAGCTACCAAACTTCTTAATAGACTTTCAGTTTATAATTTTTCTGATTTTCTAAAAGACAAAAAATTTTTTTATCCTCACTCTGCATTATTTTCTCCGATTTAACCTTTTAACATATAAAGTCTTGACCAAAAAGATAAAAAAGGGGCTAAAGGCAAACTTACGTACTCAGTAAATTAAAGTGCTCAAAGCTTAGATTGCCTACAAAGCAAAAAAAAAATGCTTAACAACGTTAAATTTGATGGAAGGATGACCCTAATCATAACATGATCTTTATGCAAGATTAATATATATATATATATATATATATATATATATATATATATATATATATTAATATATCATATCAAGGATGGCAATAAAATCACTAAGATGCAAGGGGTTACTGAATATGAAAGAATGTGTGAAATACATCAAGGAGAGAATAAAATAAAAGAATAGGAATTAAGATAGAAGATAATGATTGGGATTGCATTTAGATTTTTGAAGATCAGAGTGGAAAGCAAGAAAGAGAATTCAGCAGGTGAGAAGTGTGAGAGAAGAAACTGTCAGTATAGGAATTATGGCTAGATCTAGCTATTTCATTTGTAAAGTGATGAGACGTTGTTGCAATCTAATTTCAAAATACACGAAGGATCTCTTGTGAAGTTTCCAATGATTAAGAAATTAAACTATGTTTGGTATATCCCAAGAGTTTGAATATTCTTTTCAGAATTTTAAGCTATTTTCTTTTATACCTGTGAATAGTTGAGTTTGTAATAGCAGTTAAATTTCTAACAGAGGCCATCAAGATGTTCAGCAGTAAGTTTCTTTATTTGGTGAACCTATTAAACTTATTAACTTGTAAAAGAAATGATTAAACAAGATTTGTATTTCAGATGAATTTCAAGAATCTCATGACACATTTGTATATGGTGATCAACAACTGGTTGTCATTGTAAGAACATATGTCTGAATGAAAAATCAATATTGTTTGGGGGCCCGATATAACTTACTTGTCTTCCTTGGTTGCCAATTATGTTTTTTCTCAGAACCTTGCACAACCACTCAACTGTTTAAAGTCTTCTTGACAGATAAGCTCCATGCAAATAGTTATTGCCTTTTAAAATATTTACTATAAACGAAACAAATATTTTCTTTTTTATATTTGATGCTTATCGTTTATATAAGTGACCTCCACTTAGAAAGCCTTCATGCTGTCAACATCCAATCGAAAAATCTTGCATACAGTCTTTACCATTAACTTCAGATATTAATAGAATGCCATGAGTAAATCTGTTCTTTATCCTGATAAACAGACACAGAACTGAAATAGGAGAACAAGTCAGAATCACATTTTTTAGAGTAACAAAAGAATATCTGTCTATATTTCCTAGATGAGGTATTGTAATTATTTATATTGTTTGGACTGCTGTCCTCATCTTCGTTGTTATATTCACCTTCAATATCTGTCTATATTTCTGAGATGAGGTATTGGGATCATTTACACTATTTAGAGTGTTTGGACTGTTGTTGCCATTTTTGGCCATTGTACAGTTTTATCCACTGGGCCCAGATAAAAGCGTTGGTTGAATCCAGTGACTTGATATAAAGTGTTGTGAGTTCAATACCTGGCCACAGCAGAGGTGAACAAAAACTTGGAGAGTTGAGTTAAAGAGAGATAACTTATACTGAACATCTAAAAGAGGCATGGCACATAGAACTAGAACAATCTATGCTAGTGGGCGAATTAAAGAGTTTAATTCAAAATTGCAATCACCCAAAGAAGGTTGGAGTGTACAATGATTGATACTTTGTAAAAATGACAATGAAGATGAGGACAACAGTCCAAACAATGTAAGTATTGACAAAAAAAATTGAAAATTTCTTTTACATAATAGGATAAATGGAAGTATTAGAATGTTAGTAACAGTAACAGTTTTATTTTAGGAATTTTTAATTATTTCACCCAAAGTAAGGTGATAATATCTCTAAGATGCAAGGGGGTTACTTGAGTGAAAGAGAATGAGAAAACTTTTTATGAGAAAGGACGTTAAAAGAGCAGATTTCAGGAAGACAGTATATAGAAATTAGCATTAAATCTTTGAAAATTATAAGTTGCAAGGAAAAAAGAAACTGTTAGAAATTTCCACAAGTGAGAAGTACAAGAAAAGGAAACATTAGAATTGATCATATGGTTAACTTTAGCTATTTTAACAGTAAAATGATGAGACCTAATAGCCAATCTATTTAATAAGCTTCAATTCATGAAGTCAAGATTAATCCAGTTGTATAATGCTGATTATATTTTTATATTTTGTGATAATAGAATAAAACAATCTTTTTACAGAAAAAAATCCTTTCATTATTTATTTTTTGTAGAGAATAGAGATTTTAAACTGAAGACTTTCAATTGAGGCAAATGTAAGATAGTCAAAATTACAGTTATAAAATCAAATATTGAACTTTGAAACAAAATATTTGTTCTTTTTTTCTCTTCTTTACTTCAACATAAATTATAACAAATCTAACAACAACTGCTACTGATTTTGTCTCGTTTTCTGTTTATATTGTTTTTAATTCATTGTCAATAATTTGAGACTCACATTTTGAAAATACATTGGGATAGTGAAAAATGCCTTATCACTAAAATATTAAGGAACAGTAAAATTTTGTTAGAAGCAAAGAAAAGAGTACTGAACTGTTAAATAATATCAATCTTCCTATATGACAGTGAATACTAGACAATCTCATCACAGATGAAGAAGAGGATTGAGGCAACAGAAATGTGGTTCTACAGAAGGCTACTGAGAATACCATGAACCAAACATGTGAGCAACAATAAAGTTTTAGAGAAAATGGAAACAAAAAAGATGCTTACATTTAGAACCAGAAAGAAAAAGTTTAAAATTTTTTAGGGCACATAATGAGGAAGGAGGACTTGGAAAATTTGCTACTCACAGAACAGACTGAAGGCAAGAGAGACAGAAAAACAATACAGAATCTACCTAGAGAGCTTGAGTTAATGAATGGCAAAACAGGGTTTAGGAGAGATAACGAAAAAAACAAAATGTATTAAAAGCTACAAAGAACAGGAAATTGAAGAGAGCCAATATCACCTTTGACCTAAAGAAACATGGCGTATAGAAGTAGAAGAATATGAAGGAATAAGCAAAACTAATCTCTTCAGCCCCCCTCACCACTAAACAACCCAAGCTCTAGCCACAAGACAATAGCAAACAGTTGAATTGAACTCAAATTGACAGTTTCTTATTGTTAAATAAAATGTATTACTGGAATACAATGGTCATACGAAACAATTTTTTGGCAAAACTGTTGCAGAATTATTTCTTAACAACTTGCAATTCAATATCTCAACCATTAAGATCATATCTAGCAGAAAATTTACCTTAATATATGCCACAGCACCAAAATTATTCATAAATTTTTATGAAAATATCAGGATATGCATATCTAAATGTGTATCTTAGTAAAAATTAGGTTGTATCTAAAGTATTTTAATTTATTTTACACACATTTTTATTGTACAATAATATCTAATATGCTACATATAATTTCAAAACTATCAGAATCTTCATTCTTAGTTCTGCAATTATAACATCTGAAACATAAGCTAAAACTTAACAGTATTCCTAATATATATATATATATATATATATATATATATATATATATATATATCTTAGAAGTACTACAAACTAATGGGTTGGCAGTCCACTGTTTGCAGGGATTTACTTTATTAAGAGTGCTCAATACTTAGTAGAGCATTATATATGGTAATATCTTTACTATAAGTTTATAATAAAAATATAGTTTACTGCAACACAAGCACCGTTGTGTTTCAGTACTATCTTATTAGCACCTCATCAGGCAGTGACTGATGAGGTGCTAATAAGGTAGTACTGAAACAACAGCACTTGTGTTGCAGTAAACTATGTTTTCATTATAAACTTATAATAAAAATATTACTATATATATATATATATATATATATATATATATATATATTAATGCAGGTTTCATTGAATAATATAGACAAGTTTTGTCTATTAATTTTGTGTAGGATCCATTCATACCGTCTGATATACTTGATGGTGATGTCGTTGAAAGACAACAAAAAATCACAGTAATTGTTGATTTTTTTATCGGGTCTAAGCTTTTGGCTCACATAAGCCATTATCAAAGAGTAAATATTAACACACAGTAAACATATAACATTTAAGTTATTAACAATAAAGAGAATTGAATTGAAAATATAAGTCCATCCCTACTGTGGCGGATGGCCGAAGACAGTGACAAAATAGTGGCGTTGTGGTCCCTGGTCGGATTACAGACATTTGAGTACGTTATTGGAAATATCAAAATTGATTGTATTCAAACCAGGTTTATCAGACGGTATGAACGGATCCTACACAAAATTAATATACAAAACTTGTCGATATTATTCAATGAAACCTGCATTAATGAAAAAATGCAGCCAAAATACACACACAATATATATATATATATATATATATATATAATGCAATCCAAAAGTTAAAAAAAGTATCACAAATGAAGAATGCATCATTTTGGTGATGTCAATAGGTTGCAGACTTGATGCTGTTATTGCAAGCAAGAGTTATACGACCAAATATTAACTGTTATTTGCTTCAAGTCTTTTTTTTTGTTTTTTTTTTACTTTTGCTTATGTAAAAATAGCAATTATCTGATACAAAAGGTGGTATGTCCTAAGCTGTTTAACACATGTAAATGTAAATATCAGGAAATGAAAGCTGAAATTCTTAAATCTTGTCTCATATTCATCTATTGATCTTAAACTGAAATGTCTTCAGTGAACAACAAAAATGAATCAATTCGGCCTTGCCATTCCAATACTTTTGGAGGTGACTATATACATGAATAAAGACAAAAGGCAAACATATATCTGTTCATATTGTCCTTTTACTTGTATATTTTTTAGTTATAACTGAAGTTTTACACACACACACACACACACACACACAGAGTAACAGTAAAAGCTAAAAATATAAAATAAACTGAGGGTTCTCTCTCTCTCTCTCTCTATATATATATATATATGCTTACAATTCACTATATTCATGTGGGAAGAAAGTTCAATATCAGAGACAGCATTTTTGGATATAAACAGCATAAATCTGAGGATTACTTGAGATACAAAACCATACAATGTTGATTTCTATGTCCACATTATATATATATATATATATATATATATATATAGACTATTAATACAAATATAATATTTGTCACACAGTTGATTGATAATCAACTAAGGTAAAATATTTCTGGAAATTAAAAACAACAAAAGCCCAGTTTTGGTTACACTGGTTGTGGTTGTAGGTGAACTGATCTTTACGTATGGATTTTATAAAAGTTTGGGCTATAATAAAGTGTATCTGGCATGTGTCTATTAATGGAAAAATATTTGTCAGGATTCCTTCAATAATAAATTATGTTCTTTTCTGATTAGGATGGCATTTATTAAATCCAGATTATAGTTTGTTTTATTTCTGTGTTTTATGAGCAAATTCAAAGGATACATTCTATCAAATTCTAATCCCTATATAAATGTAAGATAAATGAAGAATAAAATATAAAACTGAGGTAACTGAAGTTTCACCCTAAAAAATGAAGGATTATCAGGTTTAGTTCAGTCTTTATTTTGTATAACTTGTGGTTTACACCTTAAATATGAAGAACTGGTAGTTTTTTTATTTTTGTTAACCCAAATGTGAATGTCATATGGGTTCTATATTAGTTATATTTTTTGCATGCAATCATTTGGTCGTTATTTTTGTTCTCTTATTTAATAGCAAACCTGGGTATGGAAACATCAAAATTGCCAACAATCTCTCTCTCCCTCTCTCTCTATATATATATATATATATATATATATATACACACACACACAATATTAAAGTGTAGTAATACTCTTTTACAATTGTACATGCTATTAGCTTTGGAATAAAGGAATGTAAAATGATAATATCCATGATACATCCTCTAATAATACATTTCACTCTTGACTCACTGCAACTATCACACACACACACACCAAATACACAATTTCTAGCTGGTTTGTATGACTCTTTACTGGTGATAAGAGTGGTTACATTTTTGGTCACAACTGATTTTCCTTATCTGAAAGTTCCATTTATTCCTCAATGAATCTATCATATAAAGTAATCTTATAAATTTATATCAAATGATTTAAAATTAATTACAACTGGATTACATAAAATAAATTTATTAGCAGCCTTGCAAATTCTAACTAAATTCTTCTAAATCCATTTTTGGGGGATTTTAGAAAACATATAACATCAGTTTTATATAAGATAAAATTCTTATCCTGTAAAATCCCAATGAATGGATATATAGAGAATTATAAAGCCTTTATATACATTCCCTACAGTCTATATGTATGTATGTATGTACACTACCAGCCATAATTATTAGGCCACCCCAGTTTTTAAAAAAAATTATGTATTTCATGCTATTTTTAGTATTTATTGCCAAGTGGATAATTATAAGTGAAAATAGAATGGTTCTTTTGTTATTATTACTTTGCAAAATTTTACAAGGCAAGGAAGCAAAGATGAACTTGTCCAAATCACCCTAATTGTTCTTCATCCTTTTATTGATGAAACTGCAATATAGGTAATATTTATAAATTCATTTGATGCACATGTTATTGTGCAGTATTAACAAAAGAACCATTCTGTTTTCATTTAAAATTATTCATTTGGCAATAAATACTAAAAAATAATATGAAATACATTATTTTTTTAAAAACACTGGTGTGGCCTAATAATTATGGCTGGTAGTGTACATTCCCTACAGTCTATATATATATATATATATATATATACACACACACACACACACACACACAAGTGGACACAGATGTAAACACTGAGTGGCAGAAGTCTGCTTGATACTTGAATACAATCTTCGGTCCATATTGGTTGTTTTGGTTCAAACAAATAAAATAGGAATGCACACACAAACCCAAGTAAATGCACTAAGAATAATAAACAACAAATAATAAAGTAATCAATAACAATGAATAAAATGTTAACAAACAATGCTATAAAATAGTTACAAATGAATGCATTTGGACCAACAATTATTTCTGCTTAAACATTAATGTCTAACTAATAACTGTCAGGATAACACAATAGACGAGCATATCTAAATAATCAAGACAAAACTCAACATGCATGACCTAAAGAATCTATTCAAGCATGAAATAGACCGTCACCATTTGGTATTGACAACTGTGTCCACATTTATATTTTCATATACTCTGTCTCTGATATTGACCACTTCTTTTACCTATAAATATAGCATACCTTAAAACTATGTTTATCATATATATAAACAAATATTTGGAGGTACAAAATTGATGTTTTAAAAACAAGGAAAATATTTGTCTTTAAGGCCTTTTCATCCAACATCTCATCAGAAGTAAATTGTTGTCAATAAATTGCATGAAAGAACAGTAGTAATGAAAGTGAAGAGCAAAAAAAGTGGTTGATACACAATAGGAAATAATAAAGATGAGTGAAAAATAATAAAGATGAGTGAAAAATCACTAATAATATATGAATTTAACAAGGGAAGGGAAAACTTACTGTAAATACAATTAGCAAGGGACATTTAAAATGAAATTTCCCCAAACAAATTAAGAGACTTGAGAAAATCCTCCCAGCAGAGAGAAGGTTTGTACAGTGATATAGAGACTGATTCCAAAATCTTTAGATGATTATTGGAAACAACTCTATGAATAACCCTAAACCCCTCTTTCTTATAAGACTTGCCACATTCTATATTTTCCACTAAATGTTGCACAATAGCTGATTCCATATTTGAAGAGGGCAGGTAACACAAATTACTTATTTTTTCCTGTGCTACTCGAAGACACATGCTGATTGATCCTGATTTCTAAATGTTAGGTGGTATGTCCCCCACCCACTATAACCAGCAGTACACTGGCAACTAAAGTCATAAACTAAATTACTCAGTTTGATGTGGGGCAAACTATCCTTACAAAACGACGGAAACGCAGACCTAGTACAAAAAATGCAATGCAGAGCAACAGATGCAAAACTATTAGAAACCATTTTATTGATCTGCTTAACTAACCTTTAGCTCTTATTACCAATCACGCTCTCACACCCTGATTGAGCACTCTGGAAGAATGATAAACTTTGAAAAACAGTAGCTACTCTGGCATCTACGCATCGTTCATTCAGCAATGAATTAGAACACTCTCGGCTATTGGGCATGTGTAATGATAATATACCTCCATCTACCGAGCGCCCGTAGCTCAGAGGTAGAATTGCCGACTGACGCCAATTCGGTCGGGTTTCAATCCTGGGTAAAAGGCAATCGGCTGTCTAGCTGTACTGATGAGCTCTGATACAGTGAAACAGATCTGTCTGCAGATGACTATATATATATATGATAAACGAAGTCGATTATATATATATTAGTAGATATCAAAAGTATTTTATACATGGGTTGTTTTTATAAATTTCTGCAAAAAACCTTTAATTTGACATCAAATATGAAATATTTTAATGAATATTATGTACTTTTACTGCCAATTTTTGAATTTGATTTGTGCAAAAGTATTTAACATAAGTTGTTAATATTTAGTAGGATATCCTCTGCTCTGCCTAATCATTTTTTGTAGTTTTCAATGAGATTCTTGCAGGCCCATTCTTCTTCACAGACTCTACAGTTTGTTGATATTTTTAGATCTCTTGCATGTACTCTCAACTTCAAGTTTTCTATAAATTTTCTATTGGATTGAGATCTTATGACTGGCTAGGCTATGCCATAACATTAATTCCATTTTTATTGAACCAGTGTTTAGTCCTGTGCTTTGAATTGTTGCCCTGTTGGTATACAAAATCTTGGTCAAGCCCCAAATCTGTTTCACTTTTGAGTAGATAGGTTGATAAGATTTTTTTTTTTTAATCATTTCACCCCAGGCAAGGCGTAAATGCCACTGATGTGCGGGGGGGGGGGGGGGGCTACATAACTGAAAGAAAATTAATTAGAGGAGGGAGAAGAGGATTACAAACCAATTAGAAAGAAGCAATAGAAAGATAAAAATGCAGGTGTGATGACAGTTGCAAGTGGGGAGAGAAAGGGAAACACATACGGGGGTGGGGGAAGGCGAGAGTCAAGTGGTTAGTAGATGAGTATTGACATTGCATTTAAATTTCTGGAGGTTGTAGCTGTCAGGAAGGCAAGAATATGGGAGCGAGTTCCACAGGCGGGAAGTGCAAGAGAAGAAGGTGCAAGAATAGAATTGTCGTCTGCATTTGGCTAACCTAACTGTGAATGGGTGGGACCCAGTTGTCTGGTTGCTCGAGTGAACACCTGTTGAGGAGGCACCAGTGACTTAAGTTCGTCCGAGCAGAAGCCATGAAAGTACTTATAGAACAGACAAAGGGAGGCCACATTTTGTCGGTGGGGAAGTGGCTGTAGTCGAGCCGCTAAGTCAGCACCTATCATGTTACTAACTCTCCTTTGGAGCCTGTCGAGAACATAGGTGAGTGGCAGGGGTGCCTGACCATAAATGGCAGCAGTACTCTATGCAGGGTCGAATGGTAGACTTGTATATATGCAGGATGGATTCAGGCGGAAAGAACATCGACACAGTGCTTTGCTTGTATTTTGCTGCATTCATTCTTCCTTCGATGACTTTCATTTCTCTTACTCCGTCATATGAAAAACAACTCCATTACACTTCCAACTCCATATTTGACTGTTGGGATGGTGTTTACTGGATTGTATTCAGTTCTTATTTTTCTCCATACTTGTGTACACACGTTGCTTCTAAAAAGCTCAATTTTTGTTTCATCTGACCAAATAACTTTCATCCAGAATTCATCTGATTTATGTTCATACCTTTTTAACAAATTTCAAACAATCTTGCACATGTTTATGTTTTAATAGTAGAGTCTTTCTTGGTGATGTAGAATACAGGCCTGTATGATTCAGTAATATTTGAATTGTATCAACTTACTAAGATATTGGCATTTTGCAGTTCGTTCTGAATTTCTCTTTGAGCAAAAAATGGTTGCTTCTTCCAGGCTATATATCATTCAGTAGTCTTGTTTAATGTATGTGGATGAACACCCTTTTGAATATTTTCAGTAGAATCATATTTTTTCTACTTTTGAACAACAGCACCCATTGTACACACAAGCAAATTTAAATCTTGAGCAGTTTTTTGATACCCCTTATCATCTTTGTGCACTTCTGTTGCATATCATTCGACAATTCTTTTGTTTTGGCCATTTTAGTAAGTTTAGATAGTGGGACACTCTGTAGTCTATCAGACCTGTTATCACTGTGCCAATTGAGTGATGTGCTTGGTTAATACATATATTGAAGACAACCTGTGATTTGTTGAAGTAAAAACCATATAAAAAATAACTGAAAATAGTTTTAAAATACGATTTTTACCGTATTATTTGTATATGTGTTAAATATTTTTGAACACAGTCAAAATTTGAAAATCAATTTTTCTGTGTTTAGACAATGTTCATTACAATATTTGAAGTAAGTATCATTCAGATTGAACAATTTTTTTTGTAAAATCTATAAAAACCAGTGTGTTAAATACTTTTGCTAACCACTGTGTGTGTGTGTGTGTGTATATATATATATATATATATATATATATATATATATATATATATATATATATATATATATATATAAATAGACATATTATCCAACATTGACAACATGACTTGGAGTTTCATGTGTTATGCAATCATCAGGTGTATATTTCAAACTGACAATTTAATAGATTTGAATTAAAGTTCACTTGATGTTCATGAGAATTAAATCTTAGAAAGTTGCTGCTTTTTTAATGACAAGATTAAAAACTTAAATATTCTAAGATTACAAGTAGATAAAAATTAAAATTAAAATATTAAAATGCTGGGAAAAAACCTGAAAGGGCATAAATCATAAAACAAAAATTTAAATATTCTAATATTACATGTAGATAAAAAAGTAAAATTTTAAATAAAACAAAAATTAAGAAAACAAAAAGTAAGAAATAAAATAAAATTTAAAATTTAAACTAAAGATTAAAAAGTAAACAATCCAGGGAGCAAAAATTAAATAATTTTTGCCCCCTACGTTGTTTATTCTTTAATTTCTATTTTTGATTTTAAATTCTTATCTACATGTAATACTAGAATATAGCTCTGTCCATAAAAGATGGCTAATGATAGAACAAACTGTATTTAAACAAAGTTAATACTGACAATAATAATGTGCACATGGCCAAGTGGTTAGAAGGTTTGCTTTCTGATCATGAGGCTTGAGTTCGAATCTCACCATTGTCAATTTGTCAGGAAGGTATTATTGATCTGAAGGATGCAATCCCACTATGTGGCATCTTTACAAAGTGCCTGAAAATCATACCATGGGTTGACCCAAGCTTGGTGAATGAAATGGGTAGGCAAAACCCTTTGGAAGCCATCAGTGGTTGTGCTAGCATCATCATCATGATTGAGGGTTTGTGTGCCTTGGCCTTGTTCAGACTGTTGTTCATGCTAAATAATGTGCTCTCTCCCAGAAACAATAACTAAGGTCTGCTCAGTATAGTTGCAGTATAAACCACATATGATCTCTGTGAGTGTTGAGTAAATACAAATTTACCTGAGCAGGCATCTGCAACAGGGATTAGCTAGCCATCCTAGTAGACAGGTATCCATGGATACAAGTGGCCAGACATACACTGACAATAAAAAAAGTGTCTTTTTATATTAAATTGAACAAGCCTTTTTGGCTAATTTACATTATAATATTATGTGCAATATTATTGTGCAATAAATGATTGATACAAGGAAATAGCAAATGGTCTGAATTGAATTTAATGTTAATAAGAAGCTGTTGATCTAAGAGAAGATCATCTGTGATGACTCCAATATATATTGATTATACCAAAATACTCTTTGCACTCGGTGTCACACCAGAACATTAGAGAAGGCAGGTGTGTCGATGGGATTGTCTACACACTGTGATTGTCTACTTTGGTCAGTGTTATTAAGAAGTCACAAATCGACCTTGTTGAGATTTTTTGTATCTTTAGTGTAAAACTTATTTACCAAACAATTTAAAAACATGCAAAATTAATGATTTAAATTGAAATACGAATATTTTTACTCTTATTATTTTCATTGAAATTCTTTTCTTCTCAGAATTTGAGAAAATAAAATCTTTTTTTTCTTAGCTAACAATTATTCTACACGTGACTGCCGTTAATCAAACTTAATAAAAGTTAAATCTGTATGGGATCAATTTATGGTTGCTTTCCCCCCAAACAAAATTATTTTTTTCTCTGAATAAAGAAAATTTGTTTATAGATTATGGCACTTATGTCATCATGGCCTGCAACATCACACTCAAAAAACAGTACTTTGTCCTTGACATAATTATAAAAGAAGTAAACCATTATTTCACAGCAGAGAGGCAGCAGTTAAGCTAGAATCATTTTATACCCAATACTTGATCAGATTCTCTTTTGTAGCAGATCAATACCTTCCTGACAAATTGACAATGGTGAGATTCGAACTCAAGCCTCATGATCAGAAAGCAAACCTTCTAACCACTTGGCCATGTGCACATTATTATTGTCAGTATTAACTTTGTTTAAATACAGTTTGTTCTATCATTAGCCATCTTTTATGCAACATATTTCTATTCTCCTTCAAACTGTAACAACTTTTGTCTGGTTACCAAAAAACAATGAAGAGTTTGATGCAATATTATCCTTTTGCTCAACTCATTTCAGATAAGGTTCGTCTGTAGATTGCTGTTTTTAATTAAAAGCCATACTTGTGCAAATTAAGCATCAGCTTCACCATAACAGAGGAACAGATTAGAAGAATCCTTCTGATATTTCACTCTATAAATAACATATTCTTTGAATGAAAACTCATCTTTGATATTGACAATTGGGGTTTGCTTGATCAACAATCTCTTGCATTCTATGTTTATCCCAATCTAGTTACTAGTTACATTTTATTTTTTAATTATGTTTAAGTAGTAAATTGTACATGGAAATATGGTCTTGTCAGTTTTATTTATTTCACTTATGGGGAAGCCACACATCAAAATGACTAACATAACAAAACTAGCACAAATGACTTTCATCAATTAATTTGGATATTTTCAGTCTGTTGGCTGTCATCAGTGTCAAGTAGCATTGATTAGCAATATTTTCAAATATCAAAATGTATATGCCAGAAATATTTTTTTTTTTACCTCAGTTTAGAATCAGGAAACAATCATATCCCAATTGTGACATATTTTTAGATACATGTTGTATAATAGATATCACTAGATAATAAAAATCAATTTTATTGAATTAATTTTTTTAACTAAACACTAATATCAATTTATTGAAATTAATTTTTAAAGCTAAACACTAATATCATGCAATAACAAACAGAAGAAAGCTTTTGGTCAGTTTTATGTTTTTTCTGATAAAATTAAATTTAAGATGAAAAGAATGAAGAATGTTATTTCATTTATTTGAATTTTTCTTTATAATTTATAAGAAATACAAAATAGTATTAAAATTTGTAAAGAAACATTCAAACTGTAAAATTTAGGAGAATATATTTCTGAATTATTTGGTTAGTGGTGGACAAGATATTTTGTGAGATAGTTCTTTATCCTAGGTTACCTTATTTTAGCAGTGAATCAGATAGTAGATCAATTTGTTGATAGTGGGCAAATTTGTAAAAGCAATAACTGAGGCGTTTGGAATTAGAAGGTACTTTCTGCCACAAAATAAAGAACAAGAAAATCTTATTTAAAGTTTGTCGACTTTCAAAATGCCATAACTCTTATCTATTTGAGATAAATCACTCAATTTCTTTTTAAGGAAACTAAAAAAAAACTTTAAGATACAAAGACTTTCAATGGAAAAGCTGTGTGGCATTTTGAAGCAAAAAAAACTTTATACATGTATAATGCAAACCATGAACCACTGTAGTACAATTTTGCTCAACAAAATGGAGATATTATGCTCACCCATGCCAGACAAAAAGTTTAAAATATGTCTTATGGCAAACATAAGCTTACAGTTAAACAAAATAATAAATTTTCATTAAAAAATATTTTGATGGAAAAAAAAATGAATAATCTGACAAGCTATCTTAAAGGTAATCATTATATATTTTTATTGGTTAGATAACAACCATAATGAGTGAACAAAAATATTAATAGTATTAAAAACATAAACAAATGCTACAAGGATATGGTAGAATGTACCTTTTACACCAACACTCAGCATGAGCCTTCATAGTCAGACAGAAATGTATTCAACATCATTGTGAACCACAGGAATTTAAGCCTTGCAGTGAGTACCTGATGATACAGTTGAGTTGTTTTCCAGATAGAGGAAGGTTTGGGGAATACAGTATTATGCTTAACTGATTTTTCATATACATGGTGGAAAGTATCTCTTCTTATACTGAGGATCTCAACTATGATGGAGCAGGTGATATCCCACAAGAAAATTCTTTGTTTTGGACCTTCTAGGTCATGCAGTCATTATACAGAAATTGTATTTTGTCTTTGGACA
The DNA here is from genome assembly GCA_037127315.1 of Ascarosepion bandense. Classification (NCBI taxonomy): domain Eukaryota; kingdom Metazoa; phylum Mollusca; class Cephalopoda; order Sepiida; family Sepiidae; genus Ascarosepion; species Ascarosepion bandense. Next base: position 3,005,917 of record JBBBDQ010000694.1, on the reverse strand, counting down.
ACAAAATGTTTTTTACCATCTTTTTTTTGTTAGACAAGTAAAAGAATTTTTCTTTCTTTTTTTTTTTTTTTGTTTTAATCTTGGTAGACAAAATGTTTTTATTTTAGCAGCTTTTTTTTCTTTTTAAACAAAATATATTTTTTTTATAATTTAATATTTTTACATGAAATCTAAAACTTTATAATTAACTGAAATATCATTGCAATTAATCATAAATGGAATTTAATTACAATTTGATGATGAAAAGTATAAGTTGAGATAAAGCACAAAAGTTTAAAATAGAAAATCTGAATGAAAAACTTTTAATTTTGAATTGATAATTGTAAAATATTTAACAAAAAGCTTTACTAAACTTTGCATTTTCTAAATCAGTTGGTTGTTTTTAATGAGTCAAAATGTCAATAGAAAAAGTATCATTTTTATCAAGAGGCTTTTCTTTCAGTGACAATCAATGGATGAAGATAAATGTATTATGATAAAAGGATCTAGTATATATATATATATATATATATATATATTAATCATTTCAACTCAAGCAAGACAGTAAGGCCACAGATTAAGGGGTTACTGAGTATGAAAGTATATAACAAAACCATTATTTAAGTAAGAACAACAATTAAGAAGACAAGGTAACAACTGGCATTGATCTTCAAAAATTTAAATGCAAAGATCCTGGAAGAGAGTTCCACAAGCAAAATGTGCAAGAAAAGAAACTGTTAGCATACAGTTACATCCAACCATTTCAACTATAAAATGATGGGATGTTGCCACCAATCTAGTACTCTGCTTGAATTCCTGAGTTTAAGTACCATAGAGAAGAGTTCTTCAGAACATTTACCAAAAAAAGTATTTATTGAAAAGGCACAGGGAAGTTATATCTTAGGGAAGCTGAGATACCAGGACAAGACTAATAATACTGCAGATTCTTTGGATTTTATTAAAGATGTCTAAATATACAGAAGGAGCAGCAGGTCATAAGTAGCATTCAATGCATGAATGAATGATAAACTTACAAATATGTAAGATAGGTTCAGGCAAAAACATTGTCTACCACAACACAGGAAACTAAATTTCTAGATGCACGCCTGGCAATTGATTCAATATAATCTTTCCAGTGGCTAAAAAGTCACTCTCCTGGATGTTAGCATTAGCCATGCTTATCTAAGGCAGAAATGGTTTGGTTTCGTTTACCAGGATATCAACCCTCTTGGGTTCTATAATGCTGAAAATTGGCTTTTTAATTTCTTAGCACATTTTAAGTTTTAAAATTTGTGAAATAATTATAATTAAAATTAAAATAATTATAATTAAAAACTGGTTGTATGATTCATCTATATTGAAGTTGTCTGAATTAAATTTTAGTATATAATTTACTTTTCCTCAAGTAGCTCAAAATGTTTTTTTCATTAATGTTTTTAAAAAGTTCTTTAAGGCTATTCACCTTATAAAGGTGTTTACGAATTGAAGCAAATTTGGCACAGACCATCATAAAATGTTTTACAGTGTAAGTCTCCTGACATACAATGCATTTAGGTGGATCCTTATCTTTTAGAAGAAATGAATGTGCAATATTAGTATGACTAATTCTGAATTTTGCTAAGACTACTACTTCACTTGGAGAAAGCCTAGTGTCATGGTGTCTTATCTCAAGTGTATGTCTGATTTGTATTAAAATGTATTATTTGGGTGAATATTCCATAACTTTTGCTAGTTATTTAAGGTATATGTATTAATTACTGTTTTGAAATCTGTGTGAGGGTCTTTTGCTTTTAATATTTTCATTTTTAGTGATTCTTTGACTGCCTTATCTGTCTTTACATTTCTCTGGATGCTTATATGGCTAGGGATCCAGTAGAATATGATGTGTTTTTGGTTACAAAGTATATTGATTTTGTTTAAAAGTTTGATTATTAGAGGATTGATCAGGTTTTATGATGTAAGAACAGATAGGGAGTCTGGGAATATAATGAACTGTCTGACTCAGCATCTGTGATAATATCCAAGGCTAAGTCTATTGCCGTAGATTCTGCACTAAATATTGAGAATTTATCAGATAGGTGCTTTTGAAGTCTGGTTTCATTCAGTATAACTGTACATCCAACTCTATTAATACTTTTGGAGCTGTCACTGTATATATGCTTACAATTTGTAAGTTTTTCTAAGATATTATGAATCTCTTCAATGAATACAGATGTGTCAGATTCAGTTTTGGAGTGTTTTGCCAGATTTAATATTACAGTGGCTGTTTTATTGACCAGGGAGAAGTTTTTAAAATAATAGATTCTTGTATTAAAGAAGTATTATTTTGAATTCATTGAAATTGTTTTCTATGCAGATGCCAAGAAGTTTAATGCCATTTTTCTTTAAGTTGTATAATTCTTTATATTGAGGTTGAAGAATACGTTTGTATGCTGAATTACTTGGGCATGAACAAAGCTTGATGCAATATTCTAATACTAATTTATGTTGTCTTAATGCCAAAGATAGATTGAGTGTTTTGGTGTATAAGCTTTCAATTGAAGATGTATTGTAGACTCCTGAAATGAATCTCAGACCCTTGTGATGGATGGTATTCATGTATGATTTTCTTGCCACACCATAAATAATACCTCTATAATTCAGTTCGGATCTAACCAATGCCCGACAATGTTTCAGTAGCTTCCATCTGTCACAGTTCCTCAGTCTTTGTGAGAGATGACTGAGTAGGTTCATTGCTTTATTGCATTTCTCATGAAAATATTTTATATGTGGTATGAAGGATAATTTTTTGTCAAAGATTATTCCTAGGTATTTGCACTGACTAAGTCCAGGCACTTCTGTACCATCGAGCCTTAATTTAGGATTATGAGGTAGCTTTGAAGTTGGAAAAAAGTGCATATTGAGTTTTTTATCTGGAGAATCTGAATCCATTTTCTGTGGTCCACTTGTTTAACTTATTGAGACACTGTTGGATATCTTTCAGCATTCAAGAATTTAATAATGCCATTTATTTTGATGTTGAAGAGTGTTACTTATAATATACTTCCTGAGGGACACCCATTTCTTGCTCATATAAGGTCTGAGAGTGTGGTATGATACAAACATTAAAGTTTCATTCTATCAGGAAGTTATTGATAAGAATTGGTAATCTTCCTTTAAGACCTATTTCATTTTAATCTTTCATGAGTTATCATAAGATTTTTCTAAGTCAGAGAAAACTATTGTTAAATGTTCCTTTTTAATGAACAAATTTCTGATAAAAAACTCTAGCCAAATTATGTGATTGATGTGCTTTTGTTCTTTCTGAAGCCAGATTGGAAATTTGTAATTTTGTTATTAACTTTAAGAAATCAAGTAAGCCTATTATTAACAATTCTTTCAAATGTTTTGCACAAGCACCTCATAAGTGCAATTAGGTGATAGTTTTAAGGATTCTCTAAATCTATTCTAGATTTTGGGATCAAAATTATGATAATTTGTTTCCAGAAACAGAAAATGTTATTACTGACCCATATATCGATGAAAATTTTTTCATAATTCAATGAAATATTTGGGAGTTTTTTAGAAATTCATAATGAATTTCATCTGGACCAACTGCTGCTTGTGATTTTTTATAGAATCTAATAATTCCGGTAAAGTAAGAGTCTAGTTGTAATTTTATTTATTGTTAGAGTAAAAATTTAATTTTTTTTTTGTTCATTTATATTGTTATTCTGAAATAGTTTACTAGTATTATTTGAGGAAGAGTTTTGAAAGGAGTTTCGAGCTGATAAATTTGCAATGTCCTCTTTGTTAGAGGCTTTGAAATAAATGTCTCAATGGAGTTCTTTTATTTTACCCAACAATTTTACTAATCATACTCCATACTGTTTTGGTTTTGGCGTTATAATTAATATTGGACACAAAGTTCTTCCATAAGGATCATGTGGATTTAATTATCCTGCATGCTTTAGCTCTATTTTGTAGATATTCACATTTTGTTGGGTTGGATGTAATTTGAACCTATGTACAGTCACATGATGCAATCTGATCCTGTTTTTACATTGATTGTTAAACCAAGGTCTATCATGTTTGACAGGTTTAGATTTTGATTTTGGTATATATTGTTCTGCACTATTAAAAAGTGTTTTTTTTTTTATTAGTGATGCATTGTCTATATTGGTTTTTGGTGTAAGTTTTAGGGCGCATGTATTTATAAATTGCTTCTAGCTGGCTTTCTTAAGTTTCCAAAATGGCATTCTTTTATCTGGCAAAGATCCATAGTTTTCCAACACAACTGGGAAGTGATCGCTATCACATGTATCAAAGTACTTTTCAGCTATAATCTAGGTATATTGCAGGATCACTTAAGGTGAGATCTATTACTGTATATGCACCCCTTAATGGATGGAGATAGGTATATTATTTGTCATTGTATATACGTATACTTTATATAGACATGTTTCTATTGATAAAATTTTGCATTACTCTTCCCTTTGGATCAGTATTTTTGCAACCCATATGATATTATGGCTAAAGTACCACTATTACTAATAAAATTGTATGCTGTAAAATTTTTAATACCTATATTTTCACTCTGTCAGTTAAGTACCATATGTGATACATGCTTGGGTGATCATGTCTCAAAAAAGACATGACTGAGTAGAATATTTTCCTGCAGTAGGTTGCCATTATTTTCTGCACTATATTTTCATTGTCTCTTAAAAAATTTCCTGAAGGAAAATGATTGCAGAACATAAATTTGCTTTGATTTGCTTTTATCCCACTTACATTCCACTGAATAATTTTAAGAGCCATGATTGTTTTGTTGAGGTTTTCAGTTTTTGTTGTGTTGTCTAAAGATTCCATTTTTTTCCAGGTTTTTTGTGTGAATTTTTCTTGCAGGGTTTCCTTTTTGACTGTGTTGTGTGTTTTCTAGGTTGATTTTAGGTGATTTCTTCCTTACAAAGTTTTCTTTTTGACTAGTTTGTGTGTTTTCTTGCTTTTTGTATTTGCTATTTTTTTATTAAAGATCTTTTTTGGTTTATAAGTGAGGAATCTCTGGATTGAGATATGTGTCAAGATGATTGTTTTAGTCTTAATTTCAAAGTTTAACCAGTCAGAATTTTCTACATTTTGATTGGGTATATCAGTTTTTTTTTTATGAGATGCAGTATAAATCATTGCTTTTCTTTGTTGATATCAGTTTTCATTATTTCAATTAATTTCTTCAGCTCTTGGATTAATGTTGTTAATTCACAGAAATTATATTTCTCATCACTGTGTTGTTGGGCTTTGGTTAAATTTGCATAATTTCTTGTAATATTTTGTCTAGTGTTTTCAGCAATTTTCTTGACTTCAGGAAAAGTTATATTTCTTGTTTATTTGATCTCAATTATTTCTTTTCCTTCTTGCCAAACTTTATAAAGATATGAGTATGCAGAGTGATTCTCATTACAATTTATGCATTTTATGGTACCTTTGCACTCAGTTTCTTGATGATCTGTACTGATGTATTTCGGACATATCGGAATTCTAGTAAATCTGTTTTTATGATGGCCAAATCTTTGACAGTTATGACATTCTAAATGTCTGGGAATGTAAGTTTCCACTTTTGTGATGCTATAACCTATTTTTAGTTCATTTGATGGTTTAAATATGTTGAATTTTATATATATATATATATATATATATATATATATATATATATATTGGTGTTTATGGTTTGGCCATTTCTTTTAACTGTTATTCTGGTTACATCTGTTATATTTTGTTTTTAAGGTTAACATCAAAGTTAACCTTTAAACCTTTTAACCTTCTTCTAGGAAGCCAAGGTGTCAGGTCTGGAATTTTGATGACACTTCTAGATGTATATAGACTTTGGTGTGGATAGGTTTGGGTTTTTAAGTTATTAAAAGATTTCTTCTACATACTTGAATTATTAATGCATTGTTTAATGGGTTTTTAACAGTTATAGGAGTAATTTGAGAGTATATTATTTTTTTTCAATTATAAATGGTGACAGTTTGTAATAGGAGTTTCTTCAAGTGACTCAATTACTGTATATTGAGGGAAGTAACTAAGCAATTCTGATTCATTATCAGAATTTGATTCAGATAGGGTTGGGGGAATCTCATTCACCCAAGCATCTCAGGGATACTAAAATGATATACCCAGGTTAAGTATTTATATGTAGTCATCAATTTTTTTCATTTATCGACCCCTGTGAAGTTGAATATAAGTTTTAATTTTTTATGGTACGTTTTAGTTATAACCTGATTGACCCTTACCACTTCCCTCTAGTAGTAATTTTATTAAATTTGATTGGTGAGTATGATTTTTTTTGTAGGTTGTGAAGTTATTGTGTTCTTGATGGGTGGAATGGTACCAGTCGACTGATCAGATTGGGTCTCTCTGACTGCATGTCTCAACAAAGCAGTGTGTTAAAATTCAGAATTATTTTAACTAATACTTGAAGCCCTCAACTACCAGGATTCTCTCCTCAGGCATCCTGGATTGCCACCCACAGCAAACAGGTGGCCTCATAGGGGAATTTTACCCCTCAGCAGAGGTGCAATCAGTGTATTATGAAGCTCAAACTAGCAGGGCAATATATATTAGTGTATATGGAAAACAATCTCTCTTTTATGCAAGTTTTATTAAAAATGACAGACAAGGTGTTATGGTTACATTTCTCTGACCATAGCTTAATTCTATCTCATTTAAATACACACAGAGACCTATCTCATTTAAATACACACAGAGACCTATCTCATTTAAATACACACAGAGACCTATCTCATTTAAATACACACAGAGACCTATCTCATTTAAATACACACAGAGACCTATCTCATTTAAATACACACAGAGACCTATCTCATTTAAATACACACAGAGACCTATCTCATTTAAATACACACAGAGACCTATCTCATTTAAATACACACAGAGACCTATCTCATTTAAATACACACAGAGACCTATCTCATTTAAATACACACAGAGACCTATCTCATTTAAATACACACAGAGACCTATCTCATTTAAATACACACAGAGACCTATCTCATTTAAATACACACAGAGACCTATCTCATTTAAATACACACAGAGACATATCTCATTTAAATACACACAGAGACCTATCTCATTTAAATACACACAGAGACCTATCTCATTTAAATACACACAGAGACCTATCTCATTTAAATACACACAGAGACCTATCTCATTTAAATACACACAGAGACCTATCTCATTTAAATACACACAGAGACCTATCTCATTTAAATACACACAGAGACCTATCTCATTTAAATACACACAGAGACCTATCTCATTTAAATACACACAGAGACCTATCAAACTATCCATAACATATTTGTTGACAATACAAATATAATAGCATCATCGACATGCAAAAAAAATCTAAAAATAATGGAAGTATTATTAATAAAAAAGAAAAATCAAACACTTAATAATATCAACTATGAACATGGCAACAATGAGCTTATTGTGTTTGGAATATAAAATATACCTATAGCTCTACATATATACGCAAACACCTTATATATTTAGTTAAAAGTAAAATAAAATTCATCCTTATAATGGCTGAAAGTATAGCTAAAAGCACTTGAAAAAATAAAAACATCCAGACAATTTTTATATAATTTATGTTCTGAAAAAAATTCATAAGATCACAAAAAATTATATAAAAGCTATTATAATACCTTGTCTGTCATTTTTAATGACATCTACAAGAATTTTGGTCAAATTTTCTATTTCTTGGCTTTATCCATATAATATAATAGGTAGAGCAATTAAAAAAAAACCTTTGAAGAAATTTGATTAATGCATTTTCTTTTTTTTACTAATGTTTACCCAATACAAAGTCCAAAGGTCACTTAAGGTAGAGGATTAGTGTGTGGGTTGTATTAGTGTAAGAAAGTGCAGTATAACAGGAAAGATAGTTAATTCTAGACTTGAAGAGGTCAAGATTTAATTAGCAAATAAAATTTTTGAGTTCAGCTGGAGATGTTAGGAGTATAGAGTTGTAGACTTTAGAAGGGACCAGACACCAAGTCCTAAATAGAAACTCCTGTTTAAAAGATTGGGGAGAATGTGAAATGGATGATAGACAAACCTATCTACACCTATTGGAAGAAAAAAAGGAATAATAATTACTAAATAAAATTTCAGATTTCAGGTAGAAACATCAGAAATACAGAATTGAAGGAACTGGAATAGATAAAATTTACTCTAAATTTATACAAAGAAAAAATTAATGGCCATTTTATTTTCTGACTCTGTCCATTTATCTCTGAATTAATAGACAGGTTGTTGTTTTTTTTAAGGTGTAAATAAAATTCCATGACATGACAAGAGTACATTAGGATATTAATGAAAATACTATGAAATATGCATGTAAATGCTTTATGTACAATATTTTCTGTTATTTGTGCGCTAAAATTATAGAATCTGGTTAATGATTTTTCAAGTGAAATATAAAAGTTTATGAAGTAAAATCAAATGACTAGAGAAGCATATTCATGTGGCATTCACTTCTATCACATTATATTAATCAGAATGAATTTACATTTTGTAGAAAGCAATTTCTTTGTACAATTTTTGAATACATTATTAATTTTGAAAGCCTGTTCTCAAAACAATGCTTAGAATATCAAGTCTAATAATTGCAACTCAGGTACAACCAGGAATTTTGATTTTTTAATCTCTTTTTTAAATTAATTAAGCATTGATAAATTACTATATTCATGAACTTAATATCAATCATACATTTTTATGTACACTATGCTTTCAGGACATGGGTGATCATGGTTCTCCATAACTTTCTATCCTTTGTAGTTTATCTCCTTAAAATCTCATCCACTCCGTTTTGCCACCCATTTACTCAAACTTGTTAGATTGGTTACTCATTGTTTCCCTTTGTCTCTCTTGCTTTCAATGTCTAGTGTGTGTCAAGTTCACCAAGCCATCTTTCCTCAGTATGTGTTACAAAAATTTTAATTATCTCTTTCTGATTCTTAGTGTCTTTCTTGTTTCTATTTTCCATAAAAATTCTTTATTGGACTTGTACCCCATTACACATTTATCCCATCCGTGGCTCTCCAAGCATCCATCATTGCACAACTGCCCCATCCGTGGCTCTCCAAGCATCCATCATTGCACAACTGCCCCATTCGTGGCATTCCAAGCATCCATCATTGCACAACTGCCCCATTCGTGGCATCTAAGCATCCATCATTGCACAACTGCCCCGCTCCGTGGCATTCCAAGCATCCATCATTGCACAACTGCCCCATTCGTGGCACTCCAAGCATCCATCATTGCACAACTGCCCCATTCGTGGCATTCCAAGCATCCATCATTGCACAACTGCCCATTCGTGGCATTCCAAGCATCCATCATTGCACAACTGCCCCATTCGTGGCACTCCAAGCATCCATCATTGCACAACTGCCCCATTCGGCATTCCAAGCATCCATCATTGCACAACTGCCCCATTCGTGGCACCTGCCATCCATCATTGCACAACTGCCCCATTCTGCATTCCCCATCCATCATTGCACAACTGCCCCATTCGTGGCATTCAAGCATCCATCATTGCACAACTGCCCCATTCGTGGCATTCCAAGCATCCATCATTGCACGACTGCCCCATTCGTGGCACTCCAAGCATCCATCATTGCACGACTGCCCCATTCGTGGCATTCCAAGCATCCATCATTGCACGACTGCCCTATTCGTGGCACTCCAAGCATCCATCATTGCACAACTGCCCTATTCGTGCACCCAAGCATCCATCATTGCACAACTGCCCTATTCGTGGCACTCCAAGCATCCATCATTGCACAACTGCCCTATTCGTGGCACTCCAAGCATCCTTCTGCTGCACAAACTGCCCTATTTGTAGCATTCCAAGCATCCATCATTGCACAACTGCCCTATTGGTGGCACTCCAAGCATCCTTCGTTGCACAACTGCCCTATTCGTGGCATTCCAAGCATCCATCATTGCACAACTGCCCTATTCGTGGCACCTCCAAGCATCCATCATTGCACAACTGCCCTATTCGGTGGCACTCCAAGCATCCATCGTTGCACAACTGCCCTATTCGTGGCACTCCAAGCATCCATCGCTGCACAACTGCCCTATTCGTGGCACCGTTGTGATCCATCATTGCACAACTGCCTCATTCGTGGCACTCCAAGCATCCATCATTGCACAACTGCCCTATTCGTGGCACTCCAAGCATCCATCGTTGCACAACTGCCCTATTCGTGGCACTCCAAGCATCCATCATTGCACAACTGCCCTATTCGTGGCACTCCAAGCATCCATCATTGCACAACTGCCCTATTCGTGGCACTCCAAGCATCCTTCGTTGCACAACTGCCCTATTCGTGGCATTCCAAGCATCCATCATTGCACAACTGCCCTATTCGTGGCACTCCAAGCATCCATCATTGCACAACTGCCCTATTCGTGGCACTCCAAGCATCCATCATTGCACAACTGCCCTATTCGTGGCACTCCAAGCATCCATCATTGCACAACTGCCCTATTCGTGGCACTCCAAGCATCCATCATTGCACAACTGCCCTATTCGTGGCACTCCAAAGCATCCATCATTGCACAACTGGCCCTATTCGTGGCACTCCAAGCATCCATCATTGCACAACTGCCCTATTCGTGGCACTCCAAGCATCCATCATTGCACACCTGCCTTATTCGTGGCACTCCAAGGATCTGACATTGCACAACTGTCCTATTCATGGCACTCCAAGCATCCTTCGTTGCACAACTGCCCTATTCGTGGCATTCCAAGCATCCATCATTGCACAACTGCCCTATTCGTGGCACTCCAAGCATCCATCATTGCACAACTGCCCTATTCGTGGCACTCCAAGCATCCATCATTGCTCAACTGCCCCATCCGTGGCACTCCAAGCATCCATCGTTGCACAACTGCCCCATCCGTGGCACTCCAAGCATCCTTCGTTGCACAACTGCCCTATTCGTGGCACTCCAAGCATCCTTCAAGGTAACTGCCCTATTCGTGGCACTCCAAGCATCCTTCGTTGCACAACTGCCCTATTCGTGGCACTCCAAGCATCCTTCGTTGCACAACTGCCCTATTCGTGGCACTCCAAGCATCCATCATTGCACAACTGCCCTATTCGTGGCACTCCAAGCATCCATCATTGCACAACTGCCCTATCTGCATTCCAAGCATCCATCATTGCACAACTGCCTCATTCGTGGCACTCCAAGCATCCATCATTGCTCAACTGCCCCATCCGTGGCACTCCAAGCATCCATCATTGCACAACTGCCCTATTCGTGGCACTCCAAGCATCCTTCTCTGCACAACTGCCCTATTCGTGGCACTCCAAGCATCCATCATTGCACAACTGCCCTATTCGTGGCATTCCAAGCATCCATCATTGCACAACTGCCCTATTCGTGGCACTCCAAGCATCCATCATTGCACAACTGCCCTATTCGTGGCACTCCAAGCATCCATCATTGCTCAACTGCCCCATCCGTGGCACTCCAAGCATCCATCATTGCACAACTGCCTCATTCGTGGCACTCCAAGCATCCATCATTGCACAACTGCCCTATTCGTGGCACTCCAAGCATCCATCATTGCACAACTGCCCTATTCGTGGCACTCCAAGCATCCATCATTGCTCAACTGCCCCATCCGTGGCTCTCCAAGCATCCATCATTGCTCAACTGCCCCATCCGTGGCTCTCCAAGCATCCATCATTGCTCAACTGCCCCATCCGTGGCACTCCAAGCGTCCATCATTGCACAACTGCCCCATCCGTGGCACTCCAAGCATCCATCATTGCACAACTGCTCCATCCATGGTATTCCCAGCATCCTTCATTGCACATGTTTCCAAACAATGATATTCCCATCCAAGATATTCCCACACTTCTTCATTGCACACTTTCCCATCCATGATATTTTCAACATCCTTCATTACACATTTACCCTATCAATGATATTCCCAGCATCCTCTTTGCACATTTACCCCATCCATAGTATTCGTAACATCCTTCATTTACACTTGCCCCATCCATCATATTCCCAGCATCCTTCATTACACACTTGCCTCATCCATTGTATTCCCAACATCATCTTTGCACATATACCCCAGCCATTCCCAGCATCTTTCATTTCACACTTGCTCTAGCCATGTTGTTCTCAGCATCTTTCATTGACACTTCCTCCATCCATGATATACCAACCATCATTCATTCCACACTTTTTCTATCCATAGTATCCCCACCATTCTTTATTGCACACTTTCCCAACCCCTGATATTTCCAGCATCCTTTATTGCACACTTTCCCCTTCCATGATATTCACAGCATCTTTTATTCGACACTTTACCCATCCATAGTATTCTCACCATCCTCCATTGCACACTTCCCCATCCCTGATATGTCCCGCATTCTTCATTGCACACTTGCTCTATCCATGGAATATTTTTGCTGCCTCAAGTTTCTTCATTTGCAGAGAAATTATGCAAATGTCACTGTCATACAGTACGATATTATGTAGCAGCTCAGCCCATTTTACTTTTTTTTTGTTGTTCAAAGCAAATTTTCTTATTTCTTAATACTTTTGTTAGTTTTTGGAAGGCATCTTTTGTCATTCTAAATTACCTTTTAATTTCTGTTTCACATTTTTTATTGTCTGTTAAAACATTTCTCAGATATTTACATTTCTATACTTGCTTTCTAAATGATTGCTAAAGCTATATATTACAACTATACTATCGACTTACCTACCTATCTATGGTGTGCACCACACTCCAGAAAAAGTAAATCTTCACCCCCTTTGAAAGAACATAGTGGGGGGGGGATGAGTAATAAAACCCAAGACAGCAAAACTGTCATTTCCCTTCCACTTTCCTTTCAATCCATTTTCATTTTTCTTTTTCTTTCTTGCCATCTTCTCCCTTCCTTCTTTCCTCCTCTCCTTTATTTTATCACAAGTCTGTTATTGCGCTGAAATAGATTGGCAGTTGATAGGCTAACACTTTTCAAAGATATTACACTGCAACTGGGCAAAAGTGCCAAAAGCAACACTCTGCAAAAAGTGTCAATTCATACATAAATAATCCTGTCAGTTGTTTTGTACATACTGTGCCACTAAGTACAAATAAAATGAATTTATGTCTTGCCTATAAAATATCATATTTTTGGAATATGGAAACACAAATATATTGATTTATTTCCTTCAAGATTTCGATATGCAGATAATCAAATTTTGAACATTATCAACCCAATTTTCAAGTTCATTTAACAAGAATATTTTTTGGAATGACAGATGTTTTTTATCATCATGATTGGAATAAACTTAGAAATGATAAAATGTTGAAAAAATAAGCTAATTTCAATAAAGATCATTAAAAAAAATCTTGTTTTCTCAGGTGCAAATTATTTTCAAGTGTGAATAGCAAAACACAAATAATCAAGTTGCTGTTGTTTTTGTTATCAGAACTGGTTATTATTTCCCTTCCTATTTAGTTGATTTTTTTCACTTTTTCATCATATTCTTAGGAGTCCAGTAATCATTCATGTCAAAACAATTTTTGTGCTTGTATTGGACAAATAAGAAAACCTAATGCATCATTTTTTATATATTAAAAAAAGGTGAATATAATTTTAGTATTTTTTGTTTAAATTCAATCAGAAACTTCATTATTTTTAAATAAACATGAGATTTGCTTGAGTGCATTGGTTATCTCATAGAACAATTCAATACAGTTCATTTCTTACTAAGTGCTCTACTGCTGAGTTCTTGAGCCAGAAAAAGCAGAAGGTAGTAAATAAACAAAAGGAATGCTATTTTGGTTTGTTTTATTTTTCAAATCTGGGCCAAAAGTCAGTTTTCAAGCCCAAATAAAAAAACAGAAATTTCTATGCTGATTTTAAAGGATGATTGCCAAAGAATTTTATGACTTTCCCCATTTATATTTGTGTTGTACTAATCTTAGTAAATAACAAACAATAAAAACTGCATACAAAATGAATCATAGATTATTATATTATAAATTTGATAATGAATCTAGATAGATAAATGGCATATGCTGTCTGTCCATCTATGTGTCTGAAGCCCTTATAACCTGAGCCACATTTGCTCTACATAGCTAAATACCTTTTTGGAATCAGGATGATTCTGGGATTAAAAATCTCCCTTTCATCTGGTGCTTGAGCATTCAGCGTTGGGATTTGTGTCCAGATGAATGGGGGTCAGTTAAAAATTCTAATTTTAAAATAACTGATAAAAATTAGTGATTTTTAAAAGTTTTTAATTTATATTAAGTTTAAAGTAACACAAAAACATTATGAATTTAAATTTTTTTATTTTAAATTCGGCTAAAAATCTGTTTAAAACTTTTTAAATTGAAGAAATCAATTTTATTTCTTCAAATGTCAAGAAATCAGTGTTGTAGTGAGAAGCTTTTATGATGTAAGGATTGGAAGTTCTGCAGTGCTTATTATTTAAAGAACTCAATTTTTGGCTTGAATTGGAATTTCACCTCAAATTGGTCTTACAATCAGAATTGGACTTATAGCCTGAATCAGATTTAAAATGAGGTTTTGAAGTTCTATGGAGTAAATTGAGGAATTCAAAGTTATTTCTTCAAAATTATCATCACTGTTTTCTAAGCTGAACCAGAAGACACTTTAATTTTGGGCCAGAGGCTCAATTAGGAGCTAGATTAAAAGTCCACACAGAGAGCTAATTGGGCTTCTGGACAAAAATTAAAGTGTCTTCTATATTAATACTTTAACAGTCTTTTAAGCTAGTTATTACAATGAAATTAAGTATTAATAACAAGATCAAGCTTTTGCTTGAGTTCATATGCACTTCATAAAGTTGAGGCAAGAGCTGTAGAAGCATTGTATGCAACATATCAAAAAGACAACTTCTGTGTCCTTTTAGGTCAGGGACAATTATAACTGTATCCTTTGCACCTATAGGTAAGGATTATCTTTTTGTTAATTCCTGTTCTACCAAACATTTACACAAGCTTGTTAGATAAATCACTTGCAACTTTCCTGACCTTCTTACCTTTAGTACATCCAGTGGATGCCAGATTCTCCAAGCCCCCTTTCTCATTATGTGCCTGAAAAATTTTGATTATCTCTTTTTATGCAAATTAGAAATTTTTTTTTGCTTCCATTTTCTCTAAAACTTTGTCATTGTTCACATGTTCAGTCAATGCTATTCTCGGTATTCTTCTCTCGAACCAAATTTCTGTTGCTTCAAGTCTCTTCTTTATCTGTGAGGAGATTCTCCAGCATCCACTGCCTTATAGAAGGACTAAAATGAGATAACATTTAAAATTTAATTTTGTGTCAATAGTGTTTACTTTTGATTGTTAACCAATACACAATGCGCTCATCGGACTTATCAATGATGTAAAATAGAAGGCAAACAGGTGCGTTCCAAGTCAGAAGTAGCATTGTGTTGTGAGCATGTTTTCAATGAACTTTGTTTATTTTGAATCTTGACCAGATCCAACTTGATGCCAGTTAAGCTATGGTCCGGAGACAACATGAAACACACTTCAGGCACCAGTCAGTGATGCTCACCTTCAAAAAGAAAATAATTGACTGTCTAAGGAATACACAGCACCTGACCGAAATAGATGGCATAGCACATGTTTGCCCCTTTTCCATGTAGTTGGATCACAGTGATTTGTATCAGTTTTTCTTTTGCTAATGCGCCTGCCCCTGTTCTAACAGAAGAACAGGGAGGAGGCACACTAGCAAAAGTTAATTCTGATAGGAGGATGCACTTCTTTAAATCAGACCATGCGCCTGTCTGAATGATGTGTTCTGAAAATTGCAGAGATATTTTAAGATCAACTAACATCCTTCAATTACAGGTTCCACTCAGTAGTGTCCTGTTAAAAGTTATTTGTTTCTTCCGTACAGGACATTCACCTTCCTTGTGAAAATGGATCTTAGGTTCTCTGGATGTTACAGGCTGTTTGTTGGCTGCTTCACACCATGTACTAACTATGTCCATGACCACTTCCAGAACTTTGTCATGGCACTACATGTAGATCTGCAGTAATTGTGGGTATACAAAGAGCATGTGTCAAAGTGTCCCAAAGGCTTTGACATAATATGTATACATCATTGTCAGTGTATCCATCACAAGTTGATGTTGGTTGCATTTGGTAGGATCATGGGTAAATTGCAAGAATAATAATATTGCCAATAGCTTCATTGCAATTTGGGCATGTAATGATAACTACATCAGATTACTATAATTCCATATTATCCAAGAACATTGTTTAGACAGAAACAGCAGAAGCTGTTCACTGCTCTTTCTTAAAATACCTGATTTCTCCCTGTTTGGAGAAAAACTGGTTCTTCATGCTGCCCAAACCAGTTTAATTGGTTCTGTGTCATCTCCATAATCTCCTTGGTTTGCAGACTGGGTTCTGATTCTTGGATGATTTCTACTACCAACCATTTTGTAGCAGTTTTGATATCTGATTGTAATCTGTAACACTGAGATCTGAAGATATATTTGGATGGTGACAGATGCATTCCAAAAACTAAGCAGCATATTAGGAGACAGAAAAATTCATTATAATGTGGTTCTACAGAAAGATGCTTCAGATACCATGGACCAAACATGTGAGCCATAACAAGGTTTTGGGGAAAATGGAAACTTATACTTGACATCAGGAAGAAGTAGTTGAAATTTCTGGTGAATGTAATGTGGAAGGAGGGCTTAGAAAACCTGATACTCACAGGACAGATTGAAAGAAAGATAGAGGACAACAGTGAATAGCCTACCTAATGAACTTGTGTAAATGGATGGTAGAACAAGAATTAGTTGAGATAGCCTAAGACTGCTAAAAGCTACAAAGGACAGAAAGTTGTGAAGAAACATGATTGCCCATGTCTTGAAGGGACATGACACAAAGAATAATAACAAAACATCTTTGTGCATAAAAAGATTTTTGAAAGAAAACCTGAGGATAATAGGGGGGAACATTAGAATTCCATGACTTACCATAACTTGTGACATCAGGTTGATATTTGTCTTTATCAGCATTAGCACCAGCCATGAAACCAAAATTCGTGCCTCCCATAAACATGTAGAAATTGAAGGAAGCATTATGGTTAAGGATCTGCTGAAAATTCTTTTGAAACCCTGGAAGAGAAAATTTTGATTAGAGAACAAATTACGAAAGCTAAATTAAGTTACTTCATTAGAGAGTATTTTGCCATAAATATAGTATCACTATATTAATGGCTATTAAAAATATCCAAAGAATGTTAAGCAATTTTTTTACAGGTGTCTAATTATTTTTTCCATGCTACAATAATGGTTTGTTGCTGAATATTCTAAATTTACAGATACGTCTTTTTCTTTTTGATTTGGTTATAAAAACAAACTTTTATTCTTTTAAGTGAAATGCATGTTACTGAAATTATTTTCAGAAGAGATTATGACTCGAAACTCCAGATTATGAAGGAACATGAAACTTTGTCCATTAAATTTAAGGATATCTTACTCCTCATTAAAATTTTAATAATTCAAATTTTTTTTTTTACTTGAAAAAAAGAAAAAAAACAAAAAAAAAAACCCTTCATCAATTGAGATGATTATTTTTTCATTTCTGCAAGATGTCAGTTCTCTCAAGAAGCAACTATGATATTTACAGGAGATTTTTTTGTCATGGCCATTCATTCATGATATAGGTCATTATGTTTATAGACTTCTTTTCTTTATTATTTGTAAATTACCATGCATTCTTGGGAAAGATAGTGGAGTGACTTCCTGTTACTTTCTCCATGGTTTGGAATTCACAGTAGTCTTTCTTTTATACAGATTGCCAGCCAAAGCCAGATGCCCTAGTCAGTGCTGTTATTTAATTCATAACTTGGACAAAAAAAGGTAGATTCATGCCCAATCCCCAAGTGCATTAGTGTGAAAGTGAATGCATAAATTAAATAGAAATTAGAACATGGTTCATTGACTGTACTCTCCATGTCAGCATCTATTAAATGACCCACACAGCCATTACATGACCTACATGTTTGTTACATGACTCCTACATCTTTTGCAGCAGATAACATTTTCAAATGATAATCTGTTCAATAATGTGACCAATTTTTAATTTTACTTGTTTGTTTAGAAATCCATCAAGAAGAAAAAAGGATCTTTTGAAGAAATACTTACATGAAAGAGACCGGACTGAATGATGTGTCTCACCCCAGTGATCGAACCACCCACTCCAAA
The DNA here is from genome assembly GCA_037127315.1 of Ascarosepion bandense. Classification (NCBI taxonomy): domain Eukaryota; kingdom Metazoa; phylum Mollusca; class Cephalopoda; order Sepiida; family Sepiidae; genus Ascarosepion; species Ascarosepion bandense. The sequence goes on along the minus strand of JBBBDQ010000694.1, from coordinate 2,987,635 downwards.
ATTCCATAACCATGAGTGGATAATTTGGGTTGCTATCTCTAATTGCTTTGAAGATTTTTTGGCCTTTGTTAAAATTACCAAAATTTGCCGTAGGAAGAGCTAAAATATAAGCCAATCAATTTTGGTAACCAAATCCAATTGGAGAGAGAGAGAAAGAGAGAGAGAGAGACATTCAATATGAAGTAAAAAACAATTTGTATAAAAACTTATTTATCATGATGAAAGCTGACCACTAATCACATGACAGATAAACAAATTCATAAGAACAATTGAAGTTTATAAAGAACATTAAAGTCATATCTAAATTTGTGCTGAAAAAACAAATTTACATTTAATAATAAAAGTAGGAAATAGATGATAATTTTATTCATTATTTCTGTGCAAATTTCTGATATAAGGAATTATCATTATTAAGTTGTTAGTAAAAGTAGGAAACAAATGATAACATTATTCATTATTTCTCTCTGAATTTCTGAGATAAAAAGCTATCATTATTTACTCATGGTTTCAGTTTGAAATTCCATGAAGCTTACCCATATTCACCTGATTAAAGCCAGTCATTACAATGGATGAAACATTCTGATAATGATTACAGAGTGAGGACAATGTACCACATCTAAATAAACTTATTCCTATTCTAATAAAGATTAAAAAACTTTAGGCCAATTGTTGAATCATATCTGTTAAACAAAAACATAATAGATTTCAACAATTATGGATATTCCTAGGAGAGAGTAATTATTCAAAATGCTGTTGACAACAACAGGCATTGGGTCCAAGGAATTTAAGAAATAAAACATTCTCTTCAGTGAATTAACTGAGTAATGAAACTTATTGAAGAGGATTTTTATGTCCCTCTTTCCATTATTCCATACTTCCTTTTATTCCATTATTCCATACTTCCTTTTATTCCTTTTATTCCATACTTCCTTTTATTCCATACTTCCTTTTATTCCATACTTCCTTTTATTCCATACTTCCTTTTATTCTATTATTCTATATTTTTATTCCCTTATTCTATTTTTATTTTATTCCCTTATTCTATTTTTATTTTATTCCCTTATTCTATTTTTATTTTATTCCCTTATTCTATTTTTATTTTATTCCCTTATTCTATTTTTATTTTATTCCCTTATTCTATTTTTATTTTATTCCCTTATTCTATTTTTATTTTATTCCCTTATTCTATTTTTATTTTATTCCCTTATTCTATTTTTATTTTATTCCCTTATTCTATTTTTATTTTATTCCCTTATTCTATTTTTATTTTATTCCATTGATCTATCTTTCTTATTCCAGTATTCGTTTTTATTACATTATTGTACCATTTTTTTTTTTTGTCAAATATCAACCAATACAAGGAATGACATCCACTGAAAATATAGGTTTACTGCTAAAGTGGTAACAATGAGTGAGGCATGTGATATGAATGAAAGAATAAGGAAGTAGAAAGTCAGGATTGGGAGGATAGATAACAATTGACACTAGACTTGAAGAGGTCAAAATTAAAGTGTTCAGAGATTTTGACATGATTTTACTCATGGCAGAAAATGTCAGATAATACCTCGATAAATATATTGAGCTGACCATTCTCCAGCTTATTTAGTATGATTTATAATGGCATTTTTTATTTCATTGCCTAATATGTACAACAGAAAGCAAAATAATATTAAGTACTGGAAACACATTTGATGAATGGTTTATGTTATAAGTATTAGCATACCAAAATGAGTTCCTGTTATTATCACGGTGGTGCTAAATGACTTCCTGGGGGTTGAGAGCTGCTCCCTCCTGATGACAGGCCTGTGTTTAAGTACCGTAGTTGAAGATTAGTAACCTTTTACCTTTAAGTTTCAAATTGTTGTTACAGATTTGAAGAAGCTGATTGAATGGATTGCAATGAAGTCGGATAAACAAACTTCTTACCAACAAATCTGTCTCAGCTTCTTCACAAAGACTTTATTTTCTGAACCTAGTCCTTAATTTTTAAACCTTATATTCATTTTGAAAAATTGATAATTTGGATCAGTATGCAACAATTGAATATCTCTTTCAAAGGGTTTGTATATTATACAATTGCTTGTTGGCCATTTACTTACCGCCAATTAATGTTGCCCTCAACATGCCTTCAAGACCATCTGACGTAATCATCAATTCTGTAATACCATTCTTTATGAGTAACTGTATAAAATAGTAAAATCATTTGATTAGGGAGATGAAATATATAAATTCTAAAATGCATCTTCTATCAAGTGTTCTAAGAAACAGGATGTAAGATAAACTTTTCTAAAACAGAAATTATGATCTGGAATTGGCAAAGTGATGGCACCCTATACTGATTCCATCATAAAAATTCAGGATGTGGAATTAGTAAATACTAAACTCTTCAGATGCCTCAATGTATAGATCAGCTATAACAAATTAACAGATCACTCAATAAGTCCCAGGTCTGACATATAAATGGCACCACTAATAAAAAATCCATATGATTTGTATGAAATACTAACCTTCAAATGGCATGTGACAAAATTTGGGCACAATCATATTATTAGTTTACAAATTACAAGTTTAATTTACAAGTTTACAAAGTGAAGCTACTGTCGCAAATTTTCAAAGCAATAAAAAGATCTGAATGTCATGTGTTCATAAAGCATTGCTTTCTGATGGGAAAGATACTGTTCAAGCAAAGCAATGGCTTGATAAGTATTATTTGGATTATGCTCCATCAAAAACAACGGTTAAGAGGTAGTATACTGACTTTAAATGCAGTCGTACAGACACAAATGATACTGAACAATCAGGCTGCCCAAAATCAGCAGTTGTCCCAGAAAACACAAAACGATCCACAAACTCGTTTTGGCCAATCGTAAATTAACCTCCACTGCCTCCCATAAGCATGGACCAAGCGATTCTCCCTGAGAGCAACACACTATGCCTCCTCGGCCTTACTCTCTCCTCAGACCTCAAATGGAACCACTATATTGAATCCATAGCTAAATCTACTGCTAAGAAGGTTGGGTCACTATGTCGATCCAGGATGTTTTTTCCGCCTGAATCCATCCTGCATATATACAAGTCAACCATCCATCCGTGCATGGAGTACGGCTGCCATTTATGGTCAGGCGCCTCTGCCGTTCTCCTCAGTGTTCTTGACAGGCTCCAAAGGAGAGTCTGTAATGTGATAGGTACTGATCTGGCGGCTCGACTGCAGCCACTTCCCCACTGTCAAAATGTGGCCTCCCTTTGTCTGTTCTATAAATACTTTCATGGCTTCTGCTTGGACGAACTTAAGTCACTGGTGCCTCCTCAACAGGTGTTTACTCGTGCAACTAGACTGGCAACTGGGTCCCACCCATTCACAGTCAGGTTAGCCAAATGCAGATGACAATTCTACTCCTGCAGCTTCTTCTCTCGCACTTCCCGCCTGTGGAACTCGCTCCCATATTCTTGCTTTCCTGAGGGCTACAACCTCCAGAAATTTAAATACAATGTCAATACTCATCTATTAACCACTGGACTCTAGCTCTCTCCCCACCCCCGTATATCTTTCCCTTTCTCGCCACCTATGTATCTGTCATCGCACCTGCATTCTCAGCTTTCTACTGCTCCTACCTAACTAGTTTGTACTCCTAACTCTTTTCTAATTAATCTTTTTACAGTTACGTAGCCCCCCGCTCATCAGTGGCATTTCTGCCTTGCTCGGGGTGAAATGATTAAAAAAAAAAAAAAGAAAAGAAAAAATTGAAGTTGCATGAGATAGCAGAGAAGTTGCACATATCAGAAAGCAGTGTATTCTCCATTTTGCATAAACATTTGTCAAGGAGACAGCTGTGTTCAAAGTGGGTGCCGTGTTTGCTCACAGTCAATCAAAAACGATTCAGAACATTGTTAACAACTGTTTTAATGCAAAAAGGAGTTTTTGCATAAATATGTGACAATAGATGAAGCATGGATCCACCACTTTACTCAGGAGTTAAATTGGCAGTCAGCTGAGTGGAAAGCAGCAGTTGAAAGCCGTCCAAAGCAACCTAAGATGCAAACATCAGCAGGCAAGTTTTTGGGATGCACAAGGTATTTTGTTCATTGATTACCTTGAAAAAAGGAAGAACCATCAATAGCAAATATTGCATAGAATTATTGGTGCATTTGAAAGAAGAAGTCACAAAAAATGGCCACAAATGAAGAAAAAAAAGTGATCTTTCACCAAGATAATGCACTGTGGCACAAGTTGATTGCAACGATGGCAAAACTACATGAACTGCACTTTGAATTGCTTCTGCATCTACCCTATTCTCCAGATCCAACCCCAGTGACTACTGACTTTTTGCAGACCTCAAAAGAAGGCTTCAGGGAAAGACATTTGGCTCCAATGAAGATGTGATATTGGAAACTGTGATGTATTTTGAGGCCAAAGACAAATTGTTCTACAAAAAAGGCATCAAATTGTTAAAGAAACATTGGAATCAGTGTATCACCCTAGAAGGAGACTATGTTGATAAATAAAGTCAAATTTTTTCTAAAAGTTGTTGTTTTATTAGTTAGGCCTGGGATTTATTGAGTGATGTGTTAAATATGGGAGAAGGAAATTGAACAAAAGATAGGTAAAGCTATGTCTGGCACAGCTTAACACCTCAAACTGCACTGAAATCAAAACATCAACCTGAATACTCAAATCATATTCTTAAATAGCCTTGTCAGTGAGATTTTCATATGGATGCTATGAATGGTGCCCAAGCCCATTCATAAATATCTAAGCTCTCAATTGTAAAAAATAGCTTAAAGGGAGTAAAGTCTAAGGATCTTAGCAAAGGTCATATTTTTTGTTTTAACATTGTGGTCTGGCACTACAGATTACAAACAAAGAATTGTACTAAATAACAAAAACTGCATCAGTTTAAGACTACCAACAGCAGAAATAACTAAAATGGATAACACATATAGCTGAAAGAGAAAATAATTATATAACCAAGTTGTTCCACATCACTTGAAATAAAAGGTTTGGAAGGAAACCCTTCCTTCAAAACTGAAAAGCATGATAACAGTTACTGAACTTGAGAAGCCTGTTTGCCTGAAAATATTTTTTAAAGATTTTATAAATTTCACTTAAAAGCAATAATGGCTGCTCAGTCAATGAATGATAAATGTTTTCTTGTAGGGAAACAGCTTATATATTTGTTACCATTCAAGACAACCATAAAAGAATCTTTATCAACACGAGAAATGCTGGATGTTAGTTGTAACCAAGAGGTTAAAGAATTTTATACTTGCATGACATATTGGTGCAAGAAGGTCAGGGGTAAACAATAAGTAAACAATGTAATAAACTTGTGTAAATAGATGACAGAACAGAGACTGGGAGATGTAGTAGGATAGAAAGGGGATGAACATTGCTTAGAGATATCAGGTATAGTAAGTTATAAAGAGCAATGATATATGTTCTTTCAGAGCAGTGGTTCCCAAACAGAGCAGTGGTGCCTCATAGGGGTGGCAGAAGAAGACAGCCGATGAGGGAGAATCATTCAGAGACAATCAAAGATTTAGAATTATTTTTTAAAAATTCATATACCAAAAATGAATATGATTTCAAAATTTAAAATATTATTATAGATTACTTGCAATTGCATACATGAGTCTCATTATAAATAATTATATACTGATTTTATCATTGTGATATTTTTGCATTATATCAAGCATTAAGAATATAGTAACTAGATTCTGCAAATTAAATGAGAGAGGTGTAAATGATAATGTTCTGAATTTGAATTTCTGGTTATCTTCCTTTTATACAATGTTTTTGTTTTTAAATGTAAAATATAGTGAGAATTATTAGAACATAATAGGGTTAGAAGAAATACTTGTTTTTCATCTACAAAAAAATGAGCGTTGTTCATAAAAAGAAAAACTTATTTACTAAATGATGTAGAGAAAAAAATTAAACTTCATACCAAAGCTATATTGATCTTCATAATGTAGATCAAGTATTATTTCATTTTTAGTTGACAAAAGAGAAACACAAATGTTCCTTAACTTATGACAGATTACCTTCAGTATTTGAGTACTAAAGAAAACTATTAACATAAAAAAATTGCAATATGAACTCTGGTAAAAAAAAAAAAAAAAAAGAAAAAAAAAAGAGTGACTGGACATTAGGTTTATAAGTCCCAGAAATTCGGTTGTTCTTGTCCTTAAGGACACATGGCCCAGTGGATATAGATGTTGGTTAGTTCCAGTGACTTGGCCCAAAGAGTTGTGAATACCAGGCTACAGCAGTGGTGAACAAGTTACTTAGAGAGTCGGGTTAGAGGGAAATAACTCATGACAACAAATAGAAGCTACACACAAAGGATGAGAATGATATACCCCAGTGATCATGATAAAGGGCTCAGTTCAAAATTTCTACCACCTGAAGCATATAACGGCCAAAATGTTGTACAAATTTTTAACTGGGTCCTTTTATAAGTATAAATGTTTGACCCACTACATAAATACAATCAGTGAGTTAAGTGTCATACATGATAGACATTTAATCAATCATATCTTTTTCAATCTATGACTGACTAGGCAGATGATTTTCCTGCAGTAGGTTGCCATTTCTTCCTGTGGTAGATTGGTTACCAATCAAGACTATAGAACCCAATCTGTTGTGCTATTCAGCCCATAGCTTGAGTGAGAAGAAATGAACTAATACCTTTCCCAAGGATATTTGCATGTAAGTGAATGCAGCAAATTCAAATTTGACTCTCTGTATTCTCATTCCAAGTTGATGTACATTGCTCCACAATGCAACATAATAATAATAATAATAATAATAATACATATAATGAAACGAAAATACATAATGAAATTAAACTGTTTTTAATGTATTGCCAGTGATGTCATTAGCTGTTGGCGGATGAAATGACAAAGAGGAAGATCTTGTCTCTCTTTCAACAATGCAATATAGCGTACAACCAGAAACTGATCCACATTGCCTGATGTACAAGGCAAACAGCACCAGACAAAACAAGATTATTAGAGATTGTGTTTTAAACACAAATTATCATAGGTTGGGACTGTCAGAACCCAGAGACTTATTGTATTAGGATAAATAAAAACATTTTTAGTCAGCAAGTTTATCTTGAACAAGTTTTAAAAATCAGCAAACAAGGCATGAGAATGTGTTTCTTGCAAGCTGATGAAAAATATGCTGCAACAGAATGCAAAAACCTCCTTCAATGCATATTTCCTTAAATTATTCAGTTCCTTAGTATATAACCAGACTGATGTCTTGACAAGAAGCTACTCCTTTACCCTAACCCAAAGTTTTCTTTTGTATTCAAGAACATGAACTCGTTAGTTGCTATGCCTACTGCTAATGACATTTAGTATAACTAACCGGATTGTCCAGTCTATACTATTATTATTAAACACTGTAGTAAAATATGCCTAGTTCACATCCAGATCACTTAAACACAAGATTATTGATACTCACTAAAATTGTGACTCAGTCAACTGTTATCAACAGCAACCATGAAGTAATTGACTATATATAATTAGTTTTTGGTCATAATTAGACTAATACTCATTTGTGTTAAAAAGTGCTCAATACATTTATATTGTACAGCTTGTACAAATACCTGTTGTATGTTTAAAAATTGTTGGAAAACCAGTTAGTATAAATTGCCTGAAGATACCAAAAGGTTGAAACCTAGGTTGCAGAAATAACTCATTATTGTATCAATAATGATCATACTTCTTGACAACAGCAACACTTTATGATTTAAGTAAACTTAATCCTATGTTTATCAAATAGGGTGTTTTGTTACTGAAAAAAATGTTATGTACTCATAATTTCATAGTTCCTTAGCAACCTGTTTTTTTGTTTTTTTTACTCCCCCACCTACTACTCTCCTGATTCAATGAGGGTGGGTAGTATGCAGTGTGGTGAAGTTTTTGCTCACCTCTTAACACCAACAAATGATTATTTTTTCTCTGAATTTTCTGGTTTGCATATAAATTTTACTGGAGAAAAGAACTTAATAAAATTCAAAGTTTTTTGTTTATAGCTCTTCATGTCTTTTAATTAAAGGACAAACAAGAATAGGACTTTGATCAGAACCAGTCCATGTCTAATGTTCCTCAGTTTTTTAATCTAATTTCTTCACAGAAAGAAAACCGAGCTGAAATCACAAACCATATTATTAAAATATCTCTGTGTTCAAGGTTCTATTTGCTATTTTGTTTCTATATTCCTGCTTATTGAATCATCATTTGGACTTTAATAAAACCAACAGAGAAGTACTTTTAAAACACATTGACAGATTGTAATATAAAAATAATTTACATCAAAAAGAAATCCTCATTTCTATTTAAAGAAACGTAAGAAACTATAATTTCATTTTGTCTTTTGAAACATAAGACAAAATTATATGACCAAGGATAACATCTTTTGTCAGAAACAGACATGATGTTCATGCTTCATTAACTTGAAACTGCCTTCAAGGCATTTTGTCAGCTGCAGATATTTCTATTATAATCATTTGGAAAAATAAGTAACTGAAGAAGTAAACTAAATTGAAAAACCATAAAGAAGCCAGTATAAAATTGTTGATAGAATACGTATCAGATCCTCTCATCCAAAGTAAATTCAACTTGCAAGATAAGCTTGATGGACGGCCTGATAAGTTGGTGTTGAATAAAATTTAAATCAAACAAGTCTAGAAGTCTTTCTCTTAGGAAAAGAAAATATAACTTTTGTAGTAGGTGGTCAAAGAATCCCTATTGTATCAGAAAAATCAGTGAAAAGTTTAGGTCAGTGGTATGATCAATCCTTAAAAGATGCCAACCAAGTAAAAGAAGTATCCAGATCATTACAAGTAGATCTCCATAAGATAGATCTTTGTCCTCTAAAAGGAAAATACAAGGTATGGTGCTTAGAGCAAGTACTCATTCCAATGCTAACGATCGCCCCTACTTGTATACGAATTTGGATTGAGTACAATTGAGTCAATGGAAAGAAAAATAAACAAATATATCTGAAAATAGTTGGGTTTGCCTCCAGGTTGGTCTGATATTGCACTGTACTGCAAACAAACAAAGCTAAAGTTGTCATTTAAATTGATTGTGGAGGAGTATAAATTCAGAAAAATCAGACTTCAAATGATGTTAGATGACTTCAAGGATAAAGCAGTAACAGCTTTAAATCTTACATTAAAAACAGGGAGAAAGTGGAAGGTAAGAGAGACGATAACAAGTGCTAAAGACAATCTAGCTTTCAATGAAGTCATTGGATACACTCAAGCAGGAAAACAAGGGTTAGGACAAAATGAAAGGCAATGATGTTCAAAACCTTCTGGTAAAGATCACCAAGACATGGTCATCCAAAATGTAAGGAACGAAGAAGATAACAAAAGACTCATAAAAGTTGTATAACAATCCCAACAAGGCCAAGAGACAAACTGGGAGGAGGCTCTGCAAAAATCTATTACTTGGAAGGGCATTTGGCAGATGGCTCCACTCAGGTTGAGTTTTTTTTTAATACGTTTCACATATGACCTGATATCATCTAAGAACAATCCTGTTAAATGGAAGAAAGAAAGCAATCCTATTTGTCCCCTGTGAAAGGAAAATCCACAAACATTAGAACATGTTCTTAGTTCCTGTAAAACAGCCCTTGTCAATGGAAGATATACATGGAGACACGATAGTGTTTTGGATGAGCAAGTCAAAATTATAAAGAAATATATGAAGTCTGAGGCATCTAATTCAACCCAGAAATTTGTTGCAGAGGGGAAAATATACATCAATTCTAAGCAAAGAAACAAATGTCAGGCTATACTTGGAAAAAATCTTAGTTCTGGTGACATTTTGGAGGTATCTGCAAACCTTCCTGGTTGGTGTAATGATTACCCCAAAATAATATCAAGTAAAAGTCTGTGACCAGATATTGTTCTTTTATCAAGGGTGAACTATAAAATCACCCTGGTTGAATTAACAGTACCATATGAAAGCCGGATAGAACAAAGCCATGATTATAAAACTAATAAATATGAAAATCTAAAATCAGAGCTGATAAAGGAGGGGTATAATGTAATTGTTAGAGCAATGGAAATTGGAGCAAGGGGTTTTATTGCAGACACTCTGTACCAGTTTTTGGACCAAATTGGAATCAAAGGGCATAATAGGGTCAAAAGTATAAAATGCCTAATAGAAGTAACTGAAAAAAGTTCTTTCTGATCGTGAATGCGTAATGAGGTTCTTGTTGCATTCTCAGAATGCAAAGTGTGCTGTTTTTCGAAATTTTTTGTAAATCTAATTTTGCTGTTAGACATTTGAATTAGTATATCTACAACACACTTGTATCATCCTTTTTTTGTGTGTACATTGTCCGGTGCTCCTATGTTTCATCTGTTGTGTTTGTGTGTGCGTTTATATCTCTTTCTAGAGTTTGACATATCAGTGAGGGGGGTGCAAGTGAAACTATTGAGAGGAAGGCCCTGAAATGGTGCACATTCTCTCTTGATGACCCCAATTTAAATATAAATTTGAGAAGAACACATTAAAATAAATTCAATGACGTCATATGCCATAGAGAAGCTTGGTGAAAATGTCATCGGCTATGAGGAGCATTACACATTCAACTCGCTTCAGGTGAGTTTCAATTACTTTGCAGTAATTTACTTCTTCAGACAAGCTGTTTAGAAAGGGATTATTTTATCTGTCATCAGGGATTTGTTTTTCTTTCTTTTGTTTTTATAATCATTTTATCCCAAGCAAGACAGGACCACCACTGGTGCGTAGAGGGTTACAGCGAGTGAAAAACAAAGTACAAAGGATGTTGAAGAAAAGTTAAGAGGTAGATGGGAATCAAAGAGATAGAAGATGGCAACTGATGTTGCATATAAACTTTTAGATATTGTAGCTATATTTCTAACTTCAATGAATGTTCCTTAGATGTTTCATCCATCAGTGCTTAATTAATTTCCATCTATCTGAGATAAATTTCATTTACAACTTGATTTTAGTCTATCAGAAAGTTAATAATATGTACCTATGAACATTAATGGGTATGTGTCAATCCTCAGAAATACATTGGAGATTATTGTAAGTGGGGGTTATTATATTGGTATCAGCAGTTCACCACTAGCAGTGGTTATTTACTTCATGCAGCTGGTGAGTAATATATTTTGTTGATGTTATAAAGATTACTATTTCATTTTCCAACCACCGTTTTTGGCCATTTCTCATTTAGGTTACAACACAGAAAATCTTTGATTTTCAGAATACCATCTATAAATGTATTGCCCATTATACAGTGATCTTCCTAGGGCTGAGGCAATTTGAATCTTCAGTTAATATCCAGCAATATACTTTTGATATTTTACAATTGAAACATATCTTGTTTGGCAAGGGAATATTTGAATTATTTTAATATTTTGTAATAATCATTTCATCCCAAGCAAGGCAGGATTGCCACTGGTGTGCAGGAGATTACAATAAAAGAAAAAAGAAGGTACAGGGTATGAGGAAAAGAGATGGATGAGAATCAAGGAGATAGAAGATGGCAATTGATGTTGCATTTAAATGTTGGGAGATTGTCACCATCAGGGAAGCAAGCAAATTGAATGGAGTTCCACAAATAGGTAGTACAAGAAAAGAAACTGTTAGAGTAGAAGAGGTGGTTACATCTCACTATTTCAACAGTAAAAGTGTTGGATCTTGATGCCAATCTAGTTGCATGCGTAAATACATGTGGTTAAGGAACCAGAGTAAAAAAGCTTGTTAGAGCAGATGCCATAAAAATACTTGTAGAAAAGACAGAGGGAAGCCACATCACGTCAGTGAGAAAGTGACTAAAGTTGGCCTGCCTTATTTCTTATGTTATTTGTAAAAAATCAAGTATCTTAAATAAAGACATAAATCTCTCATAGTTCTTCTGGTTTTATTAATATGTGTTTATACAAAAATCAAGAAAATTTATCTATAATTAGCTATAGTTTATGCTCTATAGAATATTAATAAGCAAGTCTAAAATTTGGTAGTTAAAAAGGGCTTGAAAATAGAGCTTTTATAGAATCTATATACTAATACCATAGTACCTACATGTGTCATGCTCTAGAAAAAGATATGAACACAAACACAGACATAACAGATGAAACATAGGAACACCGGACAACATACACACAAAAAATGGATGATAAATGAAATAAAACGTCAAAGAGGAAATATAAAATGAAAAGAGAATTACTGTAAAATATATATATATATATATATATATATATATATAATCTATTATAGAGAGATAGTATTATCGCACTTATAGCATTTTTGTGTTTTAGATTAAAATTTCAAGTCTTTCTTTGCTGTCTTCATCTTGATTCTCCTTTAACTAAGAAAAATAATTTTTTTTATATTTATCTTATCCAATCGGTCCTTCAATTCTCACTGGGAACAGCACAGCAAGTCATAGTCTTACAGTAATATCTACCTAGGTACCTATGTGGGTCATGCTTTTGCTGTAATGAATGAAATTAAATGTATTTTGTAAATGTATTATATTTCCAGAGAAAATCCTTGTAAAGGAAGAAAGAATGAGGCAGCAAGAGAACAGCAGAGAAGAAGACAAGAATGATTAAAAGCAGAAGACAGACAAACAATCTGTAAACATAATTGAGAAAAAATGCAAGCAAGGAGGAATGATATGAACAAAGAGAACTTTATATTTTTGATTGTTATTGCAATATTTTGTTAAAGTTGTTAAGTTAAAATATTTAATGATGCAGGGGAATTTCTACAGATATTTTTATTGAATTTGCCATTAACTGAAGAATTAAGATTCATTAGAATATTAAAATAAGACAAACAGTGAAATTTTCACAGGTTAAAACTAGTATAAAATAATTATAACAGTGACTTAGGTTTCATCCTGAGGTGATCAATCATAGAGGCTAATATATTTTTTTATATTTCTCTACTTCAGGATGAGATTTGAGTAGTTGAGATAACCATTTTTTTTTTTTTTTTTTCTATCTGCATCAAGATGAGAAAAGACAATATAAATAAGAGGATTCAAGGAGATAGAAGATAATGATGGATGATGCAGTTAATTTTTTGTAGATCTTAGTTGAGAGAAAAGCAAGAAGCTGGTGGAGAAAGAAGTTAGACAAAGAAACTATTAGAATAGCAATGGTTACGTTTTCAACAGTAAAATGATGAGACCTAGCTGCCAATTTAATACTCATAATGTTTATTAAGTCAAGATATCAAAAAGGAAAGCTCATTAGAATAAGTTTCATGACAATATTCATAGAAAAAGCAAAGAAATAAACAGCTGTATGGTTAACGTAATGAGCTCATTAGGTTCAGTCCGTCCGTTAAGTGCCATACGTGATACACGCATGGGTGATCATGTCTCTTTTTATCCATGACTGACAAGGCAGGCAATTTTCCTGCATTACATTATTTCTTTCTGTGGTAGACTAATTGTCAACCAAGGCTAAAAAACCTAATCTGTCCTGCTGTTCAACCCATAGCTGGAGGAAGAAGAGATGGATTAATACCTTTTCCAAGGGTATTTGTGCATAAGTGAATGCAATGAATTCAACTGGAGTTTGAACTTGGCTCTCTCATTTCCCATTCTATTTCACAGCAAGGCAACATAATAATAATAATTATACATAATTAATAATTATAAATCAGTTATTGGCAAGAGTTAAATTAGACCAGTAAACAGTTGTATCAAAATGAAAATACATAAAATGAAATTGTTTTAAACTACTTGCATAATTATTGTCAGTGATGTCATTAGCTTTTGGTAGATGAGATGACAAAGCATATGATCTTGTCTCTCTTGCAGTACTTGGATGCACAACAATACAATATGGTTGTACAACCAGGAACTGATCCATGCTGCCTGATGTATGAAGCAAGCAGCATCAAGTCAAAACAAGTTTATAAGAAATTGTGTTGTAGCTACAAATTTGAAGTCAGTTCTTCAATTTCTCATTCTGAGCCAATATCCATTGCAGGTAGGTTGTTCTTCTATGTGCCCTGTCCCTTCAGGACGTAGGCGATCATGGATCTCCACGTCTCCCTATCCCTTGTGGCTCTTAGTATATTTGCTCCTGTTGCTCCTGGCAATCCCTGTTCCGTCATCCACCTGACCAGACCCTGCAAATATGTTATCCGCTGCCTTCCTCTGTCTCTCCTTCCTTCTATTTGTCCAGTCAGTATCAGGTTCTCCAGGCTCTCTTTCCTCATTGCATGTCCCAGGAACTTCAGTTGTCTCTTCCTGATGCTCAGCATCAATTTCCTTTTTGTTGCCATTCTTTCTAACACCTCGTCGTTGCTTGTATGCTCAGTCCACGATATCCGTAGCATCCTTCTGTAGAACCACATTTTGGCCGCTTCCAGTTTTGTCCTCATTTTCGATGATATTGTCCAGCATTCACTGCTGTATTGAAGAACTGACATCACGTAGCAGTCTAGCACTCTTTTCTTCATTTCTATTGAGATTTTCCTGTGTGTTAGTATTTTGCTCATCTTCTGGAATGCGTCCTTTGCCATGCCAATTTGCCTTCAGATCTCCGTGTCGCACTTTCCATCTTCTTCCTAGGTACTTAAATTCTTGTACCTTGTTTGATTCTGTTATCCCCCACCTGTATTTGGCATTTTGGGTTGTATCTTTTGCTGATGACCATGCACTCAGTTTTCTTAAAGTTTATTTGTAGTCCCTTCTTGTCAATCTCCACTGCTACTTTCTGTATGAGGTCTTGTAGTTTCCTTTCCATGTCCGCAATCAGCACTGTATCGTCCGCATACCTTATGTTGTTCAGGTTGTGGCCTCCAATAACAAATCCTGGCATGTCATCTAGGGTCCTCAAAATATTCTCGCTGTATAGGTTGAACAAATCCGGTGAAAAGACACATCCTTGTCTTACGCCTTTTTCTATCTTTGTGTATCTACTGAGGTTGTTACCTGTCCGTATGCAGGCTGTTTGCTGCAAGTAGAGATTCTTGATTATTCTTATGTCTTTCCCCAAAATGTCGAGGCTGCCTAGCATCTCCATCAATTCTTTGTATCGTATTTTGTCGAATGCTTTCGCGTAGTCAATGAAGCATAGGTACAAGTCTTTCTTCATTTGTAATGCCCTTTCAGAGAGCATCCTAATCATGAATATGGTGTTCCTTGTTCCAATGTCTTTGACGAACCTGCACTGTTCCTGCCCTATCTCTGGCCAGATTCTGCTTCTCACTCTATTCATCAGGATTCTGACAATCAGTTTTGTAATGTGACTCATTAAGCTGATAGTTCTGTGTCGTTTGCACTCGTTTGCACCAGGTTTCTTCGGCAGCGCTATAAATATTGACTTGCAGAGGTCGTCTGGTATTATTCCGCTGCTAAAAATTTCGTTTATTATGTCAGTAATCTTTTCTATGCCATATTCTTCTAAGGCTGCCAGCAGCTCTATAACTATGCCATCTGGACCAGGTGCTTTGTTTCTGTTCATTTTGGCCATTGCAGCTTCCACTTTGGATTTTAGTATTTCCGGTCCATTCATCTCCTTGTGTATTCTTGGTTGTTCTCTCTTGTTGCAAAAGAGATCCTTTATATATTCTTCCCATTGCTGGAGTATTTCCTCTTTCTCTAATATGATTGTCCCTTCCTTGGATTTTATGCATCCTGTTGAGGAACAGGTTTTTTGTCCTGTCAGTTCTCTTATCTCTTTATGCATCTCTGCTTTGTTGTTCCTGCTCAGTCTCTCTACTTCTGCGCATTTGTTGTTGAGCCATTCCTCTTTGGCTTGTCTGCATTTGTTCCTTATCTCCCTGTGAAGTTTTTTGTACTCTGCTCCATGTCTTGGCGTTATTTTTTGTCTCCTTTGCATCCTCTTTGGTCATCCACTTGTTTTTTCTTCTGCATCTGCTTCCCTTTGGGGCTATGTTGTTCGCTGAGGTCACCATCGCTTCTTTTAGTGAATCCCATTTTGAGTATCCTTTTTCAATTTGTTCTTCATATTTCTTTCTCATGCTGTTATTATTATTCATCTAATATTTAATGCTAAAATCTATGTCTCTAACAACTTATGACCTTGAAATATATGACATCAAATAAATACAGCTTTCTTAGAATTTTTTCTGCATACTCACTAAAATCTTAACTTTATATTAAGACGCCACTTGTACATGTGGACTGTAGACAGAAATTGCTCAAACTTTATTTGCAGTTCCCCTTTAAGGCTGCCTCTTATCTCCCTTGGGAGAGGCATTGCCTGGTGAGATGTCTCCCAGAAGCTGAGCGGAATAACTATAGTAAACTCACATAAAAACAGCATGTTTTATTACGGGGTTTGTGCACACCTACCTAAATGGGATAAGACACAAGGTCACATTTAAAGTGTTTCCACTAGGAAGAAAAATTGTTCCAGTTTCAACAGCCTTTTCCATTTTGGTGACATCTCGGATGTCAGGTGATGATCATAGCCCATTTCAAGAAAGAGGATGAAACATTGCAAGCCTCTCACTGCTCTGTTGCTATTTTCATGGAAAATGTTCAGATTAACTACATTCCTTAATTCCAACATTCTAGGTTATGCACATCATAGGAAACCAACCTCATTCTCTTTGCATCCTATTGGTGAGATGTAAGTTCCACTCAAGCAACTTCTTTTCATAAATTGACTTTCCAAATCCCTACAATTGTAACCTGTTCAAGTCTTTGGGTTAATCATTCCCCCACATAAATCATGTCTCATACTCTGTAAGCCTCTATATCAAATAGTTCCTGGCCCTGTACACAGTAAACATTACTGCCAGCCAATAATTTTTATTTCGCAGTAATGTTCAGCAGTTGTTTTATCAAAGGTATTTACCCAGATCCTCCACTAGAACAAATTGTGACACAAGGTTAGTTTTTAAAGTGGGGAACCTGAAGCGTGGACACTAGGGCCACTGGTCAAAGATTACCCAGCCCTGCTTATGAGGTAATTGGGTACAAAGCTCATATTAGCATGATACTCTGTATTATCTATTGTAGTTCTTGTTTAATGGAGATAATTTGCATATTCCGCTTTCAAAATCAATTTTTTAAAAATTGCTGTTTTATTATTTCTTTCTAATCTATTTTTTAAGGATCTTTATAAACCAGTGATTGTTTTAGTGATGTCTTTTATAATTAAATTGCTTAACTATTCAAATAACTCCATTTTATGCCTTGAATTTTGTAATCATTTAGAACACAGCTTGAAAGTAAAGGGAAGTAAGCCATGTTGACATTTTAATAATATACTTTGAAAATCTAACAAATACTATAAATCATTTTATATGATAATATTACTAGTATACTCATGCCATAAAAATGGCAATTATTAAGAAGTTCCAATAGTGAGATGCAATGAACTGGAAATCTTGAAACAACTTATTGAGATTCAATAATATGACAATAAAGAATTCACAATTAATGTAGAGGCCAATGAACTGCTTAGTTAATTTATTCCATTTATATGTTTTTAGATGTCCAATGGCACATTGATTGTATCTGGTATTATATAAATCCCTTTTTGCTCAATATCTTTTAATGTGTTTAATATACTGGTGAAATGGAAATATTTCTCCAAAGAAAAAGATTAGCAACAGAATGACAAAGATGGTGATGACAAAGCCTATTTCATGACCAAGTTGAAGCAAGATGATCACTTAATAGACAAAGATATCTGACTGCTTCACATAAAAGGCTTGAACAAATAAGACTGCAATCTAAGAAATGTAGGAGTAAAGGAACTTATTAATTAAATAAGAGGATTCAGGGTGATAGAAGATAATGATGGGTGATGCAGTTAAATTTTCGAAGGTCTTTGTTGAGAGGAAAGCAAGGAGCTGGAGGAGAAAAAAGTGAGGCAAAGAAACTATTAGAATAGAAATGGTTACATTTTGCAAATATTTTGTTTGTATAGATTATTAAACTGACTAAGGGAAGTAATCAGTTATAAATTTACTAAGTTGATTTAACTCCCTTCCCACTACATATGGGACAAGAAATATATAAATACACATTGATAATTATTATGTGGTTTGTATTATAACCATAAGATATAACTCATTTTTAAATTAAAAGTATTTTTATATACATGACTATACCAAAATTTGTAAACCTATTTAACTGCATTAATTATGATGCTTTTATTAATTTTGTTTTATTTTGTGGTATATACACATCTCTCAAAGTGACAACTGTATAGCATAATGTAACAAAGAAAAATTTGTATCTGTGCAATGCCAGATATCATTGCTAGTTTAGCATAAAAAGGGCCTAGTCCTTATGTGAAAGTTATTTTGCCTAAAGACAAGAACAAGAGATTGTGCTTCCTCATTAAAGTATTTTGATCAAGCCACCACAAACATACATCATTGCTTAGGCTTCTCCTTTACAGCGACATCTTACTGTTGCTGCTCATAGCTATGTTCAATGATTGATCTTACCAGATGTCACTGAAACATGCTCTAGAAATATTCAATGAAATCAACAAACCTAAGCTGAAGCCTGCTGTTCATCTCAGGGTCCTTGTCCGGCTCCAAAGGAGAATCTGTTATGTGATTGGTCCTGACATGGCAGCTTGACTCCAGCCACTTTCTCACCAATGGGATGTGGCTTCCCTCTGTCTCTTCTACAAATATTTTCATGGTTTTTGCTCTGACGAACTTAAATCACTGGTGCTCCTCTCCACAAGAATTCACTTGTGCCAGCCGACTGGCAACAAGGTCCCACCCTTTTACAATTAAATCAACCAAATGCAGCCAACAATTTTATTCCAGCAGCTTCTTTTCTTCCACTTCCCACCTGTGGAACTCTCTTCCATATACTTGCTTTCCTGATGGCTACAACTTCCAGGAATTTAAATGCAATGTCAATTCCCAGCTCTTATACACTTGACTCCAGTCTTTTCTACATCACCCCATGTATCTTGTTCTTTTCCTTTCTCTCTACCTTTGCAAATGTCATCACACCTGTATTACCATTCTTTTCTTGCCCTTTCTCTGACACCCCCTGTAACTGGTTCGTCTTTCTCTTCACTCTCCTCCTGCCTAGACGTTTACTCTCTTATGTAGCCCCCTATGCATCAGTGGTGATACAAGCTACTACAAAATTGTACATTTTGTTTTGGCATTAAAAGAACAATGTTTCACTAGGTAGTTAATAATGATGGTAATAAACGTTTTTTTTTTTAAGAAAAAAAAGAAAAAACACAACATACAAAAAGATTTCCAAAAATAAAAGTATGAGGTAAGAGGATATTAAAAAAGAGGGAATAAAAGAAAGAGGGAACAAAAGGTGAGAAAACAAAAAGAGAAATCAAGAAATAGAAAAGAAAGAGGAAAGAGAAAGACACAAAGGAAACAAAAAAGCAAAGAGGAAAACAAGAGAGAAGAAAGAGTCAATAATAACGGCTAAGAAAGAGAAATTTAAGATTTAGGCAGGAAGTAAATTGTAGACAGATATAGATATTGGTGACATGATGTCTGGACTTAAAAAAGAGGAAAAGTGAGAAAATGCACAGAGGGAGGGAAGAGGGAAGACAACAGAAATGGCAAAGAAATAGAAATTTGAAACTCTGGTCAGAAGTGAATTATAGATAGATACAGACATTCATTACATTGTTTCAAACTAAATCCGTCAGTATTTTTTAAAAAAATGATGAAATCACATACACAGAGGAATTATTCATAAAACATAAATTAGAGGATATTTAAAAACATAACACGAAGATACAAATTCATTAGTGCTAATATACATTGTAGAAGTAAAATAAAAATTTTTTATTTAAATTTTCTTTTAAAAAAAAGTTTGTTACCATCATTATGAACAACCTGATGAGACATTGTTCTTTCAGTGTTGAAACAAAATGTACAATTTTGTAGTACCTGGTAGTTTGTACATGTTCTAAGTATAACTTATAATAAATATTCATTGCTCTATTTTTATATTGAGCACTGTTTTAAATTAATGATTTGAACATTGCAAATATTTTCTTTGTTCCATATTCATTTGGATATATATATCAAATACCTTAATTATCCCATATTATTTAAAAAAAAAATTTTTTTTAATCATATCACCCTGAGCAAGGCGGTAACACCACTGATGTGCAGGGGGCTACATAGGAGTGAAAAGATTGGAAAAGAGAAAACCGGAAACCGCATTCTAAACAGGAAACAAGGGATAAGCCTCTTCACCTGTTCAGTGGACTGTACAATTAATAAAAATAGTATGAGTTATTATATTATAATATTAGTCAATATGAAATATCTACTGAAACTACAAATTGCAAAGAAAAACTCAAGTGTTCTTACCTCTCGCAGATACTCAAGATGCTGTACTTCATGACTGTAAGTGCCAAATTCATTTTCTATCTGGACAGCAATAATTGGTCCTCCAAATGAATGCTGAAAGACATTTCAAGACATTTAATACAATGTAAGGCACTGTAGTAATTCCTGACAAAATTAAAATATAAAAATTAAATATATAGACAAAAATAAAAACAATTCAAATTAAAATAAGGTATTTGTACTTTCCTTTAAAACCCATATCTCTCTCTCTCTCTGAATTTCTCTTTCAATACTTCTCTCAACTAACAAGAAGGCTACCCTCAAATAAAAAGAGGAAGAAGAAAAGCCTTGAGCAGAGCTTACTTATTTGTGACTGAAAAATACCAAAGTTCAGAGAGGCTCCATGCATCACTTCTGTTAAAAAAATAAGATGAAAAAGAATGCCAGAAAATAAAATAATTTTGGCCAATCAAAAAAATTGACCCCAAAAACATTTTGATGCCAGTTAAAACTAATGTTTGTGCCAAATTCTCCAGCCTGGTCAAAAAGAAAAACCTGACACCTTTGGACTAGAGGCTGAGGAAACAAGGAACAAGGAGAGGATGGAACAAAAGAATGATACTGTATAGAAACCAGCCATGCATGAAAAAGCAGTTAAGAGGTCATTTTTTACTGATATTTCCTCCTTGCTCAGAGCTGAGAAGAACACAGTAGATTGGCATTGACCTAATTTCTGAGATTACTACTATCCCTATCATGGTTCTAAACTACTCACTACTGGGCTGAAATGTACATTTCTCCAGATACCAATATCAACCTTATTAATAAATATTTTTGCTATGCCAAATACCAAAACACTTGCTCATGATGATAAAAAAAATAAAAATATTATTTATTTTTTTATTTTTAGTTTATTTTATTACAAAGTTTCTGGCAAAATAATTATCCTATCACCTATCCACACTTGTGACCTTTACACTTGCCTAAGCAGGAACACATTTACTATTAAAAAATAATGTATTGCACTTGATTTCAGCTCCTTTTAAAACAATAGATGTAATTCTACTTTAGAATAAGAAAAAAATGCATCTTGTAACATTTTTACTTTAGATACAAAAAACAACCTTTAAATACAGACTGTCATATGAATTCTTGTAAATGCTACTGACATTTAATTATTTACAATTGAAGTTAGAAATTAAGTAATTTAAAGCAATACAAACATGATCCTCACAAATGAGAAAATATGTTATTAAGGTCTGAGAAGAGACACTTCAAAGAGAGACTTTTTGAAAATGAATGAAACAAGTGAGTATAATGTATGTAAACAATTAGTGCATATGTAAACAATTAGGTTTACATGTACTTGCATATATATATATATATATATATATATATAGCTACTTATGCTAATGTGAACATATACATACAAATCTATCAGTATGAAATTGTGTGTGCATATGATGAAGCTTTAATAAAAGTAAAACATGTTGGATTGAGAGATATGATTCCTACTTGTTGTTCTTTATTCTATCATCTTGACAGATTCCAATATATATATATATATATATATATATATATATATATATATATATATATGTGTGTGTGTGTGTGTGCGTTTAATTAAATATTATTTTTAATGGATAATCATACTTGAGTAGATGTTGAGTTTTTATTTTTAAGTCTTATATTTATTTATTTACTTCTTCCAGCCTTAATATTTGAGAAATCTTGTTAGAAAAAAATGTATATATATATATGCATGTGGCCGAGTGGTTAGAATGTTCCTATTTCTGACCATGAAGCCTGGGTTCAAATCTCACCATGGTTGATTTGTCAGGAAGGTGACTTCTTGATGTTATTGGCCTGGAGTAGGTGATCCAGCATGTGAAAATCATACCATGGGTTGACTCAAATCTTGTGAGTGAAATTGGGTAGACAGCTCCCTTTGAGGGGCTGTTGATAGCTGTGCTAGTGCAAAGTCACAAGTCATCGTGACCAATGGTGATGAGTGTCCTGGTGTTGATCAGACTGTTGTTCATGCTAGATAATGCACTCTCTTCCAGAAATTGTGCTGCCCCAATAGACAGGTATCCTTAAATATGAGTGACCGGCCATTATTATTATATATATATATATATATATACACACACACACACAGTCAAATATACAGTAGCAAGCATAAAGATCAGAACGATGTTAAGAAAAAGTCTAAATATGAAATAACTTTTTATTTTAAAGCTTCAAAGAACATTTTATCAAGGAAAAAAAAAAAGGATATAAAAGTAAATTATTTAATTCCAAAATATAAAGTTCAATGATAGACTAAACTATTGCCCGGTTCACACTCCACCCACGTCTATTGAACAGGTGAAGAGGCTCATCCCTTGTTTCCTTTTTAGGATGTGGTTTCCGGTTTTTCTCTTTTCCAATCTTTTCACTCTTACGTAGCCCCCTGTGCATCAGTGGCATTTTCGCCTTGCTTGGGGTGATATGATTAAACTTATTTTGATAAAGTTATAAGAATAATCATATAACGTTAAAAAAAAAAAATAGATGATCAAAAACATCAAACGACTAAATAAATCCATAAAATTTAATTATTTTGCATTATTGAAAATATTTTTAGGGTAAGAATATAAAATCGGGTATTTTACTAAATTACACCAGCTCTTTATTGGCTCTTGCATTGTAAACATAGCAAAAAAAATCTGGGACATCATTGGAACTTAGAAAACTGATAGTCAAGTTATGTAATGAAGATGAACTCTCAAGTGGGATATTTCAAAGAGTGTGGGGAAATCTAAAAGTGTTATTCATAATATTTTAAGAAAACTTGAGGAGACTGGGTCATGTGAAGCCAAGAAACCACCTGTCAGGCCTAGGAAAACTACTGCAAGGGAAGACAGATGGATTGGTAAAGAATAAAAAAAAAAGCTAATGCTAATCTTAGCATTAAAATATCAAGGCACACTATTTCCTGAAGACTTAATGAAATGAATCTGAACAGAATCAAATGAGCCAATTGAAATTTGCCACTGAACGCCTCATATGGACAGAAGAACAGTGGGATTGTGTTCATTTCAGCGATGAGTCAAAGTTTAACCTGTTCGGTTGTGACGGGAGAAGGTTCATTGGATGCAGTCCTAAGGAATGATATTTGCCTCAATGCACTAAAAGTAGCATTAAATTTCGAGGAGTAAGTGTGATGGTGTTTGGCATGATTTCATCTGCTGGTATGGGACCTCTTGTTAGGCTACACAATAAAATTAATGCAACTGTATACAAAGAGATATTGCAGAAACATGTACCTAATTTGAGAACTGCCATTAATCAACCAGCTGTATTTATGCATGATAACGTGCCTTGTCACACAGTGAAGTCTGTTAAGACATTTCTTTCTAAGGAGAATGTTACTGTTATAGAGAGACCTGCTTAAAACCCAGACATGAATCCTATTGAGAATGTTTGGAAGTACTAGATGAAAAAGCGAAGGAAAAGAATCCAACAAACATCATAGAACTATGGACTAATTTGAAAGGAAAATGGGAGAAAATATCCGTTAATGAATGCAAGACATTAATTCACTCATGCAGCAAAAGATGTCAAGCGATTATTGAGAGTAAAGGTTTTTCACATCAAGCACTAATGAATTATGAATGCTATTTTCATTTAGAATAGATGTATCCATTATAATAGTATGATTTTGTTTTTTCATCATTTTTTTTTAAAGTTATATAATTATTCTTATAACTTTATCAAATTAAGTTTGAGCTTTATATTTTGGAATTATATAATTTACCTTTATTTCCTAGATAAAATGTCCTATGAAGCTTTAAAATAATAAGTTTTTTCACATTTAAACTTTTTCTTAATATTGTTCTGATCTTTATGCTCACTACTGTACATGTTCTGGTATATAAATCCTCACACTTCTAAATATACATTATATTCCTACACATATCAAATATACATAAATGTATGCATATAATGCACACACAGTGGAAAATAACCACACCTCCATATAACATATAAATTTGCAACTTCTTCCCTAACCCTTCATTTGTACATTTCTATTATAAGCAAAACCTTGAGGTATTTATTCATATGTAAACTCTCAAAATGTCCATCTCTTTATTAATTGTTAATTTAAAGTCAGTTCAGCTGTTGTTCTTTGGCCAAGTAAATTTAAAGTCAGTTTCAAGTTATTTGTTAATCTCTGGTTAAGTAAATTAACCCCCTCCCAAAACACTCATTAATATTCTTATTATTTCCATTTGTAACAATATGACTGAAGTCATACTGTTACAAATGAAAATAATAATATTAGTGTGATACTGAACATTCGCATATCATACATTCATATTGTGAAAACACTGATAGTTGCAATTATTTAATCACGTGGACAACCGCCATCATCTGAATTTTAAAGACCTTGTTTGACAAACCATTTTAAAGACAATTTTAAAAAGATTATAGAGTCCGTTCATTAAGATTAAAGATTTCTTTTAAATGATTTTGAAGACTAAAAAAATGATTTCAAAGATTTAACAATCATTTTATAGATCTTTATTTAAAAAACATTTTAGCATTTCAAAACATGAATTTAATATATTTTCAAAACATATTTAAAAAAAAAAGAAAAAGGAAAAATGAATTTAAAGCACTTGTTAACAAATGTTTTTAAAAATCTTTTTCAGAAAAGGGTTGGAAACAATTTTTAAATACTTTAAAATCAATAAAGATAATTTTAAAACGGTTTTTATAAATGGTTTTTACAATCTGTAGACATTTTTAAGATTTAAAAAAAAAAAGGAAAAACTTTTAATTTTTCTTAAATGATTTTCAAGACATTTAAAAAATTAAAGGGAATTTAAAAACAGATTTGCAAACAAAACCGATTTCAGTGACCTTTTATTAAAACAAAATTTTTTAAAAACAAATTGAGAGCACTTTTTAAAAGAAAAAAAATAATGCCTGTAAAACCAAATTTAAAGTTCTTAAAAACAATTTTAAAGAGAAATTTTTTAGAAATGACCATTTTTAAGTGCAATTTTAAAGATCATTTGAAAAGCAAGAAATTAAATGGGTACTCATGGCTCTTCACAACTTCCTAGTTTTTACTGTAACTTCTGCTCCTTTTACCATCCCTCTTTGTTCTTGTTCTGCCATTAATTTACTCACTCATTAACTATGTTAAATTTTAACATGTGTATTAGTAAATGGATGGATATACATGGGATCCCCACATTAAAAAGGTCTTTCTAATGCATTCAAATTACTTGCTGATTATCCCCTGCTTCTCTTGCCTTCAATATATCCTGTGAGTATCAAAGTCTTCAAGCTTTCTTTCCTTAGTGCCAGAAATTCTAGCTGTCTTTTTTTATTGTTATTAATGACATCATCAAAAGATAAAACTGCAAAGGTATAATTCAGGTTCTTATAAAGGAATATGGCATCAGAGTGTAGAATAAAACAAGAGAGAGAAAGGAACCGTTAAAAAGAAAACTAATTGTTTACCTGCAGATTAACCACTTTTGGAAGCATCCTGTTAAAGTACCTTTCTACAGCAAACAAATATGGTGCTGAATTAGAACGTAGAGAGGCTTGGGTCCGTAGAAGCCAGCTGATAAAAAAAGACAAAGAAAAAATATGGAAATAATTATTTTGAAAAATATTATTTTCTTTTGTGTATAAACATTGAAGATAAAAACAAACCAATAAGAAACGTTACTTTTTGATGTGCAATTCTTTAATCACAATTATTATATCGTAATTTTTTAAATAAGTGTTTATAAAAAAATTACTGATAATTAAATGAGGAAATGTCATTTAAGTGCATGTATAGGAAGCATCAGCTATACTTGTGAAATGACCTTGTGCCAAACATAACCGAGCTAATAATTGAGGGTCTTGTTTGAAGTAATAAGTGTGAATTTATTTAACAAGTAGAATGACATCAATTTTGTTT
This sequence comes from Ascarosepion bandense, assembly GCA_037127315.1. Classification (NCBI taxonomy): domain Eukaryota; kingdom Metazoa; phylum Mollusca; class Cephalopoda; order Sepiida; family Sepiidae; genus Ascarosepion; species Ascarosepion bandense. The sequence continues at coordinate 2,961,360 of JBBBDQ010000694.1, read as the reverse complement.
TGAAATAACACATATGTTTGAAAGTTATTCATAAAGTTTTTCTTTGGAATGTGTATTTAAGAGTTCAGTTTTCATTAAGTCAGATGAAATGAATTTGTGAAGAAAAGACATCTGATGTGGTTATGAGTGCGTATAATTGTAGTAGGCAAATGGGAATGATGACTTTTTCCTCTTTCTTTTTTGTTGCCAACGAGTAAGTAAGGAAAGGGGGAGAATCAATTAGTGCAGTATGAAAGAGAGTGAGAGTGTGTGAAAAATGCTGATCATCTGGGCTTAGCATCAGCTAGACAATTAGTAGCTCTTTGTAATGTTATTTCAATCTTTGTTGACAATACATGAGGAGAAAGTGAAAAAGTAAAAAAATGCATGTTGCCTGAACTTGGTGTTCAGTTAGATGACCTGTGGCTCTCTTTAATTTTCTTTCTTTCTTTGTTGAACGCACATGTGGAAGAAAGAGAATGAATTCAGCGTGAAAGAGAAGGCAAGAGAGTAAGGAAATACAGGTTGCTTGGACTTGGCATTCAGTTACAGGACACGTGGCTCTCTGATGCTAAAAGCAAAATTAAACTTATTTATATGTTTGTGAAAAATAGAATCAGATCAACTTTTAAGATTTTTTTTCTTGCTCCTGATTGGCCAATAAAGAAGAGGTTGTATCCATTTTGTTTTTACTGACGTCAACACATGGTAAAATTTAGTGAGCTGTCTTATAAAAGGAGCTTTTTTATTGGATGAATGTATAAATGTACATGCTTTTTTTATTGACTTGTGAAAAGCTATAGGTGTGTCTCTGCTTGGATATGCAGTCAAATCCTATAAATTCTAACATATTTTTTTCAATGAAAAGCTAATTGAATTGTAATGACTTAGTTTTAAAAGTTCTTATCAAATAAAACATTGTCAGTATTTTTTTTAATAATATTTCTTAATTTTAGTTTTCTTTCAGTTGAGTTCACAAATTATCATTCTAAAGTCAGTGATAAGTAGTTTTGTCTTTATTTTTAAATGCCATCTCTCGTCTTGGATATAAGCAAATCTTAACTCTCCAAAAATTATTTTTATTCAATAATTCGTTCCCAAATTTCTGGCAGAGTGAATTGAAACATGGTGTTTTTTTATCTCACAGACAGTGCCCAACTGACCCTACTATACTGGGCAGTTAACAAAATCAAAAACAATTTGGTTGCTTGAAATTAAAAATATAAAATGTTAATAATTTACCCAACACACCCGGTACTTTCAATTTAATTGTTCTGATTAACTTTCTTCTATGGTACCTAGAATTTATGAATTTAATTACAGTACTAGATTGGTGGCAAGGTTTCATCATTTTATTGTTGAAATGTCTAGATGTAACTATAAGGTCTATGTTAACAGATTTCTTTTATTGCACTTCTTGCTTGTATAAATTTCTTCTGGCTTCTTGCTTCCTGGTTAACTTTGATTTTTAAAAACTGAAATTCCATTTCAATTATTATTCACTGATTTCTTAATCCTTGTTTTTTTTACTGTTCTCTCTTTAGTGTTTTTCCTGTTTTTCATATTCTCTAACACACTGTTGTGGCATAGTTGTTTTTGTTGCCTTTGACTAGGGTGAAATGATTAAAAGGAAATGTGTAAATAACTTTGAGAAAGGTTTTAATCTATCATCTGTTCAAGCTATTACTTAAATACTTCCTTAAATAGTAGAAATCATTGTTAAGAAATTGTTAATGTAATATTCACTTGCAAAAGGAAAATAATTATTCTTAAATTCCAGAAGATGTTTTCTATTGAACCTTTAACACTCTGCATTATTAATATTACTTCCCTTTCTGCTGCATTCTTTTTCAAGGCCTCACAGTTACAATATCCTTATTTTTAAATTTCACTTAAAGTTGTTTTCTGTTGCCATAGAATATGACAATATCATTATAAAATTCAAACACAGAGAGATCAGAGTCACTTTTAATGTCCGGATAAACTTTTTCTACTGCAACTGAAATCATGATAAAGGCTAAATAACCCACAAAAATTTGATAAACCGTAAAAAGTAAAAACAAAGAAATAACTTGTTCATATTCATGAAAGGTGTTATTCTTTTTTTTAGGAAAGTGGAGTTTGAAGCGAATAGAGATTGTAGTTTTGCTTTATGTATAACAGAGAAAAAAATGAAATTAAAGGCCAAAGGACTACTAAGAGATTTTCTCAACAAAAGGTGACCTGAAAATAAAGCAGACATTTAACTCCATGTCACATTTTGCATGCTGAGATATTTTGCTGTTGTTGTTGTTAGTACATTATACAAAACTGAGTAATAGAAAGCGAGAGAATAATATAATTGCTTATTGTTGATACCGGAAGGAAATTGGACAAAGCAGTTAAGCGATATTGAATCCGATCAGTTCATGAATTTTTCAGAAAATTATCTATTTTCACAGATTCGATTTCAACCCAATAAAACACAAAGAATGATTCAACTTCTTTTATTGTATGAAGTCATTTAATTACACTATTTTGGCTTTACACAAAAGACTTTTTTTTTTGCTTTAATTTAAAAGTATGGTTTTCCTTCTCTTAATAAAGTTTCATCAATCCAACTCTTAAGTCTTGAATACTTTGCCTCAAACCATACAGTTTCAGGTGTAATATTAGAATGAAATTAGATATTTATAAAACAAATATAAAAGTAGATTTCATCAGTAAATCAGTTACAAAGAAAAATCTTAACTGAATTAGAGTTTAATTTCTTCCAGGTCAGAATGCAAGAATATATCAAGCCAGACGTTAATTTCAAACAAGTCTTTACATTCATCTGCCACTGAATTATCTTCCTTGCAGACACTTGGTGCAAAAGGCCATTGAGTCAAGAACTGATTTAATTCTGTGCTGAGAATAGGCACTTTAATGTAACTTGATTATATTTCACATGGCTTGCTCAGTTTAGATTTATTCAGCTTTATTATTTCAAACATTCATTTCCAGGCACTAATATTCATCAGTTTTCTTCTACTTTTACAACTATCATGTGACATATTGAGATAAAAAGATACAAATGAAATCCTTTGTTTTCAGATGGAATTTCTGTTTTACACAGAAAAATAAAAAACAGAAAAACAAAGAGAGCCAAATATGTTGTACATTAAAAATATGATTTTTTGTTTGAAAAACAAAATTATGAAATTTGCTACCTTAAAAAATCTGGACTGAAATACAAAGGCAATCAATGAATGAATATACAAGAAGGAATCAATAAGTCCATATCCTGACACAAAATTATTAGCTGACATTTGATCTGAATTTTCACTCTATAATGTTTTAATGTTTTCACTCTATAATGTTTGATTTGTATGATTAATATTCAGCATGAATTAAGTGTGTTGAAAGGAAGAAGATTATGTTGAAAAATAAATATTCGTTGGGCAAAATAAAAAATTTCTCTTTTCACTTAAGAACTTATTGATCTATATAATTAGAGCCAAACTAGCAAGGTTAACCAATACTGCCAGGGTAAAAATAACTCCAAAAATGATAATGTGGGGAAAATATATGCTATAACATTTCTTCTTACACAATCTCACAAATCAAAATAGTATTGTACTGCTACTTCCTTTTTCCTCTACCAAGTTATTTTGGGATTTAATCTTCAAATGCTATATAGTGTTGACCATGTAAAAACCATTTTAAAGCTAAAAATGTTGAAAGATTTTCCTTGTATCTTGTCAATGGTTATGGTAAACTGAGCCTTAAGAAGAAGCAAAGTCACTTGAATCCAAAAAGAAATCCTGTTGGAATTTGGAAGAGCCTGGAAATTAACATGCCCTCCTTTTTGCTTATCCCAGTCAGAAAAGTTGCTTTGATGATTTGAAAGAAGCTAGTTTGTACTGAGGCAAGTTAAACTGCCTAACTTCAATATTTCCAAAAAGCACAGTGGATATCTCAATGTTTAGTGGAAACCTGTGAAGACGAACTTCAAGCAGCTCAAGACAATTTAGAAACTCAGATGGGTTCAGAACAGCCTCAGATGTGTCTGAATTATGTTTGCTTATGTTTGCTTCGGTTTCCAAAAAACTTTATAAACAAAAATATTTTTGCCCTTTAAGTACTTTCTTTTGGCTGAAAATGCTATTTCACTCCAAAAATTTATTTTGGTAATGCTCAATGGGCTTGGGGGTCAGTACCCTCTATCCTATTACCACCTACCCAAGTAACTATGCATCAATTTACTTCCATGAATGTTTGATTGCAATACAATTCATGAAAGCAGAAATTCTCTCTTCAATGACCTCTGTAGCTTAATCTTACCTTATTCCCCCACTGCTATTAGCTACAGAGTAAACTCAATGTCTTAGTCCATTTTGCTAGAGATGACCATTTAGCTAGAAATGGCAGGTGGTGCTGGTGATAGTGAATGATCTTCAAGGTAAACATCACATTACTTGGGGGTCTTATATTTATACATGCAAAAAACTTGTTTCTTGATGGCTTCTGATGTTTGAACATACTTCAGCCATAGCATTACAGATTCATACTGTCATGCAAGATCAGTTTTTATTATCCAAGACAATATTTTCTCAATAAAATTGTGCTATATTTTCTCTGACTTTGTGCGTAATTTTGCACAGAAGTGTATTTACTTTGAGCAGGTGTTATTAAACAGCACAAATGCAAGCTGGCTAACTGTGACACCATCTCCAGCGGGGATACTTTCCTTTGGTTGGTTTAAAACAACGGAAAGAGAAATCAATACTGGCAATGTTATTAGAGTTCTACTGCGTCACACAATGCGAGCTTAGGAAAAAAATAATAATTTTATTATTTTTCAAGTACTTCTAAAAGTCAGGGTCATAAAGTTATTTTGGATAAATATACATTTCTCGTCTTTCATGATTGTGTAAATTTTGCCCCTTTTCATGATCATATAAATTTCCCTTAGAGTTGAAATGTTGATTCCGCTAATCTGAAAACACGTAAACAAAACAAGTGTCAGAGTGATTTGATAAGGTCACATGAAGGCCAAGGCCGCTGTTGAACACAGCAGTATGTGATAAACCCAAAACGAATTAAGCTCTGATATGAGTTGGCAAAATCTCATTCGTTGAGCTAAAAACTTCTGCAAATCAAGTGGGCGGATCGAAATTGGTTATAAAAATAGATGCTCGACATGAAAAGTTCAGTTTGTGAGTTGGAGAGTGAGTTAGCTCAGATTTCGGGCAAAGCGCCACCGCCGTCAACACCCCCACACTCTCCGCCAGCGGCCGCCCCAATTCGGCACATTCCATCAGATTCCGTCAAGAACCTGAAAGAACTTTGCTGTTTTACAAGTTACATAGAAAATTGACAATCCTGATTATAGTGAATTAATGAAAAGACTTTAATGAAATACGAGAAGAGACTTTGGCAAAAATTTGAAGAGATCTGTTTATTTCAACGCTAACGAAACTTAGACAAAACATTTTGTTTAGCAATTGGAAGCTCTGATGCTTTTGGCGAACTTTCTCTCTCTGTTGCGACCAGCATTTTAAACAACTGTATATCATTTTCGACAACTGTATTCCTGGGAAAAGAAAGACATTGTTTTTTTTTTTTCTTATATAAAGACATTCTTTGTAGCTCTCCAGGCATGTTCGGCTTGTTAATTTTTTATTAATTTTTTTTTTTTGGTGCCGTGTTTATTTTTTTTCTTCTTCAAACCACAAGTGTACACCAGTGTCCAGACTGGCTAAAAGGGGATGACTAATCACGACATGGGACAGCTTTTGTGGCGACATCATCGGACGAGATCATCACGACCGGGTGGCAGTGTCACAACTGAGATCATCACAACCGTCAGCGAGAACGAGCATCACATTAGACAGACGGCCAGCCTGACTGAGGCATCACAGCTGGTGCCGTTTTAACCAGGATCTGGCCTGAGGGCAGCAGTCCGGTGCAGAGTGTCACATAACAAAAGATAATATTGTTTTGAAAAGTCAAAGAGTATGTATGCTATGCAATGGGAAAATTGTGTTGAGGCAGCTGTTTTCCAGGTCAGGAGGAGAAATGTATTTATAGTAAATGTGATTGTGTTTTAATAAACAGTGTAGGTAAGGTCAGAGAATATAAACTTGAAATTGTTTATTATAAACAATGTACCTGGAAAAAAAAAAAGATGACATAATTGACTGGATTTTAGCCTATATAAGAAAGCAGTCAGAGTTGAGATCAGAAAGGATGGGTACAGTCTGATAGTTGCTGTTTTGATGCATGTGTGCTGACCCTCTGACCACCTCCTACTCCACAGCCAATGTCACCAAGAAGTAAATAAAAAAAATCTTGTAAATTTTTATTTATATATAAATAAAAATTTACAACATTTTTTTATTTACTTATTTTTTAATAAAATGTCTATCATTTTATTAACTGAGAAAAAGATCGTCATTTTAATAGTGAAAAAGCAAGTCACTTTGGGTCCAGTTACGTTTCGTCATTTATCAGTAAGAAGAATATTGTCAAAATTTTGGTTGCAGCTTAATCTTTGTTGTTGTCAAAGTGGGTATACAACAATTGGTATTAACCAATTGGTGTTGGTTACATTTTCAAGATATATTTATATGATAAATATACCATATTCTGTTTTATTGGAAATATTTACAATAATGAATTTCACAGTGTGAGATTCCATCATGCAACTCACAATTGTTTATTATATTGTATGTAATACTTTAATAATTGTAATAAAAAACTATACAATAGGGTTTTTTACAGAAACACCTTCCACATATACCTCCCACAAAATGATAAGACATTAGTGGTAATGGTGTCTTCATCTAGTTAATGTCTTATTGTGTGGGAAGTATTTGTGGGAGGTATTTCTGTCACACCCTGTTGTTTAGATATTGATATTTATTTTTAGTTTTGGATATATAAAGATTGTCATGGGTTGTAAAAAAAAGACTTTAAAAGAGAAACAAGATATTGTAAAGTTATAAAAATACTTTAAAAATTGCAAAACAAATTGGCCAGAAATGACAGAAAAATAGAAAAACATTAACAACATTGTCAACATAAGAAGGAGAGAAAAAAGGCCTTCAGAATGTCAAAAGAGATTTGAAAAAAAAAAAAAAAAAAAAGACTTGCAATAAAATATTTGAAGAAGCTGGAGTTAAAAATATAAACAGATAGAAAAGATGGACAATTTTAAAAATGGAAAAGAGTCAATCAATATGATTTAGAAGACAATAGGAAAGGGTTAATGTTTTCGGATGAGTATAGGCCTCTTTAAGATTGATGATGATAAATGCAGAGAATTATAAGTTCTTGAACAAGATATGTTTTGACTGACATGGCTCACAACCAAGAAGCTTTAAGTCAAAGAATATGGCCATTCAAGATAGTGTTCTGTCACATTTTGCAATGCTGACTATTGCACATCTTACCAAAAACATTTTCAAAGATAACTAATTAATGAAATGGTTTCCAGCTTCTCCAGATATTAATCTGAAGGAAAACTTGTGGTTCACCATTAAAAAAGATAGTTATGAGGATGGTAAACAATATTCAAGTAAAATTTCTGAAAAGAAATAAAAACTCCTGATTGTTAAAGTTGAAACAGTGGAAAAAGTAAAATCAACAATTGAAAGACTGATGAAGGTTATAGAGTGTCTAAGAGCTTATATTAATATGCAAAGTACCTGATGAATAAAGCGAGAAGCAGAATCAGGCCAGAGATAGGGCAGGAACAGTCAAAGACACTGGAACAAGGAACGCCATATTCATGATTAGGATGCTCTCTGAAAGGGCATTACAAATGAAGAAAGTCAATGGAGCATAGGTTCAAGTCTATGCGAAAGCATTCGACAAAATATGATACAAAGAATTGATGGAGATGCTAGGCAGCCTCGACATTTTCGGGAAAGACATAAGAATAATCAAGAATCTCTACTTGCAGCAAACAACCTGCATACGGACAGGTAAGGACCTCAGTAGATACACAAAGATAGAAAAAGGCGTAAGACAAGGATGTGTCTTTTCACCGGATTTGTTCAACCTATACAGCGAGAATATTTTGAGGACCCTAGATGACGCACCAGGATTTGTTATTGGAGGCCACAACCTGAACAACATAAGGTATGCGGACGATACAGTACTGATTGCGGACACGGAAAGGAAACTACAAGACCTCATACAGAAAGTAGCAGTGGAGATTGACAAGAAGGGACTACAAATAAACTTTAAGAAAACTGAGTGCATGGTCATCAGCAAAAGATACAACCCAAAATGCCAAATACAGGTGGGGGATAACAGAATCAAACAAGTACAAGAATTTAAGTACCTAGGAAGTGTTCTAACAGAAGATGGAAAGTGCGACACGGAGATCCGAAGGCAAATTGGCATGGCAAAGGACGCGTTCCAGAAGATGAGCAAAATACTAACACACAGGAAAATCTCAATAGAAATGAAGAAAAGAGTGCTAGACTGCTACGTGACGTCAGTTGTTCAATACGGCAGTGAATGCTGGACAATATCATCGAAAATGAGGACAAAACTGGAAGCGGCCGAAATGTGGTTCTACAGAAGGATGCTACGGATATCATGGACTAAGCATACAAGCAACGACAAGGTGTTAGAAAGAATGGCAACAAAAAGGAAATTGATGCTGAGCATCAGGAAGAGACAACTGAAGTTCCTGGGACATGCAATGAGGAAAGAGAGCCTGGAGAACCTGATACTGACTGGTCAGATAGAAGGAAGGAGAGACAGAGGAAGGCAGCAGATAACATATTTGCAGGGCCTGATCAGGTGGATGACGGAACGGGGGTTGCCAGGAGCAACAGGAGCAAACATACTAAGAGCCACAAGGGATAGGGAGACATGGAGAGCCATGATTGCCTACGTCCTGAAGGGACAGGGCACATAGAAGAAGAATAATTTATTCAGATATACAAGATTTTGCACAAATTAAATACAGGGGCAATGGGTATAATGTTGCCATTTTATATTTTTAATTTCAAACATGCACATTATTTTTTATTTTGTTGACTGTGCTGTAGAGTCAGTTGGGCACCATGATTCAATTTACTTCACCAGAAATTTGGAAACAGAATGCTGCTTCTGCTTAGCATTCATGCAAGAAGCTCCAATATGAACATTTTATAGTGTTCGGGTGTCAATCTGAGGACAGTGCAGAGGAATTGGAAAGAGTCAAATGAGTCTAATACTAATTATGAATGCACGGCAGAACAAAAAACTTGCTCTGATCCTTCTGATAAAAAAAAAAACTTCTGAATTTGTTGGTGAGACACTCAGACTCAACACAGAAACCTACATCAAATGCCTTGAGGAGATAATGCTGCCCTGGATCAAGAGGGTGGCTGCTGGAAGATCATTTGTCTAACAACATCACTCTGCACCTTGCCACACAAGCAAAAGAACCCAGTCATAGCTATCAAACAATTTTGGCAACCACATCATCCCTTACATCTGACCATTTAACTTCCCAAACTGCCACCTCCTTAATTATTATTTGTGGAATGCAGTTGAGTGAGGGATGAACAAAATTCCTTGTAAGACCAAAGATGAACTGAAGTATTGGATTATAGCTGCATTCACCAGCTTAAATAAAGTCACCTACCAGAACAGTTGCAGGAGATTCCAAAGTCGACTGGAGGCTGTGATTGAAGTCAATGGTGATTTTATTGAATTAATTTACTCTTTAAAGATATTTTGTGTAATTTTGGTAAATATATCTGCTAAAATGAGATGTCAGTACTATTTTCATTTTTGCATAATTTAGACAATTTTTTCATCACATTCTGTATATGTGTATGGTTCATTTTTTTCATATATTCATAAATACAAATTTGTTGCACTTTGTTTATAAAAGGATAGATATAAACTGACACTCATGTAGTAGTGTAGATATTTGTGTATAAACCAAATTCATGTATAGTATGACCCCTGGATTTTTTGACACGAATTTTAACTTTTCCAGAAAAAAATTAACCTGCTTATTGTGCAATTGGTCATGAAAAATGCATGAATTTTAACCTCTTAAAAAGATTACCTGTGTATAGTGTGAACCCATACTTTTTGTGTGGAAAATTGATCATTAAAACTTGCATAAGTATATACAGTATATTGGTCATAAAAATATATCTAAAAAATTTGTTAGTTAATAATAATTTTATTGTGACAACATTAACTTGTATAATACAATCTAATGGGAAGTATTTGGTAGTTCTGTTGCGTCAGTTAAATTTTTTGCTTATTTTTACGTAACTCTTAGACAGGTTCTCTATGCTTTTCTAATAGATTATATGAAATGACTGAGAAAATAAAGTTCTCAACTTCTGTCTTATGTAGAAAATATCACCTAATTAATTAGAAAATATTACCTATTAATTAGAATTCTTACATTTAGTTATTGCAGCTAACAATTGCTGCAAGGGAGCATGTCAAACAGGTAAAACTAGATACTTTCTTGAGTATCTTTGCTGAAGAGAAATCACTTTCTAATTTCTCAGTTTGCTTAGGAATCAATTCAACTAATTAATAAATCATAAAATATGCAAGAATTTACTTATATATTTATATGATATGTCAGATAAATATGCAATAATCTTAGGGATTTTGAAGTTGTCAACAATAGTCATCTTATTTAAATTGTTTGGACTGTTGCTCTCATCTTTATTGTCCTATTGATAACATTTCAGCCATTGTATGCTCTGACCTTCTTCAGGTAAATGTAATATGTGAATATGACAATAAAGATGAGGATGGCAGCCCAAACAATGTAAATAATGTAAATACCTCATCTCAAAAATATAGACAAATAGTCATTTTTTTTAGCCTAATACTAAAAATTTAAATTTTTATGGAGACAGACATGTCATGAGATATGTTATTTAATAAAAGTTAAAAAAATTGCCACTGAAATATGAAAAAAATGTATTTAAGCAAAAATTTTAATAAAATAAATCCATAATATTTTCAAGAATAGTAACTGCATTGCTTATGTCGACACTTTTAGTGCTACAGTTTCAATTTATTAATGGCAGAAAAAGAGGAAAATTTCTATACAACTTTCTTGTTAAGATCTCATGTCTATTTAGGAGTTATGAAATTAACAATTATTGGGGTCTTGCAAAAAAATTTTCTGTCCATTATTAGCATTTAAACTTTCAAAAATCATTATAAATATGAATAGAAATGCATAGTAAATGTGTTGGTACACACGTTTAAAGCAAATTTCTGGGCCTGCACCATCATTCACACTCTCACACACATCTATATATATATATATATATATATATATATATATTAGGACCTTGAATAAATTTTCGCTGTTTTCCAACAGATGGCATTCACAGACCTGCATATGTGTAGCTTTAGATGTTAACACATCTAAGGAAGTACTATAAGCAAGCTTGAAATTCAGTGTATGGCATTCCACTGAAGTGTAAAGAACTTTGTTTTTCATAGCGTGAAATATGTCGGATTTCATGCCAAAGAAAGTGTATTTGTGGAAAATTTTACTTCACTAGTTTATTTAAAACAAATTTGCAGCCGAAGCACATGGAATTCTTCATGCTTTGTTAGAAACAACATGCATAGATTGGTTTAGATGCTTAAAAAATAATGATTATGATGTTGATGGTAAAGAATGCTCTGGCACACCGAAAAAGTTTGAAGATAAAGAATATGAAGACTCATGTCAGGTGCAAGCTGAACTTGCAGAGTCATTCGGAGTTGATCACACGATAGTTTCAAAACATTTGAAAGCATTAGGAATGATTCAAAAGCAAGGACATTGAGTGTCATGCCTGTTGAAACTGAGAGACATTGAATGAAGTCTTGTTACACATGAACAGCTGCTTCAATGGCAGAAAAGGAAAGGTTTTTGCATCATATCGCGACCAGCAATGAAAAGTGGATACACTACAATAACCCTAAGTGTAGATTATTATGGGGTAAACCTGGTGATGCATCAACATTAGCAGCAAAGCCAAATTATCCATGGTTTGAAACTTTTACTCTGCATTTGGTGGGATCAGTTGGGTGTAGTTTATTATGGGCTGCTCAAACTGACTAAAACAATCACAAGAGATTGCTATCAACTACAATTGCATTTTAGCTGAGCAGTGAATAAAAAATGACTGCTGTATGAGCAGAGACACAACAAAGTGATTTTGCAACATGCCACATGTTGCAAAACAGATAAAAACCTACTTGAAAATGCTTAAATGGGAAGTCCTGTCCTACCCTACCCACTGTATTTACCAAATATTGCCTTGTCTGATTATCACTTGTTCTGATTGATGGCACATGGCCTGGCTGAGCAGTACTTTCATTCTTATGAAATGGTTTGACTTGTAGTTAGCCTCAAAAAATGTCTCGTTTTTCCAAAATGGAATTCAAATACTGCCAGAAAGATGGGCTAGTGACAGATAATACTTTCAGTGACATGTTTCTTACTAATTTTTAAAAAATAAAACCTTACTTTTCATAAAAAATCAGCAAAAACATATACAAGGTTTTAATATATATATATATATATATATATATATATATAGTGATGTCAGATATAGTATGAAGTAAAAAAAATACTAACAGTCAATGAGATACTGAGAGAAAAGATATTTAAGGCAAGCAGTCTTTGCAATAAAGTGCTCTAAACATATCAACCTACTATACTGCAATCAAATACACAAACTAGATTAAAAATCCTAAAAAACTCATAAGTACTAATATATCTCCCTACTAATCCCAGTAAAAACAAAACTAATTATATACTATACTAAATTTAATACAACCAACCTAATCATCTGCAATAGCTCTTCTCCATTAACTAATGTTTTGCAAAAGACCAACATTGCATATCAATTTAAATATCCTTTTGCAGATGGTATTTCTGATAAAAAAATTAAATATATATGTTGGTTACATGACAACAACATTATCAAGGAGAATTACATTACATATGTTGGATTCTAGTTCTATTGCATATCAATTAAAGGAACATTCCTGTCTTCATTCACAATTTAAGATGATCTTGGATGAGATTGAAAGTATATGGAAAAATAAAAATAATTTGGAAAACTACAGCATCTTAATATTTTTAATTGTAACATGAGGAAATTAATTTGAGAAGAATGAGAGGATTAAAACAAAAATAGACATATCTAAATGATTCAACCAAACATACATGAGTGAAGATGTTCTGCATATATATATATATATATAGAGAGAGAGAGAGAGAGAGAGATTTCCAAATAAACCTACCGACAAGAATAATAAACCCAACAAGACCAGAAATTGGAAAAATCAGCAAAAAGATCCTCGAATGAATAAATGAACAGATAAAACAAAAACATGGATTACTCCAACGGTCAAACACAACTGACATCATAAATTGGTTCAACAACATCATCCAATTTGACATAGTGGATTACTACCCGTCAATCATTAAGGACCTCTTTACCTTAGCACTGGAATTTGCCACACACTACTCAGACCTAACAAAGGAAGAATATAATATCATAATGGCAGCAAAGACATCTGTTCTCATCCATAACCAAGAACAATGGATAAAAAATAACTCTGTAAACCAATTTGACATCACAATGGGTGCGCTGGACTCCGCAGAGTCCTCCGATCTCATCGGCTTATTTACACTGTACAATCTCACCGCACACCAAGACATTAACACACAAGACATAGGGCTATAGAGACGATAGTCTAATGATAGTAAAAAACTCCACACACTTTAAAACAGACAAAATTAGAAAACTAATACATAGAGAATTTAAAAATTTAAACCTAAAAGTAATAGTTAAGACAAATTTAAAAGTAGCAAACTTCCTCGATGTCACACTAGATTTAGTTAACAACAATTACCAACCATACATAAAACCCAATGAATACCCACTATACACCCACCCAAAGTCAAACCACCCCACTAGTATAATCAAACATACACCCTCTTCCATAGAACATAGAATCAGCCAAAACTTGTCCAACAAAGAAATATTCAACAAACACAAAGGTCTCTACAACAAGTCATTAAAAAAAAGCGGCTACAGAAACCAAGACATCCAATATATAACAAACAATAACCTCAACAAGAAAAATAGAAACAGAAAAATCATTTGGTACACACCTCCTTTCAACCAAATGATCAACACCAAGCTAGGACAAAAGTTCCTGAACTTAATTAAAAAACATTTCCCAATAAATAACCCTCTCAGTAAAATCTTCAACAAAAATACACTTAAACTAAGCTACAGCTGCACAAACAACCTAGAAAATATCATAACAAACCATAACAAATATATCCTAAATCGACATGTAGATCAAAATAAAAACCGACAACCAAAACACAAACACAACAACGAAAACATGTGTAATTGTAGAAACCCTAGCAACTGCCCACTACAAAATAAATGTAAAACAAACTCAATAATCTATCAATGCAACATAACATCCATCAAAAATCCAACTATAAATAAAGTGTATATTGGATCAACTAAGAATACTTTTAAGCAGCACTGGTACTTACACCTAACCTCATTTAAAAACAGCTTATACCAAAACCAAACATCCCTTTCTACATACTTTTGGAAGCTAAAGGATTCAAAACAGAAACCCAAAGTAAAATGGAAAATCCTAGAAAAAAATAGAACTTGCAACTCACTTAACAACATCTCCCCTTTATGTCTAAGTGAAAAACTACACATTCTTCAGTACCCCAACAGTAACGATTTATTAAACTGTAGAGACAAATTAGCAGTACTGTGCAAACGTCGCAAATATTTCTGGCTAGAATTTAAGTAAACAAATAAACACCCACCCCACGACCCCCTCAAAAAAACACAAAAAATACACACAACCAACCCTATAAATAAACAGAAAAAGACAACAAACCCCATACCATACCAGCAAAAAATAGTACAGCTACAGCAAAATAGTAGAAAAATAAATGAAAATATCAACACTGAACAACAACTAAAAAATAAAAAAAAAACAAAAAACACACACCCCAATACAAAATAACCAAAATTAAAGTAAGAAGCAACAAGCTCCAAAACAAAACAACACCTACCAACCCCTAAACCAAATAACAACATGCATTGGCGCCAGCAGCCTAAACCCACACAAGATAAATAGGAAAACCTATCCTGAACTCAGCCACAAACAAACACTTGACCCTAAGACGTTAAAAAGGTCAACAGAACTCAAATTACAGACCAACCCCACTAACACCTAAAAAAACAAATCCAACACAAATAAACAGTCTTTTCAACTAGATAATCCTCATTTCACCACAGCGAGAACATTTTGAGGACCCTAGATGACGCACCAGGATTTGTTATTGGAGGCCACAACCTGAACAACATAAGATACGCGGACGATACAGTACTGATTGCGGACACGGAAAGGAAACTTCAAGATATCATACAGAAAGTAGCAGTGGAGAGTGACAAGAAGGGACTACAAATAAACTTTAAGAAAACTGAGTGCATGGTCATCAGCAAAAGATACAACCCAAAATGCCAAATACAGGTGGGGGATAACAGAATCAAACAAGTACAAGAATTTAAGTACCTAGGAAGTGTTCTAACAGAAGATGGAAAGTGCGACACGGAGATCCGAAGGCAAATTGGCATGGCAAAGGATGCGTTCCAGAAGATGAGCAAAATACTAACACACAGGAAAATCTCAATAGAAATGAAGAAAAGAGTGCTAGACTGCTACATTGTCAGTTCTTCAATACAGCTGTGAATGCTGGACAATATCATCGAAAATGAGGACAAAACTGGAAGCGGCCGAAATGTGGTTCTACAGAAGGATGCTACGGATATCGTGGACTGAGCATACAAGCAACGACGAAGTGTTAGAAAGAATGGCAACAAAAAGGAAATTGATGCTGAGCATCAGGAAGAGACAACTGAAGTTCCTGGGACATGCGATGAGGAAGGAGAGCCTGGAGAACCTGATACTGACTGGACGGATAGAAGGAAGGAGAGACAGAGGAAGGCAGCGGATAACATATTTGCAGGGTCTGATCAGGTGGATGATGGAATGGGGGTTGCCAGGAGCAACAGGAGCAAACATACTAAGAGCCACAAGGGATAGGGAGACGTGGAGATCCATGATCGCCTACGTCCTGAAGGGACAGGGCACATAGAAGAAGAATCCTCATTTCAACTAAATCACCTGAAGAAGAAGCAGCCCACATACAGGGCTAGCTTCAAAACATGAAAATTTTTGTGCAGTGATACTATGAATTTAAAAACCATTGTAACAACAACTATTGCACACACACATATAATATATTTGTGTATTTTAAAATGTGTATATTTAGGCAACTTATCTTAATATAAGCACATATTAAATAATTTAGGTATATTATGTTTATTTTAATCTTCTCGTAGTCATGAATAAGTTTACTGGCATGATGATTAAAAACAACAAGAAAGGCACTATAGGCATTTTCATTAGTTTTATTTTTCCAAGAACTTTCAATCTAATCCAAGATCATTTTCAGGGATTGATTGTTAAGACATAATTTAATAGTTCATTATGATCAGTTGTGTATTATGTCATGTTGAATTGTTACCAGTTTTGAGCATATACATAAGAATGTGATGCCAATTTCAAAATTACATGGTGAAATTAAGTTAAAAGATAAGATTTAACAACCACATGTCTTTAAACAACAGTAAATAAAGCAAAAGCACTACTTTATCCATGTATTATTGGAAATTAAAAAACAATAACCCGATTATTACCTGAAGTATATATATATATATATAGATAGATATATATATATAAAAGGCAATCTGTGAGTGTGTGTGACTGTTCCCTATGCACACCCACATTTTTTAAGCTACACCATTCAAACACATATCTGCAGGGAAGCCAGCTCAACACATACTTTTTGAGTTTAAGTTAAGGAATTTTCCCTTTCGCACTTTTTGGCCAATGGAGCCGATTGTTTACATTTTCTCCGTAAAACATCTAAGATCTAAGATGGTTGCTAAATTACGTCACAGAAATCAAATCACACATGTCAAACTCGACTAAAATATTTTTTTATTTAAAAAAAAAAAAAATTAAAATTAGCCTTTATATTTAATTTTTATTCCAGCGTTTTAAAAATTCATTTGGTCAGCAAAAAATGTGAATATTTTTCCCTGTAATTTGAAACAAAAGAAATATTTAAAAAAAGTATTTTTTCAAACAAAAACAAAATATGTAAAAAAAAAAGTGCCAATGGTTAATTTAATTATTTAAGTCTTTTTTTTTTCAGATTTAATATTGTATACTTCAGAAAATAAAATTTAAAAAAAAAATAAAGCTTATTTTTCACTTTTTTTCATGCAAGAAATCAACTGTCTGTAATTTGTGAGGCATTAATGTAACTTTTTCCTCTACAATTAAATGTCTACATTTTAAATATTCTTTAAAAATTTCTGAACTGAGAGCATATAAGTTTTTATATTTCTCATTTCAGTAAAACAAAATAGATAATTTTTATTTTTATGTTAAATTCATTTAGTCAACAAGAAATGTAAATATTTTCCCCCGTAATTTTGAAACAAAAACAAACGCAATGTTGTTTACAATGTCATACAAAACATCAAATCACGTTTACACAAAACAAAAGAAAATAGATATTTTAAATGTAATTTTTAAACAACAATTTTTTATATAACCACACTTTCTTCTACTACTAAAATGTCCTCAGTTGCACGGGCAACGCCAGACTATGATGCTAGTCGTAGGTAAATCCAAATCTTACAATGGAAAAGGAGGTAGATGTAACCTATACATTTTAGAAAAAATTGTCATCTTAAACCATATAAATAATCAATTTGCTTTGCAAAAGAAGTGATTTAATGACCACATGCCGCCATAGAAAAAAATATTTACTTAAATTCTTAGACCCCAATTGATATAATTTGATATAGATTCCTTTATATTTTTACCCACTTTCTTTCTCTTTCTTCCTCACTTCTTTCTTTCCCCAGCAAATATTAATGTTAATGTTACTGAACATGGGATAGTGGATATAGATGTTGGTTAGTTTCTGTGACTTGACCAAAGAGTTGTGAGATCAATATCACGCTACAGCAGTGGTAAGCAAGTAACTTACAAAGTTAAAGGAAGATAACTCATGACTACCAGAAGAGGCTCTACTTTGCAAGGAATGAAGATCATATACCCCAGTGGTTATAATAAAGGGTTTGGTTTGAAATTCCTAGCACCTGAAGAAGGTCAGAACAAACAATGGCCAAAACGTCATACAAATAGCAACAAAGATGAGGACAACAATAATCATGTAAATATTGTAATCTTTGAATATTCAAATTTTATGACTTACGTCCCTTTGATTTTTTCTCCCTGAATTTTAATATTTTTTTAATATTAATTTAAATTTAAATTTTTTATCTGATAACTATCAAATTAATCTTTCATTGCTGCAGTTGTTATGTTAGGATCATTGTTGACCATTCTAACTGACATCTGCTCATTTTGTTCTGAAAAGAGCTTCTTTCTGCCTTTTCCACTCTTGTTCTCTAACAAATTGATATCTTGGTGCTTCATGATTATGTTGCAAACAGTTGAGCCAGCCATATTAAAATTTTAAGATATTGTCTTATATCCAGCAGCATGAACATCAACAATCTTCTTCTTGCATCTTTATCATGATGTCACAAATAGAATAGTTTCTCAACCAAAAGAAGATTGCAAAAAGATTGTGTAAGTAATGTCGCATAACCTTGCTATGCATTATAGAAGTTTCTCTATTTCAGAACATTCTAAGAATTAAATAACCTCTATTATCCAACACAAATTCTTATATTGTAGCCAAAAATCAATGTTTTTGCCACATGATAATCAAATTGTTATGTGGTGCCAAAAATTTATTGGCTGATATTACCATATTTAATATCGCCAAATGTCCACCTTTGGCAAAATTTATGCTTTGGTTGTTCACATTATGATGACACAGATGTCTATGAAAATGTCCCTAATTTTAGTAAAAAATTCAATAAAAAAACAACTTTTGACAAGATGTGCTAATAATTGTGAGCATAAATGTATATGTTGGTGTGTGCATATATATATATATATATATATATATATATATTATCCAACACAAATATATATATATATATATATATATATATATATATATAATCCAGATGAAGAGGACCCAACGTTTTATGATTTTGAGTTCCCTGGCATTTATTTTTTATAAACAGTGCTCAATACAATAAATATTGTAGAGTATAATATAATCATATAATTATGAATTAAAAGTACATTGCAACACAGAAATTTCTGTTTCAAGATAGAATGTTGTCACCAGGCGATGTTGGATGTTGGTTGTGAAAATGATTTACATTTAAAAAACCAATTGGGGAAAAAATTCCTTGCATTAATTAAAAAACACTTTCCAGAACTTCAGCAAATTAATAGCTCATTGATGTTCAGCTTTCTATTTTGATTCTACTGAAGCCATTGAAGAACTAGCAAACGCGTTCAAAATTATTCAATTGGACTTTTAAATCACTAACCATATCAACAGAAATAAGTAATAGTCTTGTCAACTGAGCATACAAGACTTCAAACTCAGAAAAAATCTTCTCCTTATCAGACATCGATGGTAGAATACAAACCATGAGCAAGAACAAATGACTTAAGCTCAGCCAGTTCATAAGACAAATTCATAATACTATTCAAATTTGGTTCCATTATCCGTCTATATCTCTTATGTACCAACAATTTTAATTCAGACTCATGCTTAGTTGATAATTTAATGCAATCTCACTGATGAACCCAACCCAAATACCAAGAGGACCTAACTCAATCAAAAAATAAAATAAAATTCGTACATAAGCACCATGATCTATAATACTCCTTTAAACCCAGGCTTCTGGCTAAAAGTTGTTGAATAAGTTTTTTTAATGAAAACACATTCAATCTTCTCACCAAGATGTAATTTTGCCTCCTAATTCTAAACTGAATAGAGGAGGGGCAAACCTGGTGCCGAATATACTGCCGTAAAAACTGTTCTTAAATTTAGCCTTAATCTGTAATATTTTATTTAATTTACTAATTAATTTAAGGCTGTACAAAAATAAATAAATAAAACTGAAAAAATAAAAACAAGGTCAGCCAATGAAATGAATTAAGTGGAATGGGCGGTAATAACACCTCAAAGAACAGTGTGTGTATGATTTCATAGATGGTAATGGAGCAAATGTTTTGCTGCATAAATCTAGATACGTCAAATCTTAAACTGGAAGAAAAAGATAAACCATAAAAAAAGATATCATAAACAAATTAATCATAATACCAAACATAATTGTAATAGGAAAATAATTTGGTACACATCACCATTTAACCAAATGTTTAGTACCAAGTTGGGCAAAAATTTCCTTAATCAAGTCCAAAACACTTCCCAACTAATAAGATAAGATGTAACTGTAATTTCTACTCCAACAGCTTCTTTTCTTGTGCTTCTCGCCTGTGGAATTCCCTTCTACAAGTCTGCTTTCCCAACAACTACAATCTCCAGGTGTTTAAATGTAGGGTCAATAGACACCTCCTATCACACTAACTTCCAATTATTCTCAGAACACTCTCATCTACCCAACCCTCATTCTCGGTATCCTTACCCACCTATCACCCACCCTCTGACATTTCCTATATTTAACCATTCTCGGTATCCTTACCCGCCTATCACCCACCCTCTGACATTTCCTATATTTAACCATTCTCGGTATCCTTACCCACCTATCACCCATCCTCTGACATTTCCTATATTTAACCATCCTTCCTCCACTCTATGTAGCCCCCTGTGCAGTAGTGGCAGTGAAATACCTTGCTCAGGTGAAACGCTTATAAAAAAAAAAAAATAATCTATTTAGCAAAATTTGATAAAAATACACTGAAACTTAGTTATAGCTGCACTAATACTCTTGATATGATTATAAAAAACTCAATAAAATTCTTAAACAACATTATGATATTAATTGTAACCAATATACCATAATTAATGATGATAACACAGGTTCCTGCAACTGTCATAACCCTAACATATGTCCTATGCAAAATAAATTCCTTACAAATTCCATTGTATACCACCAAGCTACTATCACTATCAATGAAAACCCAAATAATTACCAAACATTATTATCAGACATACTAAGAATAATTTGAAGTTTTGATTTTACCAGCATAACTTATCTCTCAATAATAAAGTATATAGCGATTCTACTTCTCTCTCAAAATACTAGTAGCAATTGAAAGATGCAAATAAAACTGCTACAGTTAAATGGAAAATATTAACTAAAGCAAGAACATGTAAATCTTTACATGAAATATGTTTCCTTTGTTTATAAGAAAAAAATCCACATAAAATTCCCAATAACTGACTTATTGAACTAATGTAATGAAATAACTACTTTCTGCAATCATAAACTCTTTCATATCCTTAAATATATCTGAAATTATCTGAAATTTATTTCAATGTTTTCATTATTTACTCATTTTATTATTTCAAAAAATTTAGCATACTGAACTGGAAATTTTTTAATTACTAATATTATTTTAGTTTTTATTTGTGCTAATGTAACCTGTAATTGCCCCACTTAAGATACTTATGTAACATGTCTTGTAATATTGCATGTGAAAAAAAATGTAATCCTAAGTTTAGTATGACTGAGTGAAAGAAATTATTACTAGTGGTATTGTTGATTTTGCAGTTTATTGTCAATTGTGATATGAATCGAGTTTAACAGAACATTTGCAACACTTGTAAAATCTGATTTGCTGAAAATCTGAAAAAAGAAAAACTAGCTGGAAATTGAAGAGAATAGAAAAGAAAATATACATATATTTTTGCATTGTTTATTCGAAAGTGGATCAGAAGCCTTGGGCTTTGTGGCCAGTGGAAGTGAAAAATATAGGTGGTCAAAACACGACTGTTGGAGATTTTTGATGAGGTTAAGGGGGTTAAATTCTGTCTATGGGAATGAAGTGAATTGTAAATTTTTGACATAAAAGTTGGATTGTTGACTTAATCAGTTGAATCAAGAAGAAAGGTGTAAAGAAATTATGTCAGAAGAAATATTGTGACTTCATTGATTAAACCAAGGGAGGTGATATAACCCCACCTTGAAATGTAGAGGCAGAAGTAATCTCATTGGTTAAAGATTTGATTTGCATAGACACCCCGGGTTGATCATGCACCTCCCAAGAGAATTTGAGACAAGCATAAAAATCAAGACCCTGGGGAGCCAAACCAGTTGCAGTCGAAGTCCAGTTGGTTCTCAGCCCAGAGATGTAACAACTGAGGGAAAAGTGTTCCCAACTGGGGGCCACGACCAAAACATTGGTCGCCTCCCATAGAGCTTCTGGCTGAAGATGTAAAGAAACATAGAGAAGCCTGCCACTGACCGACTTAAGAGTTAAAGTCGAATAATGAGCCTCTGATAAAGTCCTGGCTGAAGATGTATGGAAACAGAAAGAGCCAAGAAAGAGTTAAACTAGTAGCAGTAGTTGTTGTTGCTGAGCTAAAGAGACAAGACTAATTTACAGTCGTCGCCAACCTTACACTCCACTTTGGTTATTTCCATCAGACTTCGGTAAACAGCCCTGAAAAGACTTTTTAAAAATGTGGAAAATTGAAAGCTCTGATTATTCTTAAACAAAAACTTTTGCTCTGTTGCAAAAATAGAAATTCGACGACCATTATATTCTGTTTCTGTTGCTAAATATATATATATATATATATATATATATATATATATATATATAAAAGACTTTTCCGCAACTTATCCAGGCATCTTTGAAATTATTTATTTTTGAACTGACCGTGTTACATTAATAAAATAATCCACTTATAACTTTAAAAAATTTTAGCTTGTAATATTTTTAATTACTATTATCATTATTTTATTTGTACTTATGAACAAATACCCTTATAACTTAAAGAATATAGCTTATTGTACTGGCTATTTGTTTAAATTACTATTATTATTTTATTTGTACTTATGATAATCCCCTTATATCAAAGAAATTTAGCTTATTGAACTGGTAATGTATTTATTACTATTATTTAATTTGTACTTATGAACAAATCCTCTTAAGTATATATTTTAATATCTCAGTTCATTATTCTCATCTTTCTGTTAGTTTTGATTTTTTCTTTTCTTATATTTTTTTATGCTTTATCATTTTCTTCTTCTGGTTTAAAATTTGACATGTCTAAATTTATGTGGCAAAACATTTGCCACACTACCATCTAGGAAATAATAATAATAATTACCATATATTTATGCTCTACTTTTGTATTGAGCACTTTTTATGGTAAATATTTAACTGTGGAATATACTTTCTTTAGTAACCATTACTTATATAATGCATAACTCCTCAACAATGAATTGAGTTCTTTCAGTGACTGGGGTGTGTGTATATTGCTTATAGAAAACATGCTAAAATTTTACTTCTCTGATTCCATGCGCCTATGGCTTAGGTGTTGGTGACTGCATTGACACCAAACCGGTCAAGTTTCAATCCTGGCCAGAAGCAAGTGGATGTCTAACCACACTGATGTGCTGTGATACAGCAAAACAGGCTTGTATATGGATGACGAATATATATATATATATATATATATATATATATATATATATACACACACACACACAATATTCATGAAAATACGTATTATCCTACATCTAAAGTGCTTATTAATAAAGCAGTTATTATCCTATGTCTAATGTGTTTTAGACATAGGATAATATGTATATTCATTAATACATACATAATAGATCTGTTATATTACATTGTGCACTGTTCTATTAACACCTGATAAATATTTATACATATTAATGTGCACTAATGTGCATACACATATGTATACTTATTTACATCCATACCTATATGTTTTTTTTTTTTTTTTTTTTTTTTTTTAATCATTTCACCCCGAGCAAGGCAGAAACGCCACTGATGTGCAGGGGGTTACATAAATGTAGAAAGATTAATTAGAAAAGAGTGAGGAGTACAAGCTAGTTAGAAAGGAACAATAGAAAACTGAGAAAGCAGGTGCAATGACAGGTACATGGGCGGAGAGAAAGGGAAGGTTATACAGGGGAGGGGAGAGAGCTAGAGGCCAGTGGTTAGTAGGTGAGTATTAACTTTGCTTTTAAATTTCTGGAGGTCGTAGCCGTCAGGAAAGCAAGAATACGGGAGTGAGTTCCACAGGCGGGAAGTGCGAGAGAGGAAGCTGCTGGAGTAGAATTGTCGTCTGCGTTTGGCTAACCTGACTGTGAATGGGTGGGACCCAGTTGCCAGTCTGGTTGAACGGGTAAACACCTGTTGAGGAGGCATCAGTGACTTAAGCTCATCCGAGCAGAAGCCATGAAGGTATTTATAGAAGAGACAGAGGGAGGCCACATTTCGACGATGGGAAAGTGGCTGCAGACGAGTCGCCAGATCAGAACCTATCACATTACAGACTCTCCTTTGGAGCTTGTCGAGAACACTGAGGAGAACGGCAGGGGCACCTGACCATAAATGGCAGCAGTACTCCATGCACGGACGGATGGTTGACTTGTATATATGCAGGATGGATTCAGGTGGAAAAAACATCCTGGATCGACATAGTGACCCAATCTTCTTAGCAGTAGATTTTGCTATGGATTCAATATAGTGCTTCCATTTGAGGTCTGAGGACAGGGTAAGTCCGAGGAGGCGTAGTGTATTACTCTCCGGGAGAATCATCTGGTCCATGCTTATGGGAGGCAGAAGAGGTTGCCTGTAATGGTTGACAGACAACAGCTTGGTCTTCGAGGAATTGAAGTTGACAAGCCACTTCTTGCCCCAGTTCACCACAGAGTGTAGATCCCGCTCAAGGTCAGCAGCGAGATTTTGTCTGTCCGCCACGACAGGTTCCTTACTGGAGCGGGAGTATATTGTAGTGTCATCTGCGTAGATGCCTACTTGGGACCTGATATTTTTATAATTAATATAAGTAAAAGTTTGTGACTTAACTGATGATGTTATATATATATATATATATATATATATATATATTTATTCTATTATTAAAAATCAATTTACACTAAGCAAGGCAATAATGCCACTAAGAAGCAAGATGTTCCTTTGAGTGAACAGAGTGAGGGAAAGAACAACAAAAGAACTGGTTTCAGGAAGACAGAAGATGGCAGTTGTCATTGTATTTAAATTTTAAAGGATTGCAAGTGTTAAGGAAGCAAGAAATTTCTAGAAGTGAGTTCCATGGGTAAGAAGTGCAGGAAAAACTATTAAAATAAAACTTGCTGTTAGATTTATCCATTTCAACAGTAAAGCAATGAGGCTTAGTTACATGTTTATGAACAAATGTGGCAACAATATTCAATGCAGAGAAGAATGGTAGATTTATAAATGTGCAAAGGATTCTGTATAGAAAATTTGTCTGGCACAACATAGTGAGCCAAACTTCTCAGCAGCAAACATAGCAATTGAGTCAAAATATTTGCTCTATTTCATGGTAGCAGAAAAAGTTAATAACAAGAAGTGCAATGAGCAAGCTCGCCTAGAGTTTAACATCATCCATGCTGATGGATATCAAAAATGGTTTACTATGATGATTAAATGATAGTAGTTTTGTTTTGAAGGTGTTAAAATAATTAAAGGTCATATTTGAGAGTAGCTGACAAATTTATTTTGTCGAACACGTTATTAAAACAAGAGTAAGTAGTTGTTTCATCTGTATATGTGATTTTACAGAAGGATGGACGAAATGTGAGCAACAAGGTTTTGGAAAGGATGGAAATGAAAAGGAAACTGATACTTAACATCAGGAAAAGACTTCCTGAAGTTTCTGAGACATGTAATGAAGGAGGGTTTGGAGAATCTGATACTCACAGGACAGATAGAGGGAAAAAGAGGGTAAAAGAACGTGTAACATTTAATGGGCTTGAACAAATGGATTGCAGAGCAGGGTTTGGGAGGAGTAACAAGAGAAAGGGTGTTAAGAGCTACAAGAAATAGAAAAATGTGGAAGGCCATAATCACCTACATCCTTAAGTGACCCAACACATAAAAAAAGAAATACTTAAATAGTTGGGGACTGATGACATCAGGAAGGTCATTGATGAAGATAACAAACAACATAAATCTAATGACAGAGCCCTGAGAAACCAAGACATTAATGTGAAATGATCTAGAAGCATGGCTATTGAAACATCACCTGCATCACCTGATTTGTTAAGAATGATTGGATTAAGTCAAATATATGGCTAAAAACATCATAGCCTTGTGCGAATGGAGAAGGCTAGCATGTCAAACCATGTACAGATCATCCTCGCTTCTCAAATGTCATATATGTCAAACAAATCAGTTTTCAAAGAGAAAATTTAAGATGAAAATGCCTTGGGTATTGAACAAAATTTTGGTTCTTGAACAACATGACAAAACCAAGCCAAAGTGAATTAACCCGAATGGAATCATTTCTCAGTCAACTGCCATGTTGTATATGTTTGTGAGGGGTGCTGTAATTTTCTTTTCCAATTTTATTGTACTGTTCCTTTTTCTCTCTTCATTTGCTCTAAGTCATGGTTCCAAAGAAAACTAACAGTGAAATTGTACAGTAAATTTGAGTGAGTTTAATGACAATATCATGGAAACATTGCTCAAACCTTGTCAGTTCTTCCCTTTTTAAGAAATTTGAGCTTAATATTATATTGAAACATTCCCGGCAAAAGTTTGAATAAGTAATCATCTGGGGGTTCAGAAACAAATTAATCTATTTTATATTGATTATTTGAAGAAAAGAGTTTCAGTTTATCAACATTTTGGATCATGAATGGTCTTCAGGAACAGATTAAGTTTGTAAACTGAGGTTTCACTGTGTGTGTGTGTGTATATATATATATATATATATATATATATATATATATATATATACACACACACACACAACTGCAACTCTTTTGGATGCTAAACTTGTATCAATTGGTGAATGCTGCTATAATTCTTAGCTTCAGTTCATCTTTGGTATTACAAGGAGTTTTATCTGTCTCTCAATCAATGGTGCCCCACACATAATAATCAAGGGGGTTGCAGTTTGGGGAGTTATGTGGCCAGATGTAAGTGGTGATGTGGTTGCCAAAATTGTTTGACAGCTATGACTGGGTCCTCATGCTTGTATAGCATGGTGCATAATTCTGTTACCAGACATATGGTCTTCCAGTAGCCACACTCTTGACCCAGGGCAGCACTACCTTCTCAAGATACTTGATACAGTGTTGAGTCTGAGGACTCATGAAAAGGTGAATGAAGGCATAATGTCGCCATCACCTGTGATAACTCTAAATACCTTTGTAATCACCATTAGACTCATCCAACTCTTTCCAAATCGTCTGCGCTGTTCTTGGATTGACACCCAAACACTCTGAAATATTTGTATTGGAGTTTTTGGAGCCAATGCTAAGCAGTGGAGCATGCCATTTATGAATTTCTGTCAGAGTGAATTGCATTATGGTACTCCACTTTTTCTTATAGATGATGCTTAACAGTCTTTACTATACTGTACAGTTGACAAAATCAAAAGGAAACACTGCACATGCACAAATTATAAATACAAAATTGCATAAATTTACTCATTGCACCCTGCAGATATATTCTTGAAATTCATTTACAAAATGCAATGGTAGAGGTCATCAGTGATGTTCCCCTGGCTTCATTACGAATCTCAGGTATTGCAACATCAGGTATTGCAATAGTTCTGCCATGTACCCTGACCTGCTAATAGGCTGACTCTCCACTTAATTTGCTCCACGGTGCAAAATATGTTTATATTAATAATTACCTATAGTACTTCTTTCCCTTTCATATTATTATTTTTTTCCTCTCTCTTCCCTTCATTCATTCCATGATTTATTTTAATTTAAGTTAATCTCGCGATGAGGCTTGAAGAGTGGGAGTGAAACCAGTTGTTTTTTTTTAAAATGCTTGATAGCATTCAGCTTTACAATTTCATATATATATATATATATATATATATATATATATATATATTAATAAATATACATATTATCATACATCTAAAGCAATAAACAACACTCATTCACATATTAAGAAATAAATATGATAAAATAAGTTATCTCCTTCTCTGAAGTACATTATAAAGATTTATATCTTTCTCAAATGAAAACTTCTCTCAGTTATACTCACTATTTTTATGAAGTGGATAAAATTATGAAGCCTCCGTTCCTTTTGATAAAGCTATATTTTTTGTTTCATGTTGAGCAAATCCCAAACCTCTGTTTAGTCATGATTTATGTTTCTATAAATAGAAAGACACAATGAAAAGTTGCACTGACATTGTACTGCTAAGAATCACTTTTGAGCACGACATTTTGGATTCATTCTGTGAATATAAAAGACTAAAGATGAATAAAAAGAACTACCAAAATTACAAAAAATATTTCCTAGTGTTTAGATAAAAATTCAAGTGAAATGCTCGTTAGGCAACTTTCTGATTTCAAAACTTATGCATCCAAATTCATTTCTATATCCTTATAAATTTCTTATTTAAATAGAGAATTCTTTTGTTTAGTTTACCTTACAGACATAAATAAGATTTATTGATTGATGGATTTGTTTTCTTTTTTTTTTGTACATCTTATCACCTCTTTGTGGGTATTTAAAGCCAAAACATGTTTTGAATTGCAAGAATAATTCTATTGGTTATGTCTTGAAGGCTGTCACAATGCATTGAGTAAAACAAAGGAAGGTAAAGAAGTGTTTGGGTATTACCTATTTATTAAACATTAATATTTCGAGATCAAAATCTCATCTTCAAAATGGCAGAGAAGCTTTTGTCTGTCCAAGTGTGTTCTCGGCCTTTCAAAGAATAGCTATTCCTGGCTGGCTGTCTGCTGCTCTGTGTGTGTGTATTCTAGTTGGGGCCTTTTTGGTCTGATGATATCAGTCTGCTTGCATGTGTGGTTTATCTTAGTGTGACCTAACCGTTCCTTTGACTCTTTGACCAAGCTGAAGAGGATCATTACTGTTGTTTTATCTATCTGATGGTGTGTGCGTGTCTATGTACACGTAGTTCTTGTAATTTATTCAACTTTATTTTGTATGTGCTTGTGCGTGTGTGCGTTTCAGTGTGCAGTGTGTTATAGGCACCTCCACTAATTTGCCCGGGGGTGGGGGTGGGGGGAAATAACATAGCGTAAAATTATTTGTTCATTTATTATTATTTTAAAAAAAAATTTTTTTTCTTCATTTTTTATTACAATTTTATCCTATAGGGTTGTTATTATTGTTATTTTAATTTTGCTGGGGTGGGGGGGGAGTGGATAACATATCATAAAATTATTTGTTTATTTTTTAATTTTTTATCTTATAGGATTGTTGTTATTATTATTATTTATTATCCTCTCTAATAAACTGTATAATGTAAAAAGGCTTCATGAATTTTTTCTTTTTTTTTAAAAAAAATATTCCGCATAGACATTAAGTCTCTATGCCGAAATATTGGAGGTACCTAGATGTGTGCATGTGTTTAGTGAACGCACATATACACCCACACACATATATATATATATATATACTCTCATATATACACACATGTACGAGCTCACGCGTTCCGGCATGAGCTGTGTATGCGTGTTTATGGTGCGTATGTTTATATGTGTGTGTTAAACTGTGATATCGTGCCCGTGTGCATGTGCTTTATTGTTGTGGTTAGTGTGTGTCATGTGTGTGTTAGCATTGCCTACTCTGTTATGTAGTCTAGATTAAGCTCTTGTTGATTGTTGATCTGTGGTTGTAATTTAGTTATTATTAGGGACTCTTATGTGCAGGTTCCCTAAGTTCCACTCTCTAGCCTCGATGTTGACAATTATGTTTTTGTTAGTATTTTTGCATTTTTTAAAAATGTTTATGGAAGGACGACACTTGCGTGTGTATATATTCTTTTATTCTAATGTGTAATGGTCTGGTGGTGCTGCCAACATAGAATTCCTCGCATTTGGTGCATTGTATGCAGTACACGACATATACCTGGTGGCATATGCCGGTGCCCGCAATAGGGCAATTGGCTCATGTGCATGTGGTGTTGTTGTTTGTTTTATGGTTGGAGTTGAGGTTTCTGCAGAGAGTGGGGCCGTAGTGAGCCAGCTGTATATCCAATCCCTCTCTGCAGATAGCTCTACGTATTTTTGCTGTTATATTTTCACTGAAGTGTGGGAGCCTCAGAAAGCAGGTGTTAGATAGGGTGTGACACCTTGGGCCTTTACTACCTTTCCATTCCAGGTGATCCACACAGAACTGCGGGTAGCCGTTTGTCTCCAGTACTTTCTTAAAATGTGCAGTGTGGTTGTTAGTGTTCTTCTTTGCTGCACTTATTTCGGATACGTGTGAGCTCGTATTTGATGTAACCAATCTTAGTGCTGAGAGGGAGGGCTGATTGATAGTGGACAAGTATACCTGCTGGCAGGCTTTTTGTAGAAATTGGTGTGAATGTCTCCTCTTTCCAATACTTTTAGCCTGAAGTCTAGCAGTGATAGGTGTCCACTGGCATTGGGGTGTTCAATTGTGAATTTTATTTTGTCGTCCATACTGTTGAACGTTGCTGCCATTCTGTTCGCCTCATCATGTGAAGAGGTGAGGATGAGTATATCATCAATGTATCTCATGAATAAGGCATATGAATGGCAGGTGCTGAGTGCGCGACATTCCAGTTGGTTCATGTATGCGACGACAAGCAGTCCCAATAGGCTGGACCCCATCGGAAGGCCGGTGGTCTGTTTGTAGGTGTGTCCTTGGAATGTAAAGTAGGTGTTGTCTACTATAGTTCTCAGGAGTAGGTGAATGTCCTCTGGGGTGAAGTTGTAGCAGTGTAGGCTTGAAGTGGTGATGCATTCCATTATGAAATCAATCGTTGGGTGGGGCGGTACTGACGTGTATAGTGAAACAACATCAAGTATGCGTATTGGTTATGCTTGATGGATTCCATGTAGTCTGTGGATGACTTCATCAGAGCTTTTGACATATCCAGGGAAGCTGGAGAGTATGGGTTTAAGGATTTGTGATAGTAGCCATGATATTTTGTATGTGGGCCCTTCTATGCTAGAGACAATGGGTCTAATCTGTGGTGTCATGTTATTTTGTGTGTTTTGATTAGGTAGTAGAATTTTGGGAGGCTACTGTTCTTGGTGGTAAAATTTAGTCTGTACTTGTTAGGGATTTTCCGTAACTTGCATATCTCATTCCATGCAGTGTTAATGCGGTGTTCTATTTGAGTTGGGGTTATGTCTGTAGTTTCCGCATATAGTTGTGTGTTGCTGAGGTGTTCGAGTGCTAGCCAGCTGTATGTATCTTGGGGTATAATGCAGAATTCCTTATTTTTATCAGATGGGAGGTAAATGAGGTCCTTCTCTCTCAGGGTGTCTAGGGTGGGGTGTTGTACTCTGGAAAGGTTGTGTGATATTTTTCCAATATTGTCTTTGAGGATTGTGAATATAGTTTGTCTAAGCCGAGAGAATTTAAGGTTAAGCGCATGGTTTTTAGGGGGTGGGTGGAGTGGATTGTCTAGGGTATAGGTGGAGAACTAGGTGCATTCATGGTTGGTGTTGGGTTGTTGTTTGTATTGTTAATAACCGCTAGCCACTTCAGTTGGTATGCTCTCCGGCAGAAGCTTGTTTCAACATCTAGCATTGTTTTATCGTTCAGCTTCTGCATCAGTTTTTGTGAGTAAATATTGCATCAACAATTTCTTCGAGAATAAAGATTTTTCCAAAATAAGTTCTATTTAACCCATAGCTGGGGGAAGTCATGGATTCATATATTTTCCAAGTGTATGTGAGTGAATGTGACAAACTTGAATGGAATTCAAACTCAGCTTTCTGATTTTCTCATTCTGAACCACCATCTACTGCACCACCAGTACCTACTCACATAAATGGGACTATTTATAATATATGAACTGTCCAGACGTCACATGTATTTGAATAATTTGACCACCAGTTGTACAGCATTGATATAATCAACTGTAGACAACCTTACTGAATATGAGGATATTCACTCATCTCACTAAGTGAGCTTGGGTACTGTGCAACCCTTACATTTGTAAATGACCTAACAGTTTCTTCATGTGATGTGCAGAATATTTTGGCAAAGCATCACAACATCCTCAGTCTGTCAGTCCTTCCCTTACAGTCCAGAGTTAGGTTTTAGTAAATTCTGGCTTTCTCTAAAATAAGTACTGAAAAAGAGATTTCATATAAAGAATAAAATTAAGGAGAAAGTGATGAAGCAGCTGATGATTGATCCCCAAAGAGGATTTTACAGATTGTTGTGAAAAGTAGAAAGGATGCTAGAATAAGAATATAATCCACCAACACAAGAAAACTAAAAGGCTATTTCTGTGCAGACATTGTGTTTAGAGTCTTATACAAACATTTTACGATTTCGGTATAGGATGTGGCCAATATTTTGAATGTAGCCCACAAAATTCTGTTACTGGTATACCTTAAAAAGCATATTATAAGGAAGTGTTATAAATGTCAATTTATGGTTAGAGTTAGGGAAAATAGTTTTAATAAATAGCCAAATACTTATATTTGTAAATATACTCTTACTAAGGCAGGGCACATTCAAACTGGGTAGGCTATATACTATACCAAAATCAAACAGGCAGGCCACATACTATACCAGAAATTAAAGTGGAGGGCCACATACTATACCAGCACCCATTTTACATGCACTGTTTCTAAAAAGAGATTTAAAAATTAAGCATTTGGATAAACAAAATTAAGCATTAATGTTATCTGTTTATCATTTTTTTTGGCAACTTGATAAAAGATTTTCTCATAATATATTTTCTTCCCTTAAAATCTGATTAGAAGTGTTTTTATTTATTAATGTCTTGTCTGCTAAAAAATTAAAAAAAAACAATGAAATGTTTCTTTCTTAATTAGCAATGTGCAGGGAATTATATTCAAGAAGTGTAACTTACTATTACCTTTGAGAAAGATATAATTTTTTACATAGTTCTACATAGGTTGAGATATAATTTATTTCAATATTTTTATTTCTTCTTTGGAAACTGATAATTTTAAAATAAGTCTTTTAATGATTTTGATTTATTTACATTATTTTCAATCAGACTAATGTTCTCAACTTTGTTGGTATTGCCACAATGTTTCAACCATTTGATTTTATTTGAAAAAAAAGAGTGGAAAAAATTATGCCAAGTGCAAAATGTTTTTTCAATTGAAATTCTTTGCTGGGGAGTTAGATGGCCAGATATAAATGGTCTTAAACGTTTTGATTCTTTTCATCAAATACAGTGTGTTCATAATCAAGCTTCATTATTAGGATATTATGTTTCAAATTTCAAAATAAAAAATAAAATTAAAAAGATTTTTAATTTCCAAAGCCTTTGAAATCAAGCCACAGAAATAGTCTGAAGCAAGATTGAGACTTCTTTGCTAGATATTCTGACCTTGTGC
This sequence comes from Ascarosepion bandense, assembly GCA_037127315.1. Taxonomy (NCBI): domain Eukaryota; kingdom Metazoa; phylum Mollusca; class Cephalopoda; order Sepiida; family Sepiidae; genus Ascarosepion; species Ascarosepion bandense. Next base: position 2,927,848 of record JBBBDQ010000694.1, on the reverse strand, counting down.
ATAATTTTGTGCAGATGTGTATTTACATTGAGCAGGTGTTATTAAGCAGCAAAAAATGCAAGCTGGCTAACAAAAGAAAATAAATATTGTTTGAAAAAGTCAATGAATGCAAGTCATGGGCAAAATTGTGTTGAGACAGCTGTTTTCCAGGTCAGGAGATATGGAAACAGAAATGTATTTATAGTAAAATAAATATGATTGCATTGAAGGAATGTGATTGGGCTTTGATAAACAGTGTAGGCAAGGTCAGAAAATATAAAACTCAAAATTGTTTATTATAAACAATGTGCCTAGAAAAAAGATGATTTCAGCCTTTATAAGAGAGCAGTCAGAATTGAGATCAGAGGGTAAGCACAGACCCTCTGACCACCTCCTACTCCACTGCCAATGTCACTGTGAAGTGAAAAAATGTTGGATAATTTTATTTATATATAAGTGTTGATGTCTGTCATTTTATTAACGGAGAAAAAGCAAGTCATTTTAGGTCCAGTTTATGTTTCGTCATTTATCAGTGAGAAGAATATTGTCGAAATTTTGGTTGCAGCTTAATCTTTGTTGCTGTTAAAGTGCATATACAATATCTTTAAAACTTTTGAACAAAACTAATAGTCTTCAAAATGACTAAACAATTTTATAAAGACATTTAAAACTTGTAGAAGTGTTCTATTAAACTTAAAGTTTTAAGTTTCAATGTTTAATAGTGTCAACTTACCTTGGTATGCCACCAAAGTCCCACTCTGAACATATGTATGGGCCTGGCCTTAAAATAACATAGATGTTCATACTCTTAGCCAATAGGATAAACGCCCTGTCAATAAAAAAAAAAAAAAATGAATATTAAATTTTACCAAAATAGGTGTCAATATTATTTACATTGTTCAGACTCTTGTCTTCATCTTTATTGCTATATTCACAATATTTTGGCTGTTGTACAATCTGACTAATTCTGAATGTTTTTGTGATCTCCATTTAACTCAACCCTTTAAGTTTTTGGTTTTCACTTCTGTTGCCAGTTATTGATCTTGCAAATGTTGGTTGGATCCAGTGGCTTGACCCAAAGAGTTGTGAGTTCAATACCTGGTGACAGTAGTAGAAAACAAAATCCTTTGAGGGTTGAGTTAAATAGAGATAGCTAAAACATCCAGAAGTGGCATGACTCATGGAATGAGAACAATCTACTCCAGTGATTGAAATAAAGAGTTTGGTTCAAAATTCTAATCACCGGAAGAAGGTCAGAGGATACAATGTCTGAAACACTGGGAATATAGCAGTAAAGATGAGGATAAGCGTCTAAAGATCTCAGAAATATAAACGAATACAGACAAGAACTGTCAATATATTTTTGAATTTAGAGTCTCTTAAATTTAATTCTTTTGCTGAACTTCATTTCAATTACATCAACATTTCAAGGGATGAATTGTCCACATTATAAATTATTTTTGACGTGATGTATTTGCATTCATTTATAATGTGCTTGATAATTTTTGCTAGTGATTCTGACAAGTTCTCAGTCCAACCCACTTCTAGAAATTAGTATTTTAATGTCTGAACCCCAACATACAGGTATAAGTTGTTTAGGGTAAAAATAGTTCAGTAACCACTTGGACATGTGACAGAAAATAAATTAGGTTTTATTGAAATAATTCTCTAATGAAAAAAAAAAAATGTATAAGTTTCACATGAAAACATTTTTATCAGTCACCTGCTTACTAGTCATTTTATAAAATCCTGAAAATTGGTTTCCATTATATAAATTCATGTTATAAAAAAAATGTCTAAGAATGTCCTAACAGGTCTCTAGAGTGTTGTTATAGCAGCAGGCCAGCAGTTGCAAGTAAAATATACACATTTTCTTTGAATATATATATCTGAACTACCATTGTGATAATTTTGTTTATTTTTGTTATGCTTCTTTCTGTTTTATAATGATTTTTCTGTGTGAAGTCAGTGGTCTTTGTTTCTGATTGAAGTGTTATATACTACCTCTGGAAAAAACTTATTGAATTACCACAGTTTTACAGGATATTCAAATTCATTTTTATTTTAGCAGTAAACTAATTAAAAATAAAACAAAACATTTTTATTTAATAGATGAACATTCTAGCTTTATAAAATATACCTTAAATTATTTTGATTCATGGTATAATATTTTTCCAAATCATGCAGAGGAAAATATTATGAGAGAACCCAATATTGATAAAATTATAAAATTTATTAACAAGAAAATTTGAATATATATTTAGTTGCTCCTCCTTGAGCTTTAATGACAGCCTTAATTTAACATAATATTCTTTATCACAATAGTTTTAATGTTTCTGAATAGTGTTTCATAAATCATGAATAATTCTTCTCAGGGACTATTTTTTAACAATTTTCCACCATTTTCAATTAGATTTAGACTGTTTGCTGACCACATTATTGATTTTATATGCCTTGCATGAAGAAAAGCTTTAAACCCTTTTGCTCTGTGACAAGATGCATTATTGTACTGAAAAATTTCTCTGTTATCACCAATCAAATTTTTCATTGATGGAATGATAAAATTATCCAGGATTTCAACATGCACATATGCATTGATTGTTGAGATAATGATCACCATTTCCCCTGATCCTTTAAATGGCATGAAACTCCAGATCATGAATGGTTTGGGAAATTTACTTGTCTGCTTTAGGCGGTGATCTTTATATGTTTCATGTTCATGAAGTTCCAGCATCATTTGATTGGCCTATGTAGATTATTTTGATTCATCACGGAATATCACTTTCAGCCAATCACCCACATGCTATGAATTTTTTTTAACCTCATTTTCTTCTAGTTTTCATGCAGTAAAGCCGATTTTATTTAGCAAATTTCTTACAGTTCTCTTATAAACATCAGTTCCAGTTTTGGCCCATTTGTTTTTCATTTTCTGTTTTCGAAACATATTGTTCTGTGCTTTCTGTTCTGATGTGTTGATGTCTTTTGTGATCTACTGTTGTTCCTTTGTTTTTTTAACAATTCCATTTCTTCTATCAGTCAGTCAGTTAAGTGCCACACGTGTTCCATGCTCGGGTAATCATGTCTCGAAAGAGACATGACTGACTGGCAGGAGATTTTCCTGTAGTAGATTGCCATTACTTTCTGTGGCAGACTGATTGCCAACCAAGGCTATAAAACCCAATCTGTCCTGTTATTTGACTCACAGATGGAAGGAAGAAATAGATTAATACCTTTCCTAACAGTATTTGTGTGTAAGTGACTGCAACAGATTTAACTGGAATTTGAACTCAGTTCTCCAATGTCTCGTTCCATGCTGATATCCATTGCACGACAACACAAATCCACATTTCTTCTATGTTTGTTTCAAATTTTAGACTCACCTGACTAAGTAGAACCAATGTCTTTCATCGCACTCCATTGTGGATTGCCTTCTTCAATTACAATTTATTATGATCCTTTCCATTGTTTCAAATGAGAATTCTTTTGTTCCAGCCATGTTTTCTTGCAGTTAGGTAACTGTTTACTAAGATCTGAAAACACTTTCAACTGTAGACCACTTTCTATAGCTAGGATTCTACTAGTATTTATTTTAGAAATGAATATTATAAGATCATTATTTAATATTTTTCTCTTAATGCGAGACTGTTCCATAACATTTTCCAATATTTGACTTTAAAAAAATTATACCATTATTTTAAATAATTTAATCTAAATAAAAATGAAATAAAAATATTTTTCATTTTATGTTATTAGTTTATTTACTAATTCATTAGTTTATTTCTCTAATTAAACCCCCAAGGGAACATCATACCATAACCGTGATAATACCATAATTTTTATATATTACAAGAGTTATAGATTGCTGTCATGATAATTGCCATTTTCTTTGTTGAATGAAAATAAATAAATTCAGGTTCTACTCTAATTTATTCAAGATATGTTTCTAAATATATATAAAAAAAAACCAGAATTCTAAAACTCATCAAGTATTTAGATGCCATCTTTTCCTAAATGACCTGCTCATTCTAAGTCTGGGAGTGAGACTGTTGTTTCCTGAATATGAATATGAACATAAAGAGATATGGCCTCAAGGAGTTCTACTTCTTCAACAATTAGGTTGTAGCTTAATTGTCTAAGATAATATCTCAGAAGAATAGCTTCAGGTGAGAAATAAGGTATCCACTAGTCGGATGGCGTTGAAAATTAAATAATCATTCATGTAGAGTAGTATTAGTAGTCAGTGACAACAGAATGCATATTGAATGCAATGTATCCCATTGAACAAGCTCCCAGTGAGTCATAGGCAAGCATTGTGATTTGAATGCAAGGGTTATTGTCATATACTCTGTAATTCCATTATATTGATTACACTGCCTATTGCTTTAAAGATTATCAATGGTGAAGTGGTGAGTGGAACTTCCATAGCTATACAGAACATTTTTCATATCCGGTAACACGAATAAAATATCTTTATGTGAATGTATAAAGGCAGGTTTGGTAATGATAGCAAATAACTGACTGACGCACTGAATCACTGGTTGAGACATGTAGACAAGAAAATGGAAAACAAGAGAAGTGATTGATTATTGGTAGGTTGAAGTTGATGGTAAAGAGCCTTTAAAATCAACACTGGTTCTCTCAAATGATACAGCTGCCTTGATCGAGTATAACACAACAGCCCGATGAAAATTCTTTGCACTCAACACAGATAGAATACAAGGTCAAAATAGTTTACTTCCTTGATGGAGAATGAAAGGTTTTATGTTTTAAAAATAAAACAGATAGCTTTCACATATTGCCTGGAAGACAAAATTGTGCAAGTAACACTTTAGAAGCAATAGTGACAAGACAAAGTTGGTTATGTTATCTCTCTTATGTTGGTACTTTATGTCAAAATTGTATCAAACAAGGTTAATCCTCTCAAAATGTTATTTTTAATAGTGTGCTTTCTTTAATCATTTCACCCTAAGCAGTGCAGGACTGCCACTAGTGTGTAGGGAGTCACAGTGAAAGAAAAGACTGGGTACAGGAGATATTGAAGAAAGGATTAAAAAAATGAACAAGATTCAAGAAGATAGAAGACAAAAACTTGATGCTGCATTTAAATTTTTGGAGATTGTAACTATCAGGGAAGCAGGTAAATGGAAGGGAGTTCCACAGGCAAGAAGTGCAAGAAAAAAAATTATTGGATTAGAAGTAGTGGTTACATTTAAATATTTCAATGATAAAAGGATGGGACCTAGATGCCAATCTAGTAGCACATTTAAATTCATGCGGATGGGGCACCAGAAAAGAAATCTCATCAGAGAAGTTGCTATGAAAATATTTCTAGAAAAGACAGAGGGAAATCACATCATGTTGGTAAGAAAGTGCTTAGAATCAAACATGAATGTCAATTTCTGAAGTATAGCGGAACATACAATGAAGTAGTGTTACTATTTGTGCAGGGCCTTCACTATAGAATATGCTTTATTCACTATCATTTAACATAGTTGAAAAAGAAAGCCATAATCAACAATCATCTAAGATGGCAACACTAATGTCATCAGATGTAGCCATTTTTCAACAAAGACTATTTTATTAAAAAAATGCACCTATAATTTTTTTTTTACTTTTCAAGCCATCAACTACATTTTCAACCATTTTGAGTCATGGAAATGACTTAAGAGGAACAATACCTTCAGCATAATTGGCATATCAGCATATGATGATGAGAACATTTCTACAATGAAAAATGAATTCTTATCCTAAAAAGGAGGGAGTTCATTTAGTTGTTGAAGTCTTTCTGGATTAGATATAATCCAGAATGTGAATGAAAATCAGAGAGAACATGTACTAATTATGGTTGTGGGCCAAGTGAAGCCCTTCAGCTGCTTTCAGTAAATGTCAAGATGTTAATTTCATGCCTTTATGTTTTCCACGCAAACACATGTTATCCATGTAAACAAACATATTGGAATGATAACAAACGTATTGCTAATGATGTATTTATCATGCACTGAAAGCAGGCAACTTCATTGATTATGCAAAATGATATTTGACTGACTACAAACCATAAAAGCAGTGTAAAGATTGGCTTTCACTGGAAAAGTAAGGTGAAAGGAAGAATAAAAAGTGGTGGTAGAGGGAGCCATGTTTGACAACAAGTCTGCAGTAACAGCAACAGAGAAAGGAAAAACATTAAGTTTAAGCTTGTAGCTTCAGGATTGTCTTAAAGGATAATGACCTAGAGAATTAAAGTATCGGTAAAGTTAGGAACATCATTGTGATAACTGTGAAATTTAGGAACATAATAATTGTGAGTTCAATCTATGGATTGGCTAGTATGGATATACTCAAACTCATTAGAAACAAGACTAACAATAAGTGAACGCTATTCCTAGACAGTGGAATGAGAACAATCTACCTCTGTAGTAAAGATTTAGTTTGAAATTCCCTGAAGGTTACCTGGCTTCACAGTCATCTGAAGAAAACTAGAGAGCACAACTATTGAGACAGATGAGGACATTCGTGTAACATTTCCAGCCTTGTTAAGGGTGTTTATGCAGACTTGTGTGGTATGACTTAGTTTCCATCCCATAGCAACTTTCCCACACATTCAACCTTCCAAACCTTTTGCTTTCTATCATTACTTCCATGGAAATACACTTCCTTTTTTAAGTACAACCAATTTAGACCTTTACTATCAGGACATGCCTGGCTATTTCTACATTCCCTTTCTATTCTATTAGTAAGAAGGAATTTTTACTCAGACACCTTTTTCCTAAGAACTACCATCTTGTTGAACAAAATCCTGAGAGAATGCATCTGCAAATACTAGAATCATAAACCTTTTAAATCTAGGGTTAATCGTTGTCTATCCTACATCCTCATAATCTTCCCTTCCTACTTCTTTTCCATGTTCGTATCACATTTGTCATTCAGTAACCCGCTACTTTGAGTGACTCTTGAACCTTGATTTGAGTGAATATAAGTCATAAAAACAAATTAAATAATGCAAATAAGAAATGTACTTTTAATTAATATTTATCATGGTTTAAACTATATTATAGATTATTCTTTCTTTCTGATCAATTCTTCTTTTTATCTTAAGTCATTATCGTTATTCTATTACTGAATAATAATGACCAGAGATAAAAAAAAAAGCAACAGAAATAAGACGAAAGAAACAAAAGTAAAAAAACAAATCGTATTTCCTAGTCACTAACAATTGATCTCAGATTAATACTTGATATTTTAGCCAGTTGGGAAAATGTGATAAAGGACACAGTGACCTTTAGCTTTGTGTATTGTGTTAGTTGATTAGAATGATACACACTAAAATCTAGAGGTAAATATTTCGTGTGTGTGTTTCACATAAGGAATATTATCATACATATCAGCCTTTAAGATCAAAACTGATTCTCTCAAATTCTCTCTTGATCAAATGCAACATACCAGGTTAATGAAAAGAGTTTATTCTCAACATAATCACAAGGTTAAAACTCTTTACATTCTCAACAAAGAATAGTAGATTTCTTCTGAAAAATGTGTAGCCTTTATGCAGTGCTTGGAGAACAAAATTGTACAATTGAACTAACGCATTGGAACTAATAGAAAAATAGTATTCTTTACACAAAGCATCTACTGTAAAGTTAAATGGTATGTATTATTAAAAACTCTAAAACTAGTGAGAAAGATTTATAATTTGAGTATTTCTATAATTATGAAAAAATTGACTGCCCCTGAAAATATGGTTATCAAAATATGTATTATTCTGGTGATAGATATTTACATTCATTATCAACAAATAGTTTTGAAGATGTTAAGATATACAAAAACTGGGCTGTGGTAATGGCATTTTTTTGTTTTTTTTTTGGTTTTTATTTTGCAACCATTCAATTACAAATCTGCTTTCACAGTAAAAACAAAAAACAAAGCAGTGAAATAAACTGATCTTTTAACAGAACATCTTCAATTTCCTGTCTTATTCATTACAGTAATTTACTGGTTATAACAAGTATAATCAGAAAATATTGGGTCAGAAACAGTTTATAATGTTAATGATTTTTAGTGAAATTCAAAAACAATATTCAGTATTTGTACATAAAATTATTCAGTCGCTTCTGTACCATTTTGTTCCACTGTATTTTGACATTTGTGAGAAAGCTTCAGGATATCTTTCTTCCCAAAATTTGGCATCTTTCTTGGTGATAAACAGGTTCAATGTCTTTTCCTTAAGAGAATTTTATCGGGAACAAAACACGCAGTAATCAAAAGATGTAAAGACAAGTGAGTGTGATGGGTGTAGTAGAGAATCCTAGCCAAGCTGTACCAATTTCTGTCAGGACTGCAATGAGGTCTCACATTGATGTGATGGAAAATGACACTCCTGTGATTAATCAATTCCAGATGCTTTTCATTCATTACTACCTTTAATTGGGAACAGTACTTATCTGAATTCAGTGTTTTATTTACTGCAAGGAACTTATAATATGCAATGCCCTTCAAATCTTGTCAGTTACTCAGCATCACCTTCTTTAGATACAGACTGTCTTTTGAAGTGGTTAATGGTGACTCATTTTATCTTTTGCAGAAACTTTTTTCTCTATATTGTTGTAAAAAATTCATTTTATGGTCATTCTTTTTAAATAGAGATATTTTTGTTACAGTTAAGCAGAAACTCACATATAGAAAGATGTGCTGAAATATAACTTTTCAGAATATGTATACATGTCATAAATTTCAGTCATGTGTGAAACAAAATCACATGTTCAAAAGCCAACTACTGAAAATACACTACAAACTTTTATTCCAACAGAATATTTATTTCAAGATGAAAATGAAATACTTAACCAAAGCCTACAAGAACTGGCTAAATGGCACCAAGGTTTCTTTTAATACAATTTATGATAAAAAAAATATTAGGATTTGAAATTAAAAAAAATCTTACAAGTGTAACAGAGAATCGAGTTAACCTGATAAGAGACCCAGAGTTGGTTGCATGTAAACACCAAGAGTTATGTCCTCTTCCACGATGGGCTGTTGAGAGAAGACATTCTACTTACAGAAGGTGGTGCTATGAATTTGTGTATGAAAGATACTGGACAGGTATTAGCCAATAGTCAGTGCGAGTATGAGACTGGGAGAGCTATATAACACCATTTTTCAGTCAGGAAAAGCACTCACAATGTGTTAGTCAATGTTTTTTTCACAGTTGGCCAGTAACAGACCATTTTTTGTCTGCTCATGTGAAATTTGTTTTAAATAACACGAAAGATTGCAAAGGAGATTTTTGCTAGTGTTTGTCGTTTTTTATGTGATTTGTTAAGTTTTTTTAAGAAATTTCTTTGATCTGATTTTGAATTTCATTTTCAGTTTTTATTTCTATTTCTCAGCTATTAACTGAATTTTTTCTTTTTGCTTGTATAATGTTTAGTTAAACCAAACTAACTTTTTTGTTTAAATATTTTTTTAAATTTTATATTCAACGATGTTTGTTTCTATTTCTTTTGTTGTAGTGCAAACATTTTTCTTTAAGTTCTTTTATACCATTTTCTGTTTTTTTCCTATTTGTTATATTTTATTTTTTAGCTTATTAATATTTCTCTTGGTTTTATTTAGGACCTAGTTTTTATTATTTAACTTTCTAAGTTGCACGAAATTATTAATGTTGTTAGTCTGGTATAACCAGTATTTAAATTTTTGTTTTTGTTTTTTACTTTTTTTATTTACTTTGTGTTAATTTTATTTCAATTGTTTCCGTGTTTTATTGGTTTGTCTTGAGCATTTCAATAATGGCCCCAAAAATTTGCCATGTTTGGAAAAATCTTTTTGGGTTGGCCTCAAAAGATGAGGTCCCAGATAAACCCATGGTTGAACCCACGAAAGTTGCAGATAGAGGTATAGTAGCCAAGAATGGGCAAATTCAACAGAAAAATATGGTGATCAAGAATGGCCAAAAAACAAAAAGAAAGTATGGTGACTGGAAATAGCCAAAATAAAGACATGGATGTGGAAACCAAAAGCAACCAAAACTGACCTAAAATGATGGTAGTTAAAAATGGAAATAAAGATAGTGCAGTGACCTTATGTCACCTTTATGTTGGTATTCCCCACCGAAATGTATCATCAATATTGCAAAGTTCTTGGAGTGAGCCAGAGAGTAAAGACATCTGATTGAAAAGAAAGGGTTTCTGGTGGACCCTGAAGAATTGCTGAAAGATGAAAAAAAAATTGTGTCAGCCTTCATGGTAGACACGCATTTGTACAAGATTTGTTGATCCTTGAAAGACTCTTGTTAAAGCATTGATGTCCCTAGGGGTTTAGCCCCAAAGTGCAAGGGTTTCTTTATGTGGGATATACTGTTGCCATCACCAGAAGATTGTCTGGTCACAGCAAGCTATGAATTGATAACTAATGAGTTAATCATTCAGACTGAATATCATGGTAAGCAAAGGAGCAATGTAGCAGTATTCAAGGTTTCTCCTCAAATGTTGGGGAGGAGTACCTAACTGCCTACTTTGATAATTATAGAGAAATATTGGGTGTTTCTTATGACAACTTGAATGGGGGAGGAACCTTTCATATAATGCTTGATCATGAAGTCTTATTCTCTGTCCCTAACTGTCTGGATGTAGCGGAGCAGAATATGCTAGTCAATGTGATCAGATGCAAACTTGCTGAAGTGCAGAGAGACTAGTTACTTCTTCCTGGCCATGGAAGAAGTTTCCCTAGAGTTTTGGACACAATTGACCAAATCTCCCCTCTGGCATTGTCTGTTAAATCTGTTTCACCTGTTTTACTATCATCTGAAAAAGGCTGAAGTGTACAATGACCAAAATGGTGTGAATATGACAACAAAAATGAGGACAACAGTCCAAACATTGTATATAACGTAGATATTTTTAGATTTGTTAGTTTTCTTAATCATTTGCTATTAAATATTTCTTCTATCTTTTGTAATTATCTTTCTTGATAAATCATTGCTTAAGTTTTATAAAAAAACCTGTTTATGTGCTTTTTTTTAAGAACCATTAACTTCTAATAAATTTATTGCTTTTCTCTTTAATGACATTCACTTGAAATCAAGAAGGTTTACAACTGTTACATAATATTAATTGAAGATCTAAAGTTAAGTTCAATAAATCATTTGTCATTTTATAGATTTAGATTCATACAAAAAAAAAAGAAAGCCCACAATGAAAACTGCAAATTGGAGACACTAAAATAAAGCATGTACAGAAATTTAAATATTTAGGAAATGTTTTAGGAAAGTATGCTATATTCAAAAGGTACACTGAATTATTAAAAGATTCCTTCCAAAAGCTAAGCAAAGTATTGTGAAACAGGAAAATTTCATTAGAAACAAAAAAGTATTTTGAGCATTCATGTATTATCAGTTTTACTTTATGGTGATGAATGCTGGACAACCTCCTCACAAATGAGGAAGAGACTTGAGACAACAGAAATGTAGTTATACAGAAGTATGCTGAGAATACCATGGACTGAACATGTGAGTAAAGTTTAAGGGATCATCTCTAAACCTTATCTCTACAAAGCATGTAGTAGGCTTGATGGTATCCCTGCAACTGTCATTAAGAAATGTACTCCCTGGCAAACATTCTAACACTTGAATTATAAACCTTTCAGCCTTCTACCCATCTTTGGCAAAGTACTAGATGCTCTAATCATCTTGAAATTGATTAAACATCTTCCTTTGCAAAGTCTCTTATCAGAAAAACAATATGGCTTTTACTTCTTTACGTCAACTACCAATTTATTTGTGGCAAAACAATACTTTTAACAAGCCTGGCAGCCATGTAACTGGGTCCATAACTTGGGCAGATATGTGGGGACTTAAATTACTACTAAATAACAAGTTCTGAGAATGTATTTAGCAAGGAACTTGTTAGTAATATCAAGTAATTAGCTAATAAACAACTATGGCCATTATTAGGAAGCACTTTACAGCTATGAAAATTACTGACTTATTTCTATAAATGTAAATGTAGAAAAGAAAGAAATAATTTCCTCCACTAACACTGAATGCAAAAATAAATCATTTTATTCAATAAGAATTAAAGGCATTTTACATAATATTGCAGAAATAATGAGTCAATTTGTTTATACTAATTTAATAAACACATAGGAAACATCGTTGTATAATACAATTAGAAAACAAATTCAATATTTTGCCAAATCATGTAAAAACAATGTCTGAAAATTCATTGTCTGAAAAGAATCATGAATTTCAGACAAGCAATAATTTTAATAATTTTTGTAACTTTTGTGATTTTTGTCATATCGAAAAGTGTTTACCTTTGTTTTTCAGAACATAAAGAAAATACATTTTTCAAAATAATAAATAGATATTATGAGTACACATAGCTTTAATAATAATTAAAATCAATTTAAGTTGAGAACAAAAATTAATTTAAAGGTAATTTGGTGAGATAATCAATTCATTATATGTAAAATGGTGGAAAATGAAAACTAAAAACTACTTGGTAAATATTTATGCCAAGTATGTAGCTTCAAGAACATATTTTTACAAGTTGAAAAAATATGCATTTTTAATATTGATTATATAGTCGTAATAGGAATTGTACAATATATGAACATTTTTATCTTATAAACAAAATTTTAAGATAATTTCAGAACTTTGTGTGCTAGTTCTTGAGTTGCCTTAAAGTCAAACAAACAATTTTTTAAAAATATATTTTTAATTCCATGATTTCTTTTTATATTAAAATGATACATTTCAGAAACTAACAGAAATTTTTGTCAAAGAATTTCTGCAAGTTTTCAATTTAACAACACCAAATGTTATAATATAGAAAAAAAACCAGGTATCCAGTGGAATTTTTCAATTGCCACAATCTATTTCTTTCAATAAATTTCTGTATTCTTTGAAATAAAAAGTTGTATTGCTAAATATTTCTTCTTCTATAGGACAATCTTTTTTTGTAACATAGTCTGCCATATACAAAATGAAACTGCTCTCTATAAATCATCTGAAAGTACCATTTTCCTTTCTCTTATCATGGCTGATATGAACCTCCAGGAGATCAACTCATGGACCTTCTTTATCTTACATTTTCCACTAACATGAAGTGGAATGATTATATATTGGATCAATTGCTCAGTCTGCTGCTAGGAAAGCCAGTTCACTATGACACGTTGGACAATTTTTCTCCCCAGAATCTATCATGCACATTTATAAGTCAGCCATTCATTTATGGATTGAATATTTTTGCCACACTTGATTTGATATTTCTATAATGTCTAGAGTTTCTTGATAAAATCCAAAGATTGACTGTTTATTTGTTTTATCAGTATATGAACCATTGTGGGTCATTTAATGTTGAAACTTGATTTTTTATTCAGGAATGTTTCAAAACATTTCAAATGGTTGTGAGGTTTTTAAAAATTGTTTTCAAAATAGCACAAAATGTATAGTTCAGTAGTATTTCAAAACTTAAGTTGTATAGTTCAAAGTCCAAACTCTGTTTTCTATAGAAATATCTTATTTTTTTCAGATATCAAATTATTTGAGCAGTTAAGTGCTTGATAATAATTGCTATGTATTTTTTTGTGCTTCTTACATTCTATCAATATATACTTGGTGAGAAATTGGTTGCAGTGGATACACTGAGGTGCAGTTTCTGCCTTGAGCATGTGTGTGTTTGTGCATGTGTGTATCAAATGAGTGTGTCTAATTCTTAAACTGTTAAGCACTATGTCTTGTTTACAGTTAGTCAATAGCTCTTATTCTCCTTTCTTATTGTTGGTTGGTGTTCATATCATTTATTGTTTGGAAACATGTCTAAATAGCTTGCTATTTTGTTTTGATGTGTTGTGTACTTGTTTTTGTAATCTGTGTATAGGAGTTTGATGTTGGTTATTTTCATTTCCGTTGCCTCTTTTGCCTGTGTAATGGCTTCATGATTTCCCTTGATGCTTATATGGCCAGGAATCCAAGCCAATATTACTGCTTTGTGCTTTATTAAGTGATGACATGCTTCTAGAATTTTGTGAGTATACGGTTGATTTGTGTTCCTTTCTTTAATTGCAATTAAATTAGATAAGGAGTCTGAGAATATTATAAACTTCCTATCTTTTGAATTTTCTATCAGTTTAAGTGCCATTTTAATGACTTGCAGTTCAGCTGTATAGATAGATGCATTATTTGGCAGGCTGAAATTATGTGTTTGCAGCTGGAATGTCTATTCTATTTAGGATTTTTAGTTCATCTGTGTAGAATGGTTTATAGTCATGATATTTGTCTCTTAATTCTCCCTACATACTTTCATTGTTTCTTTTCTGTGTGTGCCAATGTTAGGTCTATGCAAGGTGTGGAGATTGTCCACACAGCTACCATATTTATTGTGACTGGTGTTATGTTATTTGGATCTTTGTTTATTTGTTCTAATGTTTCGTTATTTTGAAGTCTAAGTGAAGAGATGAGTGTTGGTTTATATCTATTGAAATGGATATATTGAGGTTCATATATTTTTTGGTATGCTAAGTTATTTGGATTAAATTGTAGTTAGGGAAAACCATCCCTCCAATTTGGCACTAAGAATATTGAAGGGATGGTTTTCCCTATCTTGGAGATACAGGTGGTTCATTGGCTTCTATATAGACTTTGCATGGACGAGGTTTGAAAAGCTCTGAGACTTAATCTCAGTCCTTGATTTTGTATGGTTTGTAGTTTTTAAAGATAGGATTTATATATGACACTGTAAATACTGCATCCATAATCTAATTTTGATCTCATGTGTGATCTATATATTCTGAGTATTACTTTTTGGTTAGCACCCTAATTCAGTTATGATATTACTTTTAGAAGCTTCAAAGCCTTTTGGCATTTTTTTATGGTAATCAATATGTGTATTGAAGTTAACTTTGCTATCTAGTATGATTCCTAGATATTTTATTTGTTAGAAAATGGGAATTGAGTGTCCATTTAAATTTGTTTCTGGATTGTAGTGATAGCCCCGTTTTTTGCTAAAAATGCATATGAATGGTTTTTGTTTTGGATAAACAATCTATTTTCCTATTTGTTCATTTTTTATCGTCTTCAAACATATTTATAAATATCTTTTAGGGCAAGGCATGTTTGAGAGATCATCTACATATAAAGATTTTTCAATTCTTGTATTAATGGTTTTAATAACACTATTTATTCTGAGAACAAATAATGTAACTAATAAAATGCTACACAGAGATAGATTGTGGCAATTGAAAAATTCCACTGGATACCTGGTTTTTTTTTTCTATATTATAACATTTGGTGTTGTTAAATTGAAAACTTGCAGAAATTCTTTGACAAAAATTTCTGTTAGTTTCTGAAATGTATCATTTTAATATAAAAAGAAATCATGGAATTAAAAATATATTTTTAAAAAATTGTTTGTTTGACTTTAAGGCAACTCAAGAACTAGCACACAAAGTTCTGAAATTATCTTAAAATTTTGTTTATAAGATAAAAATGTTCATATATTGTACAATTCCTATTACGACTATATAATCAATATTAAAAATGCATATTTTTTCAACTTGTAAAAATATGTTCTTGAAGCTACATACTTGGCATAAATATTTACCAAGTAGTTTTTAGTTTTCATTTTCCACCATTTTACATATAATGAATTGATTATCTCACCAAATTACCTTTAAATTAATTTTTGTTCTTAACTTAAATTGATTTTAATTATTATTAAAGCTATGTGTACTCATAATATCTATTTATTATTTTGAAAAATGTATTTTCTTTATGTTCTGAAAAACAAAGGTAAACACTTTTCGATATGACAAAAATCACAAAAGTTACAAAAATTATTAAAATTATTGCTTGTCTGAAATTCATGATTCTTTTCAGACAATGAATTTTCAGACATTGTTTTTACATGATTTGGCAAAATATTGAATTTGTTTTCTAATTGTATTATACAACGATGTTTCCTATGTGTTTATTAAATTAGTATAAACAAATTGACTCATTATTTCTGCAATATTATGTAAAATGCCTTTAATTCTTATTGAATAAAATGATTTATTTTTGCATTCAGTGTTAGTGGAGGAAATTATTTCTTTCTTTTCTACATTTACATTTATAGAAATAAGTCAGTAATTTTCATAGCTGTAAAGTGCTTCCTAATAATGGCCATAGTTGTTTATTAGCTAATTACTTGATATTACTAACAAGTTCCTTGCTAAATACATTCTCAGAACTTGTTATTTAGTAGTAATTTAAGTCCCCACATATCTGCCCAAGTTATGGACCCAGTTACATGGCTGCCAGGCTTGTTAAAAGTATTGTTTTGCCACAAATAAATTGGTAGTTGACGTAAAGAAGTAAAAGCCATATTGTTTTTCTGATAAGAGACTTTGCAAAGGAAGATGTTTAATCAATTTCAAGATGATTAGAGCATCTAGTACTTTGCCAAAGATGGGTAGAAGGCTGAAAGGTTTATAATTCAAGTGTTAGAATGTTTGCCAGGGAGTACATTTCTTAATGACATGATAAAATGCTACACAGAGATACTCTTGCCTCCTGCTTGTATTTCTGATGTTACGTTTTCATTTCATACTTTGAATGTTCGGTTTCATAGGAAGTTTTGGATGAATATAGTCATTCCTCCTTTTATTTCTATCTTGTGCATGTCTTTTAGGATGCCATACTTCCATCTGGTGTTATTGGTTTTTTCAAGATTGAAGAATATTGATACCACATGATAACCTCAAACAAAGTCATCACAAATACAGGATTTTAACTGTAAAAATTGATCATTGGTTCATTGTTTTTTTCAGAATTCACTTTGGTAGCCAGAAAAGTGATTGTTTTTCTTCAGGTATCACATTAGTCAAGCATTTACCATTCTCCCCATCACTTTGCAAATGCAACTTGTTAGTGCAATGGGTTGGTAGCTTGTTCGGTTGGAATGGTCTTTGGAAAGATTTGTTTGAATACCATGTCATTGAAGGTCTGGAGAAGTATTAAAAAAAACTTTTCTGGAAGATGTTTTAAAAATTGTTAATGAATTTAATCTGAACCACTTGCAGAGTTTTTACTTTTGTTGATGGAGTCTTTTACTTCTGTCATAGTAAAGAGAATATTGGATTCTTCTTTATTGTTTGAAGTGAATTTAAATTTTTCTTGTTCCATAATGTTCTTACATTTTTTAAATTTGGAGGTGTAGTGATTTGTTGAGGAGTTCATTTGAAATTCTGTTGCTATTAGATTAACTATTTCCATTTTTCTAGTGCATTTATCTTCTTTTATTTTGGTTAAGTGGACTGTTTGCAATTTATGATGTTTTTCTATTAATTTTTCTTACTATTTCCCATGTTTTATTTATTGAAGATTTGTTGTTTAATCTGGAGATATAGTTTTTCCTAGAATCTCTCTTAGATTTTTAATTATACAGTGTGCCTTTGCTTGAGCTTGCTTGTAGTTTTTTCAGTTGATTGTGATTGGGTTCTGTAAGAATATCTTTAGCCTTTTTTTTTTTTGGTGTTAACTGCTTCACTGCATTCTGTTGTAACCAAGAGTTTTGATTTGGCATGTAATTTTAAAGAAGATTTGGGTACTATTTGTCTTGCTATTTGTAAAGGAGACTATTGGTTCTGCTTTATTGAGAATTTTGGATTCCTTTTTTCTGGCACAGGCTGGCTTATATTCAGGAAAATAGGTGAAAGGTCACTACCACATTGTACATTATGAACTTTTCATTGAAAGTCCATAAAAATTGATATGGTTAAATTGATAGCTGATGTTGATCTGGTACCTAGATGTAGGTATATGTGCATTAGTTATTTAGTATACATAGATCAGATGATTCTAGTAGAGATTCTATAATTTGACTAGTATGATTGGGGTTTCTACAGCCCCACATTTTTCTGTATGCATTAAATTCTCCCATTGGTAGAAAGGAAGTGGGAAGTTGGCCAATTAACCTTTCTTTTTCAATCTTATTCAGCTAGTGTTTTGCTGAAATATGAATTGAACATGTGTTTATTGTTTGATGAATTGAAGCTTTTACCTCCATACTTTGTGGATTTGTGTTTAATTGTAGTTTTTCATAGGGTATTGATTTTTTAACAAATATTAAATTGCACCTAATCTATTGTTGAGACATTTATTTTGTGATAGGTTTCATATACTTTAAAGGAGATGATGTCTGATTTTTTGAGAACGGTCTCCTGCAAGCAGCATTTATTTGGATTGTAATCTATAACATGTTATTTGGTTTAATACTTCTACAGATGCATTGTATGGATGCCTGTGTTAATTACCACTCAAGTGGACAAACATATTTTAGTGAGTAGATCTTAAGGATGAATATGTTTTTGTTATCTAATTTCATATATTTCATATTTTCTATACTATTTTTTTCCATGTTTGTGAATTTGTTCTTGATTATTTGGCTTTTAATTTTTTTATTATCTTTATGTGTGTTGCCATCCTGTTTATTTGTTTTTAATTGTTTCTTTTTTGGGGATTTCAATTTTGTTTTGTATTTACATTTGATTGGTTTTTGTTCTCTCAGTTTTCTGTTAGTGAAATTTTTATTTGAAAGTTTTCAGCGTTTTGTAATCAAGAGATTTGTTGTCAGTGAATTTTGTGTTAGATTTATATTGTAGATAGTTTTGGTTCAAATGGTTTTAATGTTTTTAATATGTTTTAATTCTTGAATTAAAAATTCTAGTTCTTGTATTTCATGTAATTTGTTTGATATTAGATTTTCATAGGTATAACTTGATATTGCTTGGGTAATTTTTGTATATGATGGTGTAGTGGAGTTTGTTTCAGTGCATTTCCTTGCTTCTGAATAGATAACTTTTTGGTGTTTCATTTTTAATATATCTCCTTTTATACAGGTTTCACAATCCCTTCAAGTTTCCTTATGATTTTTTTTTTACATTCAGAGCATTTGATTACATTCGGGTATGTGATCTCTGTGTGGCTAGGATCATTCTTCCCACGTACCAACTTCCTTGAATATTTATTCTTACTGTGTCCATATTTTTGGCTGTTGAAGCATTTTAACAGGTTTAGAATATATTTTTCTACTTTGGAAACTGTATACCCAATTCTTATTTCCTGTGGTGGTTCTGGTGCATCAAAAGTCATGATATAAGTGTTGGTATCTATAATTCTGTCATCTTTTTTAATGGACCTTTTTTTTTTTATGTCTATAATGTTTTGTCTTTTGATAGAATTATTGTTCTTTATTTTCTCCAGTGTACAGAGTAAGATTTCAGTATTCCTCACCACACCTTTGGAGGAATTTAAAAATTGGTGTTGGTAGATTCTCACCTCATGAAATTTAGTCATCCTTAGTAGAGTTTCAGCATCATGTTTTCCTTTGACTTCTATCAGTAACGCTTTATTTCTAATTTTATTAAACTGTTTTTGGAGTTATATGAGATGCTAAGATTTTTTTTATTACAGAAGGTGACAACTAAATTATTAGTTTGTCATTTGTTGGTTCTATTACTATGAATTTTGAAAATATTTCCTTTGATTGATTTCTGTTTCACTTTCTGCGTCTATATCAATGTATAGTCTCTTCTTTTTTGTACTCATAATTTATTTATCATTATTATTCATTGGCCATGCTCCCCACTCAGCTCAGAGCCCTATATGGGGGAGAGAATGAGGAGTAAAATTTTATTCACCTCATTCTTCCAGGGCTACATGACTGGTCTACATAAAGGGTTCCAAGCACATGTTATATCTCAGATCATTCACCCAAGTATGAACTTTCCTCAGAGATTGAAATAGCCTTGTCAGATTCCTTTGTTCCCAGTGTCAATGACCCTAAAGACAACACTTCCAAAGTTTAATAAGGTAAAACTGGGTGCATTTTGGTTGTTTTGTTAGTCTGACTTAGGGCTTGATGTGACCAGCCAGTTGATTTAGATAAGAGCTCTCCAACTGCCCATTATTTTAAGTAGGGACCAAAGTATTGCATTGGAGTTTAAGTGTGTGAGGATATATATATATATATATATATACATAGCTCAATTCCTAAAACCCTCATCCACCAGGATTTCATCCTCAAGTTTTGTGAGTGAACATCAACCGAAGAAAGGTGGCTTCTTTGGGGGACTTTTAACTCCCTGCAGAGTTACAGTTGATGTATTCTGAAGCCTGCTGTCAGGTTTTAAATTAATTTTAAGGAGAATCAAACCCAGAGTTAACTTGACAGAATTCAGTAAGATTGAGCAAAACCAAGCTGACCTAATCCTCTCATTTCCTGCTGATAAGAAAGATACTCTTAAGCATATTCTCGAAAGTGACAAATAGAAGAAAAAAATATGTTGTTGATAAAGAAAATTTGAAAGAACAATTACGATTTTTCCGGATAAAAAGAGCCAAGCAAAAGAACATCTCTTGAATCTGCCATCTATGATAAAAGCCAATCTGATGCATCCATTCCTGATAATTTTGGTGACATTCATCGAGAAAAATTTCATATTCAAACATAAATTCAAATTTCTTTGGATACATGTATTAAAAAAATTTAATTACTATTTTAAAGTGACCATGGACAAACCAGCTGTGCACTCTATTGATCGTAAAAATTGCATAGACAGAGAAAAAAGATAAACTTTTGTTTTTAAGGAAGGAGGAAATAATTTTTTTCTTTTTTTTTTATTAAATTTTTGAGTGGTTTGGTTGATGGAGAAATCACAGCATAGGAGAAGCTGATAAAGAAAAACTAATGACTGAAATTCCTTTTTTGCTATGACATTTTGGAAATTAAATTTCTCACAGGAAGCCAGCTGAGATTAGCTGCTGAGTGTTATATAGTCACTTCTTTGCAGACAGAAATAATTCTGCAAACACAATGCTGGGCCCAATGATAAAGACAAACAATGACTAGATCAATGATGCCTGGACGAACGTTGCAACCATGGGGATGATGACAGAAATTAAAATTAAATCTGGAACAAAACCAATCCTGCTGCAAATTTAACAGTAATTAATTCTGCATAAATTCGGATTTCTCTCACGATATCTGGACTTCAGTTACAATTTCTGCAACCATGAGGAAAATTATCAACTTCTCAAATCATATTTCATTTTCACCGAGAATTATCTCTCAACCTAACTTTCAAAGGGGGAAAGAATTTCAAACTTCTCTTTTGTTGTCCCCATCAGTAAAAACAATAATAATAATCTGCAACAAATACCTTTCATGGAAATAATTAACTGTATCCAAAAGGTAAATAAAATATCCATAATATTCTATTTTTATTTTTCAAACAAGCTGGTGACTTGCTGTGGAGTGAGAGGAGGTTCTTTGATCTGAATTGTCAGCATGTCCATGTACAGAAAGAACCCACTAGCTTAAAAAGGCAGCCCTCTCTCTGAGCTGTTCTCAATTCAACTTGTCTTGGTGACTGTTGAAATCAAAATCTCCTGCATCAGGCTGAGCCCAACTTAGGACTAACTATTCCCATTGACAATTGAAATCAAACTTTCAATTCAAAAACTAACAATCACTACTAAAATTCTTTCCAACTGTCAGTTTGATGTCACTTCCACTCCAATTTTGTCTCTAGGAGCTAACCTTTGATTTTGCCAGCCATAATAAAAACTCTAAATCCAACAAGTATTCTTTTTTGCGCCTGTTTGACATTTTCATAAAGTCCCCGTTTTTTTCAAATATTTAAACATCTGCATCACTAAGTGCAAATACACTCATGTCAAAAATATGACCAAAAATATTGTAGTAACAAATATACAACACCAAGAAAGTGAGAGAAGGAAGAGAGAGATTAGCATCGCTTCTGTGGAGTGGTAGTGTGAGATGAGACGTGAAGGGAGTTAGAGTAAAAATGGTGGCTTGATTCCTATGACCACTCTCAAAATGGGGTGGTGCAACCCTAAATTTAAAAAAAAAAACACTGGAGTAAAGATGTTTTGGGAATATAGAATTTTAGCAGAAGTTTGATGCTTAGGGCAGAATACAACCAAAACCAAACTAGTTAGTCTCTGCTTCATCAAACACAGATCTCCATATAAAAGATTTTTGGACAGCAGACAGAGATTGAAATGAAATATTGAAAGAAGAACAAATTGGGAGAAGACAAGAGACAAAGAGACCTTCTGACCAAGACCATGTGCCAGCCCTGAAGAAGATAAACCAAAACTTAGAGGAAAATTCAGAGTAGATCAGAAGATTAGGTGAAGACCAGAGTACAATAAGACAATAAACCTTCTGACCAAGACCTTGTACCAGCCTTGAGATCAGGACTTAGAAATTTAAGTTACTGCTACACAAGCTGCAGACTCTTAAGGGATCTCAGTGTCATTTGATTTTAAGTGGGGAGAGTTAAAACTGCTGTATACAATAGATCTTATATAAAACCAAATTGTTATTGTGTTTTTATCCTGGGTTAATTCTTTATTCCAAAGGATTCTTTTTTTGTTGTTGTCTAACCCCCAGTGGTTAGACTAGTCTTCACTTCAAGTTTGCTTTATCAGACATTTTCTCATCCTCTCTGATCAAAAACACATGGCAGAGATGTGAATGGTCATAAACAGATAAAAGCCAGCTAAATCAAGTAGAACTGTGCTACCAACATGATACCAGTGAGTGATTCATTAATGAATGTGGAGTCAGCAAGATGGTAAACAAGGTGTTCTGAAGGAAGTTAAAGGTCAACACGGGTCATAGGGCTACATCATTCATTATCATTGACTAGGACTAACTTAGAGGTTATATAGTGGCTTTCTGCTTTGCTTAGGGTGAAATGATTAAAAAAATGGAAACAAAAAGTCAGAAAAATTGAAATTTCTATGATACATCATGTGAAAAGAGGGTGTAGAAAATTTGACACTCACAGGCCATATCGAAGGTAAATTGGACATAGAAAAGCAAAAATGATCTACCCAACAGGCTTAATGGTTGACAGAACAAATTGTAAGAGGTATAGCAAAAATATAAACCTTACTAAAAACTACAAAGTATAGGAAGTTGTGAAAAGCCATGATCACCTACATCCTGAAGAGAGACAGCATACAGAAGAAGAATCTTGTTTGAAAAGATTACAGATTATTAGAATGACAAAACATTGTCTACCAGTCTTAATCTTCAGATGTGGAAGAATAGAAACAGATGAAGAACACTTTTTATTATCAGGAAATATCTCTTTGACTGATTCTTTTTCTTTTAATCTTTATGCAAGGATTTCACTTCTCTCTGCAGATAACCTAAGACAGACTGTCTGAAAATAAAAAAAAGGAACTGAAATTAAAGATTAGAAATTTCACTGCTAGCTAAGAATTCTCTATGACAGTATCAAAATTTGTTTTTCAATGCTGATAATTCAATTATCACTGGCCTATTTTATATATATATATATATATATATATATATATATATATATATATAAAGTATTAACAGTTTATTTTGTTTGCAATGTTGGTTATCTATTATTTAAATGAAGAGCATATCTGATTAAAATTCACAAATCACATTTAAAACGTTTCTAGTTTTGCTAAGGCTGAAACTTTTCAAAGCAAACTACTTGGTTTTTACTGACTAGAATCTTTATATCAATGTCTACTGATGGTTAGATAGTTAGAACTTGTGTATATCTCTGATCATAGCTCAATTAGGTCTCATTTAAATACATATAGAGACATACCAAACTCTATCCACAATATACTCACTGATGATATCAATATAATAGGCTCATTCACATGTAAATAAAGCATTATTAATAATGAAGAAAGAAGTCAACACTCAATAGTATCAGCCAGGGCTTGCTGGCCATGCTTGGAAAATAAAACATTCCTATTCTTTGATACCTCACAAAACAATTTATATATTCAGTTAAAAGTAAAAACAAAATTCATCCTTAATAAATGCTAAAATAATAGCTGAAAGTGTTCAGACATTTAAAATATTTTGACAAATTTTAACTAATTTACATCGAGAAAAGAAGAACATTATAAGAACACATCAAAAATTAAATAAAAAAACTTAACTGCTGTACCTTGTATGTCACTTTTAATGAAAATTTGTATAAAGGAGGAATTTATGCCCAAATAAACAATTTATATATATATATATATATATATATATATATATATATATATATATATATGTAAGTTTGTTATTACAATTGTTTTTTAAAAGCATAATATCACTACACAAGAAATTTCATGTTTCAGAACAATACTGTTCTTCTTCAGGTGATATGTTAAAAAAGTTAACATATCACCTGATGAAGGACAGTATTGTTTTGAAACATGAAAATTTTTATGCAATGATATACTTTTATAAATGATTGTAATAACAAAATTACAATATTAAGCTTTACTCTATATCAAGTACTCTTTATAAAAGTAAATGCTTGAACAGAAGGTTTTAATCTATGTGTGCCTTCACTTTTTTGTAATATATATATATATATATAAATAAACACACTCACAAATACATGAAATTCTAATGCCCAGTTTTTAGCTTTATTTAATAATAATGTATGCTGTAATAAATAGTAAATTCATTATGTGAATTATGAAAGATATTTTTAATTCTTTGCAAATTCAATATCTTTTGAAATAATTTTCTATTGTAGACACATTTCATTTTTTTATTTATTAAACTGTTGTACTATAACACTTTTCAGTGGTAAAGCCAGTTCGGTTGTATATTTAAAACTATCATAATAATTGTCTTCATACCAACAAGAAATATTGCAAGAGCTGTATAATCTCATTTTCAGTCACTTTCCCACTGCCATAATCTAACGTCCCTGTACCTTCTCTATAAATATCTTCATAATAATTGTGTTGACGAACTTTCCTCTATGGTGCCTAGACTTTATGAATTTAGGTTTGGTGCTAGATTGGCAGTTAGATCTCATCATTTTACACTTGAAATGGCTATATGTAACCAAAAATTTTATGTTAACCCTCTAGGGCCATTCGTATCATATTTGATACAGTATGAAAACAAGCCTTGAAATAAATATTTTCCTGAAAAATTTTTTAAGAGAAATATTTTATAAATTTCAAATGAAAGCAGTACTGACTGCTCAGTCAATGAATACCAAATGTTTCCTTATAGGGAAATACCAAATGTTTCCTTATAGGGAAATACTGTATCAAATATGATACGAATGGTCCTAGAGGGTTAACAGTTTCTTATCTCATATTTATCACTTGCAGAACTCTCTTCCAGCTGTTTGCTTTCCAGTCAACTTTGATCTTCAAAAATTTAAATGCAATGTCAATCATTATTTCCTATCTTTAAAATGCTTGTTCTATTGTTCTCTGTCCTTAATGTTTTCTTTTTCTCATATTCTCTCACACTCAGAAGCCCCCTTACATCTTAGTAGTTTTATTGTCTTGCTTAAAGTGAAATTATTAAAAATCTGACAATTATTAAACAAAGTTGAATTATTTCCAGTATAAATAACAGTTTACTTTGAATTAATCTATTCTAATATATTTGCTTTTTTGTCAATTTTTTCTTCTCTCAAAAAAGTCCTTTTAATTTTTTATGTATTTTTAAATTCTTCATATTTGATTTGCTTTTATGAGTGAATTCTTTACAAATTTTGCCTTGTTTTTTTGTTTTTTTTTATCTTTTAAAAAGGTTTCCTTCTAAAATCAGGAATTTTTCTGTCTGATTTTCCCCAGCCTTGCACTTCTATCTTATTTTTTAAGATGCTTTCTCTGAAACATGAATTTTTATTTTTTTATTTTTCCCCAGCCTTGTAGTCAGAAAAACTTGTAAGTTGTTGGATTCATGTATATTTGATTTTTTCAGTTCTTCCACATCAAAATCAATAACTCAGATTTTGTTTAGGAGAAATATAAACAGAAGAAATTTAAAGATTCAGTAGTATTTGGATGTTAACATTTTTATAAAATTCATAACTTATCTCAGGATGGAAGTTATTTTGATTTTATACAAAGGTGATTCACATCAGTGGGTATTTGCAAAACTAGAAGACAAATTTCAATTAACATTTTCTGATTCCTACTTTAGTATTCTCTTGTCTTGAAACAAAGATTAAGTTGTTTTTGTATAAGAATGTTTCAGTTGAAAGATAATAATCATAGGTCTCTGCTGGAATTTGATATTTTATGAAAGAATCTATATTTAAAGGAATCCAGTCTACAGTTTATTCTTGGGGACAAGATTGAGGGATTCATTTTTATGGCTTGTGGGTTATTTAAAGCTAAAATATTTGTAATTGTAAGAATAATTCTTTTTTTTTGTGAGTGAAATTGCATTACAACCTTTTTGAGAATAATGATTTTTTTTCTAGAAGCAAGAAAGATAGAAGCTTTTAAAATGTTATAAGAATTGTGTAAAATTATGATAAAATGCCATGAAAATTTTTTTAGAAAAATGTCTTCTACCAAAAATACATGCATTCTAACATTCTTATTGATATGCTCTTTTGACATTCTCATACAATTTTATTGTCCTTTTGTTGAAGAATGAATTTATTAAATGTGGGTGAATATTTTGCAAACTTTCAAAGCTGATAAAATGTTGACCAAATTTCAGTAAAGAGATTATATAAGATCATATCTTCCACAATTTCTAAACAATTTCAAATGGTGTCCTCTTAACTGAAGATATCTCAGGACAACTACATGCTGAAGCCCTACTTCCTCATGGTCTATTAAATTTCAATAAATTTATTTTCCAATGGTATACAATGGTATGTTCATTTTTGATATTTTGCTTTAGTATCTATTTCAGTATGTCTGATTTTCTGCCATTTTGAAAATTGAGATTTTAGGAGCAAGTCCAAGGATTATATTAAAACACGCATAAAAATTTCCTCTAGATTATTAAACTTTTATTTTTATTGCCATGCAAGTGAAATGAAGGTTTTTAATGTAATTTACTTAATCTTACTGGAAAAGGCATAGCACTCATTAAGCAAATTTTATATATTGGAAAATTCTCTTTTGAGTTCTTTTGATCATGGAAACAGAAATAATGTTCTCTTTTATAATAATGATTTTGTTTTAATTAAAGACAACAGAACATTCTTTTATTTTCTTCAATTATTTTATTTTATATACTCCAGATAAAATTACTTTCTATGTCTAGACATGATTTTGATTGGTTACTCAAATTCTGATATACATTTCTTTGGTTGTCATGTTAAATATTCTATTAGATTAACTTTATTCCAAACTTTGACTTTTATAGCAAGAACAATGACTTCACTGATTATTTATAAAATTGTGGGAATTTAATAACTGAATCTGGTAAATAAAATGGGAGAAAAAGATTAATGTTTTTGAAAATATTCAATCATGAAAAAGTAGTAAACAATTTCCTGAATTTAATGGACATTTTTTTTAAGAGAGAAAGTCTTTTCATATAGAGAAATTCAAACTATATTTTGTACTTAAAACAAAAAAAGTTATGCATATTATACACAAGAATAGGAAAAAAATAAAATGCTGGTAGCTAATGTTGCAAATCAGAAAATACAAATATAGAAGTATACGTCAATAACTTAAAAACCAAAATAGTATTTGTTGTAACCCTAAAAGATTACTGTGTGAGTAATCACTAAAACAGAGATTGGGAATAATAGTATATCAACAAATACAAGACTTGCATGCTGTTTGAAGTTGATACACTGCTAGTGAACTGCTAGTCAGTAGAATCGCTCTACTCTTCTTCATACTGTCCACATATTTAAGAGGATAAGAACATTCCATTCCTGTATGTAGGCAGGTATACAACACCCGCCACTTTTTAAATTGGTTCTTTCCAGAGTCAATATTTTTCTTTATAGGGTCAATGTCAATCCTTTCCATATCCCTTCTCTTCCTCTGACTACACCTTTTCCAGACATCCATTTCAGGAGCCTTTTGTGGAATAGGCACATCGAATGTATCAAAAAGAACATTCATAACTTCTACCTCATCTGGTGTATTGTTCTCTTGAACTGCATGCCTCTTTAATTTGGTTGTAGTGCCTTTTATGCACTAACTCTAGTTCCTTAACCAGATATACCATTTTCCCGATTCTTCAGACAATAGTACCAACTTCCCAAACTGTCTTATTCACTTGATACATGCTATAAAAAAATCTTTGTTTTTTTTTTTCTGTGTGCTCATATTTTTTCTTATTGGGAAGAAGTTTATCAAACATTGATTGTATCTTTCATGTAAACATAAGCTCTGCCAGAGAGATATTTGAAGGTGCATTTGTATTTGGTGTCAGTGGATAGACCTGCAGAAATTGTATTGCTGCATCTGTGGATCTCTCAATTGCTTTTTTAAAGCTCTTTTGAAGGCATTCACAAAGTGCTCTGGCTGTAGCTTCTAGGATGGTAAAGAGCAATTTTAATATGATTTAACACAAATATCTTGCAAAATTCCTTGAACTCTCTCAATGTAAATTGCATGCTATTACCAAAAACAATTGAATCTGGACTCTAAACCTTGCAAACAGTTCATATAAAAACTATTACTTCTTGCGTGGTTGTTCTATTATATCGGAAAATCTCTGGCCATTTCAAAAAGCTGTCTGCAGTAATAAGATAGTATGATCCATTCATTGGACCAGCAAAATCAATATGAAAACATGACCAAGGATGCTCAGTTTCTGACAATGGATTAAACTTAATTGGTGGTGCCTTAGCCATCAAAGCACAACTTTAGCATGACTTTACCAAAGTTTCAGTGTTTCTATTCATGTTACCCCAGTAGACATAGCTTCTCATTATACTCTTCATACTAGATTTACCAGGGTATCTTGTATAGAATTCCTTTAGGATTCTTTTTTGTAGTGCTACAGGTACCACTATTCTTTTGCTGTACATGAGAATGTTGTCACATATTGAATCAACTTCAAAGTCCTTTTTATTCTTGTCTTTTAATTTATTTTTCATTTCAATGATGAATTTGTCATCCAGTGCTTTTTTTTTAATATCCTCCAATGTTACTGGTAGTTTATGCACAGTATTGCACAAAATATCTTTAACTCTACCTCCAATTATAGACAAGCAATGACTGTGTCTTCAAATAGTTCATTATTCCTTGGAATCAGTCTGGACAATCTGTTCACATCACTTAACTCCATTCTAAAATTATAATTTAGAAGAAAGGTTCCTCGTCATTGCAATCTGTTAGCCATATAAGTTGGTTATCTTTTTTTTTTTTTTTTTTACCAATAAATTACTAACAATGGCTCATGAGCTGTCTGCAATGTACATTTCCTCCCATAAATAAATCTATGGGAATTTTTAATACAATCAAGTATTTAATCTTGTCCATAAAGAATTCACACTTTTTGTCCCTTAACTTGAATCCATAGCCTTGAATTCTTTTAAACACTCCAACAACATTTTTATGTTCCTCTGTGTTTTTATTTCTCAGCAAAATATCATCAAGATATGCGACTGCAAAGTCAAGACCACTTAGCATCGTGACCATTACTTGTTGAGAGATAGCTAAAATGACTTTAATGCTAAACAGCAACTGATTAAATTTATACAATCCTCTATATGTATTTATGTTAAAAAATTTGCACATTCGTCATAGACATGAATTTGAAGACATGCATTACTAAGGTCTATTTCTGAAAAAATCTTAACTCCATTAAGCTGTGCAAAGCTCTCTTCTGGCTCCAGAAGTGGGTAATGATAATCTTTGAGGGCACTGTTTAAGCTTGTGGAAAAATTCAAGCAAACACATATCTCATTCAATATTTTTTTAGTATATACTGTTGTCAAGTCCAGTCATTATGTTCAATTTTGGACAAAACACAGATTTTTTTAAAGTCTTTCAATCATGTTGTTTGATTGGTGCAAAAGATACATTTCTTTTTGAAAACTGGTTATACACTTTATGCGCCCACCATGAAATACCTCTGGGAAATTATTTTTTAATTCTCTTTTTAGAACTTTTGGCAAAATGGACTAATTGAGCAGTTCCATAATTTGAATTTTTCTGTTCAATCTGTGCCAAAAAGATTATTTGTGTTATAAATATTTTTAATTTTAACATTGTTTAAGGGTACATTTGCAATAAATTTGCCTATGAATTTAATTTTTTCACCTATCACAGAATGAGATATTTTTTTTAAAGTATTAAGGTTGTTTTTTTTTTATTTTCCTCAAAGTATAATCATTTTTTATGCTTAAATCAGAACCACTGTCTAGTTGTAATATTTTTGTTCAGGATTTTCACCTGTACTAATTGTCTCATACTCTGAATTGAAGATTTATTATCATTAGTCACCTTAACAAAATTCCTAACTTTTATTTTAATTTTCATCTAGCAGTGAGATTTTTTGTGCCCTTTTGTCTACAATGAAAGCATTCCTTGTTTTCAAATGAACAAACATTGCCAAAATGTAGTCCTCCACAAGCATAGCAGGGGCTAGGTGTAATGTCTTTTTTCTTCACAGCTTTATTTTAATGATGCACCTTTTTGATGTGCAACATTCCACTTACTTCAATATTCATCCTACCAAACATTTATACATCTCTGACAATCTTCTGCTAGGTTTTGTAGAGTTAAGTTGGGTTTGTTTTTGTGTTCATTCCAAACTCTCCTCCTGATTTCCATGTCTTTAGCTGACACTAAACCTTGCACAAATATTAAGCATTTGAAATTGCCAGGGCATAGATCTGCTAATTTGAATTCCTCACACTGATTATTCACAATACTCACAAACATAGTGAAGTCTTGTCATTTTTCAGTAAATTCATACACTTCTATCTTTTGTGAAATAATGACATTTTTGAACTGAACAAATTCAAAAATAACATAACCATTCCATTAAATGTTAAGTTACTTGTCTTCTTTAGTAGAATATAATTCATGAACTTTGTATGTTCCACATTACCTAGTTTTTATAAGACTAGTTTAACCTTTTTCTAGTCAGACCAATTTATGCAGTCCATCTTGTAAAAATCTTTGCATCCTCAGGCTCATAGTTAAAATCCTTTATTGCTTTCACCATACCTTCCTGAAAAATGAATCATTAATGTTGCTTGTAAACATTTTTCACTGCTTCAAAAACTATTCCTTGAATTTTTTGAGCCTTTGTTCAAGGTGTTTTTGTTGTTGCCTCAAAATTTCCAACAACTCTTTTTTTTAAAATTTGGCCATATTTACATATCTTTTTTTGATGTTGCATTTTACACAACTGGTTGTTTTCCTTGAAAATCTTTGTAGCACAAAAAAAAAAAGAAAAGATTTTTTTATATTTTTTGTACTTTTTTAATCTTTCTTTACCAATGCTTCTTGGTGAATTTTTACATGAAAACCTATGTTCACAAAAGTTGATTTGGTAACTTTTTTCTGTGTGTTTTTGCTGAACTATGTTTATGAACATTATATTCACAAATATTTAATTGAGTTCTGGCCCAAAATCTTTGTCACAAAAATGTGTTGGTCATCTTTTTTCATCACCAAAAATCTTGTTACCAGAATGTATTTGATTAAAACCATAATCTTTGACTCCAAAATGTTGTACTTTGGTGCATGGCAGTCTTCAATACCAAAATATTCTATTTTGGTCAATGACACAATCTTTGTTGCCAATGTTGTAACTCTGAAAGGTTATTGTGTGAGTAATCACCAAAATGGAGGTTGGGAATAATAGCATATCAACAAGTACAAAACTTGCATGTTGTTTGAAGTAGATACACTGCTACTGAACTGCTAGTCAGTAGGATCACTCTACTTTTCTCTTATAGTGTCCACATATTTAAGAGGATAGGAATATACCATTGCTGTATATAAGTAGGTATACAACAATATTGTATCATCATCACCATTCAGATGCTGAGTTTTCTACAGTCACAGCAAACAGTTCCACTCTGAATGAGACACCCTGTTTTGGATCTCAAGTTTATTCCAGATCTCAACTGAAATTCATCGATTGGATTTCAAACCCACTTTAGATCTTGACTGGAATTCTTATATACAATTACTAAAGATGCTGAAGAAATGGTTGTCTCATTCTATCACCCCAGGAAGTACCTGTTCTTTTGTCATGCTTTCTTTACAAGATTAAAATTAAACCAAATATCGAGAGTTGCTGACAATTCTGGGCTGGAGCTGCTCAATCCTCACATTCCAGACTTCAATATCATTTATGTGGTCTTATGGGGAAGAGTTAATCTCCGCTCTATGACATCTTTTTCATAGACAGAATATTGCCATTTCTATAGCAAATGTTCAAATGATGTCTACGCTTTAGTCCTACCTGATCAACTCATTACATCTAAAAAAAACACCATGTTACTTCTAGCCGAATCACCCTCATTTCTCCCATGTACCAAATGTAAAAAGAAAGTTTCACTCAGCTTTTTACCCCTCGACCATTGAAAAGTTTTTGGTGGTCGTGTTACTGCTCCTTTGGGGAAGAGACTCCCATATGAGTGTTTCTCTGAACACTTAAATCTTGACCTCTTCAAGTCAAAATTCAACCATAATCTTTCTTCCTTATCCTCACTATGTTCTCTTCCTACTATTTTATGTTCTATTCATATCACTCACCTTACTCATAATTACCATTTCAATTGTAGCCTTCTACCTTGAGTAGCTCTCGAGTCTTGTATTGCATAAAAATTTCATATGAAAATAATTGAATTTGGGGAAAATTTTTTAGTTAAAAGTTCCTTTAGTTATAAAGAGCAAAAATTATTTTTTTCAGAAGCATTTTGTCTTTGTTCAAACAGAAAAATGAATGAAGAAAGGAACAAAGAAAAGCAAACTTATGATTTATGTAATATTATTCAATATTAACAATGAATAATTTTGACATGCAAGGGTAAGGCAATATGATATCTTTAATGTGGTATAATTCATATAAAGCATGTTGACAAAGAATTGTGCAATCGATATGACAACGTTATCAGAACTGGTAAAGAGAATAGCTTTGAAGTATGTTCATAGAACTTTCAATGTAGTGATTTGGTAATTATGAAAGACTAAATTAGTAAGCATAGTTACTAATGATATATTAGTATGGATGAAAAATACATTAGCATTTATAACAAGATTCGACTAATTTTAGTAATTTATCATCTGACAATTTGTATAAGGAAGGATTTTATGATTATATGCAATTCAAAAGGGAAGCTTCAAGAAACTATACATAAATTTTGTAATAAAACATTTATATTCAGTATAAACGTTGCTATGCAACAACCACAATTGGTTTAAAAAGTGTTTAGTATTAGCTACAGAAGTATTTTATGCCTTAAATAAAAATTACCAAGGTGGTGTTAGTTTGATGTATTATTATTCTTTTATGTGCTGTGTCCCTTCAGGATGTATGCAATCATGACCTTCTTATCTTTCTATCCCTTGTAGCTCAACACCCTTTCTCTTGTTACCCCACTCAAACCCTGTTCTGCTATCCATTTGCTTAAGCCCGTCAAATGAGTATCAGATTCTCTAAACCTTTCTTCCTCATTACATACCCCAGAAACTTCTGCTGTCTTTTCATGATGTTAAGTATCAGTTTCCTTTTCATTTCTATCCTCTTCAAAACCTTGTTGCTAACATGTTTATTCCTTGGTATCCTCAGCATCCTTCTGCAGAACCACATTTCAGTTGCTTTAAGTCTTTCCTTCATCTTTGATGAAATTATCCAGCATTTGCTGTCATATTGTAGGATAGATATCACATAACAAACTGTATTCTCTTCTTTGTTTCCAACAAAATTTTTCTGTCTCTCAATACTGCGCTTAGCTTTTGGAATGCGTCCTTGGCCATCCAAATACACCTTCAGATCTCAGTATCAATATTTCCCTCCTCTGTTAAAACACTTCCAAGGTATTTAAATTTCTGTACCTGCTTGATTTTAGCATCCCTGACTTGTGTATGTAATGTAAATCTTCAAGTTGGACAAGATGCTGAATCAGAAAAGAAGTATGAGTCACAAAAAAGGTTTTACACCCTACGGAAAGGCCGCACTTTTGCTGTAGTTAACTGAAAAACAAGCAAAGACAGCATTTATCTTCTATTATATATAACATAGATGTAAAAGAAAATATTTCATTACCTTAAGTTGGGAATCTGTTCAGAAATTTGTGTATTTTTTTTTATACAACTAATATTAACACATTTTGGAGTCTATCTTAGTTATATATTATAAATTATTGAGCAAATATATCTCTGTTGCTCTTTGTTTTAGAAATGTCAGTTTTATTGGGTATAATAAATACAAAATATTTAAATACAAGTTGAGCAAAATAAAAGTATATGCAGAAATTGTAAAGAAAACATTACAAAATAAACAATGTTAGAAAATGAAAGAATAATAATACTGACAGACTAATCAAGAGGAAATCTATGTAATACAAAACTACCAGAGAAAGGTCCATATGATACGGAATCCTCAGAGGAAGGTTCATGTGATATGAAACCACTAAAAAGAGGACCATTGGATGTGGAACAACCAGAGGAAGCTCCATGTGATACGCAACCAACAGGGGAAGCTCCATGTGATACGCAACCAACAGGGGAAGATATCAAGCCAACAGAAAGAGAATTCATGTGATACCGAACCAACAGAAAGAGAATTCATGTGATACCGAACCAACAGAAAGAGAATTCATGTGATACCGAACCAACAGAAAGAGAATTCATGTGATACCGAACCAACAGAAAGAGAATTCATGTGATACCGAACCAACAGAAAGAGAATTCATGTGATACCGAACCAACAGAAAGAGAATTCATGTGATACCGAACCAACAGAAAGAGAATTCATGTGATACCGAACCAACAGAAAGAGAATTCATGTGATACCGAACCAACAGAAAGAGAATTCATGTGATACCGAACCAACAGAAAGAGAATTCATGTGATACCGAACCAACAGAAAGAGAATTCATGTGATACCGAACCAACAGAAAGAGAATTCATGTGATACCGAACCAACAGAAAGAGAATTCATGTGATACCGAACCAACAGAAAGAGAATTCATGTGATACCGAACCAACAGAAAGAGAATTCATGTGATACCGAACCAACAGAAAGAGAATTCATGTGATACCGAACCAACAGAAAGAGAATTCATGTGATACCGAACCAACAGAAAGAGAATTCATGTGATACCGAACCAACAGAAAGAGAATTCATGTGATACCGAACCAACAGAAAGAGAATTCATGTGATACCGAACCAACAGAAAGAGAATTCATGTGATACCGAACCAACAGAAAGAAGATTCACGTGATACCGAACCAACAGAAAGAAGATTCACGTGATACCGAACCACTAAAAGAAGATTCACGTGATACCGAACCACTAAAAGAAGATTCACGTGATACTGAACCACTAAAAGAAGATTCATGTGATATTGAACCACTAGTGGGTAGTCCATATGATATGGAACAACCAGAGAAATGTCCACATGATACGGAATCCTCAGAGGAAGGTTCATGTGATATGAAACCACTAAAGAGAGGACCATTAGATGTGGAACAACCAGAGGAAGATCCATGTGATACGCAACCAACAGGGGAAGGTCCATGTGATACGCAACCAACAGAAAGAAGTTCATGTGATACTGAACCACTAAAAGAAGATTCATGTGATATTGAACCACCAGAAGGTGGTCTATATGATATGGAACAACCAGTGGTATGCCAATGCGATATGGAACAACCAGTGGTATGCCAATGCGATATGGAACAACCAGTGGTATGCCAATGCGATATGGAACAACCAGTGGTATGCCAATGCGATATGGAACAACCAGTGGTATGCCAATGCGATATGGAACAACCAGTGGTATGCCAATGCGATATGGAACAACCAGTGGTATGCCAATGCGATATGGAACAACCAGTGGTATGCCAATGCGATATGGAACAACCAGTGGTATGCCAATGCGATATGGAACAACCAGTGGTATGCCAATGCGATATGGAACAACCAGTGGTATGCCAATGCGATATGGAACAACCAGTGGTATGCCAATGCGATATGGAACAACCAGTGGTATGCCAATGCGATATGGAACAACCAGTGGTATGCCAATGCGATATGGAACAACCAGTGGTATGCCAATGCGATATGGAACAACCAGTGGTATGCCAATGCGATATGGAACAACCAGTGGTATGCCAATGCGATATGGAACAACCAGAGGGATATCAATGTGATATGGAACAACCAGAGGGATATCAATGTGATATGGAACAACCAGAGGGATAACAATGTGATATGGAAGAACCCGAAGGATATAAATGTGATAAGGAACTACCAGAGAGTGGTCCATGATATATAGAACTATCAGAGGAATATCAATGTGATACAGAACTATCAATGAATTTGATATCAGCATTTATTACGCATAACTTAGTCTGGCATAAAGCCATTATTGTAGGGCACCCAGTGAGAATTGAACTCAGTAGACACTCATAATTGTCTTATTAACCATTACTTTATGATGATGTAGCTACTATAGATTTGGTATTGATTAAAATTTAGAAAAAATCAAATGGCATTTCGAGATAAAGGTAAAAAAATGAGACTAAGGATTAGTAATGACTGAAAAAAATATATACTGAATTTTTGTCTTTTCTGATAATCATCTTAGGAAATTATTTTGATCATTTTTATCTGGGCTAAATACTCAAAAAGGAATCATATAAATTCAATAAAAATAATTAGGAAAAACTAATAAAAATAATTAGGAAAAACTAATAAAAAAGGCGAATACAAATTTTACAAAAAAAGTTCTTTTACAAAGTTCATGTTATTCTATTTTTCAATTTGTTCTTACTGATTGAAATAACATAAGTATTTAATTAAGCACAATTTAATGCATTCACAGCAATAAAAGTGTAGAGAGAATTTCAAATCTTTTATAATTAGAGAAACTTATCTTTCTAGCCCACATTTTTAACAGCCTTTTAACACTGTAATATCTAAATTCTTTTTAGAAATCAATTTTCGTTTGTATGAATGTGAGGCTATATATATTTACCTAACTTAGTTTACTATAAAGACATCATAATGGGGCACTCAGTGAGTGTCAAATTCTTTACTTTTAAGTCACTGAGCTATGGTGGGTGTCTGTGCATTTCAGAATTCAGATTTGCAATAAAATTAAATTAAAGCAATCAAAAAATAGTAGTAAATGACTTTATATAAAATAAAATTATATATTTTGAAATTTTGAAGATTTTAATAAAATATTTTGAGATAATTAAATAATATTACTAATAAATTTGTTAAATTGATTCACTAACTTTTTATAAATTATTAATAAACCAAATAAAGTTCTATTACATTAAACTATAAAACTAACATCATCTACCCACTGTAGATTATCCAGCTGTCTGACGCTTAACCAGATTAACAGACACCTAAAGAAAGCTGAAGAGTATTACAGCATTGTAACAATAATAACAAAGATGGTGACATTAATAAGTGCAAATAATGGAAATATGCTGTCAATGTTAATATTAGAATGATAAAAACTTTCTAGGATTCTAACAAAATGTCTTATTCATATAAATTCATAGCAGTAATATTCAAAAACCATTTTATTTTACCTGGTTTTCTATAACTTTATACCATCTTTCAGGTAAACTGTACATTATTAAAATAGAACAATTCCAGTCTTGTACTGAGGAATTCTTTTACTGTCTTGGATTTGTTGCAGCTGCTAACCAAAGAATGCTGCAGGGTGAAAAACAGATAACAATTGAATTGTGACAAGTCTGGAGATTACATTGCATGTTGAAGAAATTCCTACATCCTCTTCACAATCGTTTTCATATTCTATTTGTAATATGCAGACAAAATTAAGTCAATTTCCTTATCAAAACACATTTTTTTACTATTTCAATGAATCATTTCAAGGAATTGATTGTAAGTTCTTCACATAGTTTTGGTTGCACTTTCCTTGAAAAGCTGCACATTCAAATAAAGGGTTTGGTTTGAAATTCCTAGCATCTTAAGACCAGAGCATACAATGGCCAAAACATTGTAAATATAGCAATAAAGATGAGGACAACAGTCCAAACAGTGTAAATAACCCTAATATTTTTATACATGAAACTTTTATCAGACATAGCAAGAAGATATCTACAAGAGTACATCATAAAAAAATGGAAAAAAAGATAAACTCAGTGAAGTGCCATTTATAATCAAACAAAAGATTTAAATTAATTAAAAAAAGTCACTGACTTTGGTGATAACAGTAGAGAAAACTAGCATTCTTCAATGGAATTCGATAGTATAAAACATTCTAATATATATGACTAGCAGTATAGCCCGGCGTTCCTCGGATGTAATGAAAGCTTTAAAACTAATCCATGGTCCTGGAGCTCAGACTTTTTGGACATTGGCACGAAAGACTAAAAAGCAATAGTTGTTTCCAGTTAAAGCGGAACCGTAGACTGAAAGAAAAATAAATGGATGTAAGTCAAATTTTGATTTCCTGGTATCAATATCAAATAAGTTTTTTTCGTTGTAAACTGAATTTTGAAGGCTAAATAAGTCCTCTGAGTAAATGGTATCATGGCTGAGACTAAGAACTACAATTATACCTACTTAGAGCTAAACCCGAAGCAAAAACTAAAATAAAAGGGCTGAAAAAAAAATACAGACATACAGGCAGATAAACAGACACACACACAAACATCTTGCTTTTTATATATATATATATAATCGATTTTCTGCACTATTGTAAGAACTGCAACCTTGAAACTTCTGAATATCGTTTCCTTTGTCTTTGTCTAAGAGTGTATCAAATTTGATTTTTTCGATTATTGATTTTTGATATTTATCGGGGGTACCTCGACACAAAACCTAGCTAAGAACACTTGCAGATGCTTATAGCTTATAGTACAACTGTGTAAATTTTCAAGAAAATCGGTTCAGCCATTTCGGAGTCTATAGGTAACGGGCACACATACAAAGTTCCATTTATAAATAAGTTTAGATTAGATAGATAGATAGATAGATAGATAGATAGATAGATAGATAGATAGATAGATAGATAATGAACTGATTGGGATAGACAGATAATGAACTGATTGGGATAGACAGATAGATAATGAACTGATTGGGATAGACAGATAGATAATGAACTGATTGGGATAGACAGATAGATAATGAACTGATTGGGATAGACAGATAATGAACTGATTGGGATAGACAGATAATGAACTGATTGGGATAGACAGATAATGAACTGATTGGGATAGACAGATAGATAATGAACTGATTGGGATAGACAGATAGATAATGAACTGATTGGGATAGACAGATAGATAATGAACTGATTGGGATAGACAGATAGATAATGAACTGATTGGGATAGACAGATAGATAATGAACTAGATTGGGATAGGGACAGATAGATAATGAACTGATTGGGATAGACAGATAGATAATGAACTGATTGGGATAGATAGATAGATAATGAACTAGATTGGGATAGATAGATAGATAGATTTAGATAATGCATTTGGTTTTTATTTTATACAATCTGGATAAATGTAGGTCACCTAAAATAAATGTAAGATTTGTTAGAATTTGTAACAATGATAAATTCACTGAGGTATAAAATAATTACTATTTAATTAGAATGGAAATCTTTTATTAGAATTAACATGAAATAATGTTTAATTTAAACTGATCTTTAATTAGAATTGAACTGATGTTTAATTAGAACTGATGCAAAATAACATTTAATTAGAATTCATGTAAAACAATGTTTAATAAAAACCAATGTCAGCTGATATGAGTGGTGAAAGTTGAGGACATGTTTATCATATGTAATCATTTTGAGAATAACACAAATTTCATAATATGTTTTCTTACAGAAAATTAATGTTCTTTGAAAAATTTACCACTGTAACGTTGTCCCTTTTACCTTAAGACAGAATTTTCTTTCTTCAGTGATAATAACTGATTCAATATTCTGAGAAAATGATTTATAAAGGTCCAAATTCTTCATTTTAGATTTATAGCCATATATATTTTAATGGAAATTCCCTTCACAATATTGGCAGTCATGACCCTCCACAGATTGCTTTTCTTTTGAATATCTGTGAACTGCCATGACTTCTTGGAAATCATAGTAGAATGGTTTTCTGTTCTTTTCTCCACAGTTTTGTATTCAGAATTGTTCTAAACTGACTGCCATCTGTAGTTGCAGAACCTGGTCTACCCTACTATTTAACTCTTGACTTGAAAGAAATGGATTCACAACTTTCAGGAAAGTATTTGGGGAAAAGTGAGCACAAAACCTGGCTTACTAATTCCACACTATGCTGATAACAACAGAACTACCTTTACATATTGTAAAAATATATTTACTATACAACTTTAGCAGTAGAATACACGAATTTCATCAGT
This sequence comes from Ascarosepion bandense, assembly GCA_037127315.1. Classification (NCBI taxonomy): domain Eukaryota; kingdom Metazoa; phylum Mollusca; class Cephalopoda; order Sepiida; family Sepiidae; genus Ascarosepion; species Ascarosepion bandense. The sequence continues at coordinate 2,887,520 of JBBBDQ010000694.1, read as the reverse complement.
AATAGTAATGTTAGTATAGTTTAAAATTTACTATATTTATGGGGAATTGATTAATTGATAGCATAAGATAAAGTATTCATAGATATAAACAGTATGGACATATGAAACAACACTACATGGTTAATGTTAGCTTCAAACTTAACTGAAATCTTTAGATCATGACTTGATTCTTATGTCCACACCACTCTCTCTATACAGGGTGCAATGGATAAATTGTCGCCTAAATTATGCAAAAAGGAAAATAACACTGACATTTCATCTTAACAGATATATTTACCAAAATTACACAAAAACAACTTGAAATACTAAAGAGAAAATTTATTCAATAAAATCACAATTGGCTCCAATCAGAGCCTCCAGACGACTTTGGAATCTCCTGCAACTTTTCTAGACAGTCTCCTTGCTTAAGTTGAATCCTTGCCTTCAGTTCATCTTTGGTATTACAATTACATTATTAGTGGTTTCTTGCTCAACTGTGCTCCACATATAATAATCAAGGGGCTGCAGTCTGGAGAGTTAAGTGGCCAGATGTAAAAGGGTGGTGTAGTCAGAAATTGCCTGATAGCCATGGCTGCATTCTCCTGCTTGTGTGGCATGGTGCAGAGACCAGCTGCCAGATAGAGGGTCTTCCAGAAGTCACCCTCTTGATCCAGGGCAGCACTACCTTCTCAAGGTACTTGATATAGGCTTCCGTGTTGAGTGTGAGTCCCCATGCAAAAGATAAATGGAGGCATAATGTCACATTCACTATTGATTACTCTAAACACCATCATTATCACCATTAGACTCATACTAATCTTTCTGAATCTTTGACACTGTCATTGGATTGACACGAAATATCTCTGAAATGTTTACACTGGAGCTTCTAGCATGAATGCCATGCAGTACAGCATGCTGTTTTATAGCTTATTTATCAAAATTATTTTCCTTTGCTCTTCTCACAACAGCAGTTGTACCTTCAAGCAACTCCCTGGTGTAAACAAATGCTGGCTTTTATAGTGTCTAGCAAGGCTGCACCACAAATTTTTGATCACGCGAGACATCATCCAGTCATGTGCAGATTGAGTCTCCTGTACACAGAACAAGCAATCTTATATCACTTATGCCAGAAAAACAAGCTGTCTATTACCCGGTGTGTGTGTGTGTGTATATATATATATATATATATATATGTGTGTGTGAATTCAATCATCATTGTCTGCTCAATAAGTTGAACTTTGTACCAAAATGACCTTAGTCAAAAAAATATAATTTAATTTACTTTATGCTTCTAGAAAAGCGACAAAACTACTGCCAAGAAAGCATTCATCAAAAGATAACCCTGGAGTTAGCCATGGTTTTGGAAAGATCATGGCCATTAAAAACAGGGTGCTACAACAATATTTTCCAATAGTACTTGTTTATCCACACTCACTGTCTTTATAATGCAAAAATCATATACTATTATGTCAATCCAGTCATAATGTTTACAAAAATGAAATCTTGATTCAATAATGTAAGATTTGAATTAAATCAAATCACTCAATAATATGAAATTTGAATTAAATCAAATCAGATCATAGATAAGTTGGACTGGCTTAGATGATTTGCAACTGGAAATGCAAGACAATGTTTTATATTTTTGAATCTCAAATATCATATTTTTAACAAAATCATTCATATTACCTGTTTATTATTCAATATGAGATTGAGTAATTTTCACAAAATCAAACAAAAACTATGATGCAATAAAGAAGATTTTAGTTTCCTAAACTAATTGTGGTATTCCATCTTGGAAAGATGAAATGAACACCTGCCTAGTATCATTTTCCAGGTTGCTTTTTTAGCTATGTGTGAGTTGCTTCCTTTAAATCATCATCATTGTGAATCCATGCCCTTTGAGAGTCATAAGTGTTGTGCAGGTCCAGATGCTTTTGGGCAAAGACTACTTTCTGTTCATGAAATTTGTCAACATGCTGTAAACTCACTTTTTGTAGATTTTGAGTAGCCAAGAGACTGCATTAAACTTTAGGTACTACCATGGCACTTTTGAAGGGAAGTTTTTTTTTTTACAGAGTTTTGCAATAGTTATTCTTCCATGAGCTGTAATGAGAGCATTAGTCTGTTTGGCCTTATCTTTATTCAAAGCATCAAGTAGCCTGTCACTGTGGTGCCTGTCACTAAAATCAGATTTTCTTTCCTCCTAAGATTGTCTTTATCTCTACTGAGTAATACTGGGTATAAATCGAGTTCAGCCATTTCTTAAAATAATTACAATAAATGTTTATGAGTAAAAATGATGCATTCCAAGAATCTATATAAAAGGTTATTTTGTAAGTGCAGGTATCTGAAATTTCTCACTTAAATATTGAAATCTATTCTATATAAAGTTTACATTTTTCTTCAAATCAAACTGATGTTTCCCATTTCAAAAAAGTAACTTAGACAAAGAAAACTAAACTCCTAAACTACAGTTTTTTCTCTTACAAGTTCTCAATGAAAACAGATAAAAGAATCTATTTTGACACTATAAAACATTAATGATAAAAAGTACAAGTCAAATAAATTCTCCTTAATCAAAACATCAAACAATGTTTTTCCCTGTCTTCTCTCTCTACCAAAATACAATTCTTTACATTTCATAATTACACCAACCATCTCGTAAATTATTTTCAATTTGTGTTAAAGTATTTTATCTGCATCTGATGATACATCTGTTTCATTTTACAAAATCATTAATAAAGATGATGTCTGATTTTTATCTCTGAAAAAGTGTCTTATTCAGAAATCTACAAAAACATCCTTCTTAAATATTCATTTGAGCTGTGCTAAAATTTGCTGCATTTAATAGGATTTCACTTAAAGTTAGAGAAATCAATTCTAATCTCCTGGGCAGTAATCATCAATGATTCTGGATTAGTTATCATTTGAACAACTCATTCTTTTGCACAGCCATCATGATTCTTTTTTTTTCCTACTCTCAAGCAAATCTATCAAAGAATTTTCTGAAGACATTTTTCAAACTGAAGTCAGTCACTGATACACACTGTTCAGCAATTAGCAAATAGCCATAAGGTTGACTTTGGACTTCAGAAATTTGAATTTTTCATTCTTTTTCTACTTTTTATATCAAAACATTTACATTCGAATATTCAATAGAACTGAATAAGTTGCTAAGTACCTTGCATTTGATTAAGGTGTGGTTTTTCTTTCTTTTTTTTTTTCACACCTTTTTTTTTCAAAAAACATTTAATGCTGGTAAAGGCAAATAATGTCATTGAGGTTTTATAGGCTTAAAATGGTAGGACATAATCCCAAACTTATACTGGGAGGATACAGATAGAAAATAAATTGAGTAACTACACAAAACCAAAAGGGGCATGAGACAAGAAAGCATCTTCTCCCAAAATTTATTCAGCCTCTACAGTGATGGTATCCTAAGGGAACTGGAGACCTCATCAGGATTTATTATTTGTGGATGTAATCTTAACAATAATAATAATGGCTGGCTACTCGTATTGGAGGATACCTATCTACCAGGGTGGCTAGCTAATCCCCATTGCAGACGCCTGCTCAGACACACTTGTGTTTGTTCAACACCCACAGAGACCACTTGTGGCTTATACTATAACTATGCGTGAACCTTAGTTACAGATGACTTGTGACTACGAGCTAGTACAACCATTGACGACTCCTTAAAGGGAGCTGTCTGATCAATTTCATCTACAAGGCTTGGGTCTACCAATGGTTTGGGTTTTCAGGAATTTTCCATGATTGGATCACCTCCTCCAGACTAATAACATCAAGAAATCACCTTCCTGAAAAATCAACAATGGTGAGATTCGAACCCGGGCCTCATGGTCAGAAAGCAAACATTCTAACCACTCAGCCACATGCCCATCAGTTACTCTTAACAATATAAAATTAATCTTATTTTAACAATATAAGATATGCAAATTACAATGTGTTGATGGCTTACTCAGAAAAGAAACTATAGGACTTACAAAAGGTGGTAGAAGAAAGCCAGAAAAATGAACTAACCTCAATTGCAAAGAGACAGAAATTATGGTTATCAGCAAGAGAAAAAAACAGAATTTAAGTTACAAACTGAAGATCTCAACATCAAGTAAGTACAGAAGTTCAAATATCTGGAAAGTGTTTTAATAGATGGTGAAAAATGTGACTATGATATCCAAACCCACATTGGACTAGTAGAGGTAGCATTCCCAAAGGTGCTGATAAATAAAAAGAAAGGCTTAGCAATGCAAGTAAAACTGCTAAGAGTCAACACAAGATAGGAAATAGTGGAGAGTCATGATTGTCTATGTTCTAAAGGCACATGCCATGTAGAATAATAATACTACTCTTGATTATATGTATCCCTCTGTATATTTTAATGATATAGTAGTAACACATCATTATTGATTAACATTATATTTTATAAATATTTTTCCTTAACTTCAAATCATTCATTTGATGTCATTTATGTAATGAAGGGGTCTGACTGATGTCACTGAAAAAGAAAAAGTGCTTTTGCAACACTGAAATCCAAAGGCTCATTGGAATAGCAAAAGGTGTCTTCCAAAAGTTAAGCAAAGTATTCAGAAATACGAAAATTTCATTAGAAACAAAGAAAATAATACTAAATTGTTATATTGGTCTTTTTTCCTGGCAGTGAATGATGGAAAATCTCCTCATAGATGAAGAGAATTAAAGCAACAGAAATGTCATTCTACTGAAGGATGCTCAGGATACTTTAGACTGAATGTTCTTAAAAAATGTAAAAAAAAAGGTCACTTCTATTTAATATAAAAAAGAAATAGTTGAAAATTTAACACTCACAATACATACTGAATGCAAGAGAGATAGACTAAAACATTGGAGTAGATAGACTAAACTATCGCCCAGTTCACACTCCACCCACGTCTATTGAACAGGTGAAGATGTGCATCCCTTGTTTCCTGTTTAGGATGCGGTTTCTGGTTTTCTCTTTTCTAATCTTCTCACTTTTTTTTTTCAATTGGAGTAGATAGACTAAACTATCGCCCGGTTCAAACTCTACCCACGTCTATTGAACAGGTGAAGAGGCTTATCCCTTGTTTCCTGTTTAGGATGCGGTTTCCGGTTTTCTCTTTTCCAATCTCTCCACTCTTATGTAGCCCCCTGCACATCAGTGGCATTACCGCCTTGCTTGGGGTGATATGATTAAAAAAAAAAAAAAAAAAATGAGGCACAGAAGAAAGTAACGTATAACCTACATAACGTTTTATGTCAATGGTTGGCAGAACAGTGATTAGAAGAGATAGCAAAAAGACAAACATTGCTAAGAGCTACAAAGAATAGGGAGTTGTCGAGAGCCACGACCGCCCATGTCCTGAAGGGACACAGTATATAGAAGAAAATCCCCTTACCTTAGATTACCTATTCTGGATAAAACAAAAAGAAAAAACTGAAGACCAGGAAAGTTGAAGAGTATTCATTAAGCAAGGAATGAAATGTGATAAATCATATGTGGAGAATAAAAGGAGTGAGGTGTCGTGGTTCCTGTTCAAGTGTTAGTGAGGCAGAGAAGGAAGAAGAAAAGAAAGAAAAGAGAATAGAAGAAAGAAAAAAAGAGATTGAGAGTGCATTGTTTATTTTGTATGCTTGAATGAGAGAAGTAACAAGTTTGAATCCTCTGAGTCAGTGAAAATATTTTTTTTTGTTTTTAGCACATTTTGTTTTTCTCTTTTTTTCTCCTTTTTTTTGAAATAGAAAAAATTTAGCATCAAGGTAACATTACTGATGAGTGTTATTGTTTGTTTTCTGAAACCATAGACCCTGTATTTGTTTTTTAGACTTGATTGAGTTTGTAATAAAGGGTTTGGTTTGAAATTCCTAGCAACTGAAGGAGGCTGGAATGTACAACAGCCGAAAAGTCATAAAAATGGCAACAAAGATGAGGACAATAGTCCAAATAATGTAAAATGAATGAATAGTGTTGAATGAGAGAATAACAGGTTTGAATCCCCTGAATCAGTGAAAATAGTTTGTTAATTTTTTTTTTGTTTGTTTGTTTTTCTCTTTTTACTTTTTCTTTGAAGGAGAAAAAAATTGTCATGAAGGTAACATCACTATTTATTTTTGCAAACCATAGAGCCAGCATAAAGTTTTATTTATTTATAGGCTGGAATGAACAACAGACGAAAAGTCATAAAAATGGCAACAAAGATGAGGACAATAGTCCAAATAATGTAAAATGAATGAATAGTGTTGAATGAGAGAAGTAACAGGTTTGAATCCCCTGAATCAGTGAAAATAGTTTGTTAATTTTTTTTTTTTGTTTGTTTTTCTCTTTTTACTTCTTTTTCTTTGAAGGAGAAAAAAATTGTCATGAAGGTAACATCACTATTTATTTTTGCAAACCATAGAGCCAGCATAAAATTTTTATTACTTTATAAATGATGTCTCATATTTTTTATTGAGTGACATTTTCATAGTTTAAGATAAGGACTGTTTTTGTTATATTATTCAAAAACCTTTTTTCAATTGTGGAAATGTATGGATTAGTAGACACTAAATGTTTACTTGTAATTTGCACCAACAGAACTATTTGCATTTGCTGCTTGTCACACATTTGTTTACTATGATTAGCATTTTGCATTTTCAATTGCCACTTTTTATATAACTTTTAAAAAATTTATTATATTTAAATTTTGATTTGTTTTTTTTATGGGCAAAAATGCATTTGAAAGTGATATGATCTATAAATACCCACAATTAATATATTACTAGACTTCTTCAGCTCATTACCTATTCTTACAAAACTAGTGTAAAAAGGATTTTTATGTGCATTGTGGTGCAATGGATATCGGCTCGGAACGAGAAATCGGGGAGCAGAGTTCAAATTCCTGTTGAATTCATTGCATTCACTTATGTGCAAATACCCTTGGGAAAGGTATTAATCCGCCTCTTCCTTCCAGTTATGGGTTAAATAACAGGACAGATTGGGTTCTATAGACTTGGCTGGCAACCAATCTACCGCAGAAAGCAATGGCAACCTACTGCGGGATAATCTTCTGCCCAGTCAGTCATGTCTCTTTCGAGACATGATCGCCCAAGTGTGTTTCATGTATGGCACTTAACTGACTGACTAGTGTTGCAGTGTCACAAAGAATGTTAAAAGAAATGGATATGTGAATAAAAACAGAGTAAAATCTAATTTAAGAACATGAAACAGATAAAGTAAAAAAACTCTAGTATTTATATGATCTATGGGAATTACTGTCTCGCCAATGTAGATTTGGTTGAATTCAATTCCATTTTTCTGATAACACTGTTTCATCATCAAAAACAAGAGAAAATAAGTAGTTACTCAATAAATCATGAAAAATAAAAATCTACTGTACTGTCTCTCTTCTTAATTATAAACCTTTTTACAAATTGTCCTATTTCAGAAATATTTTGTTTATTTGTAATGTAAAATAAAATTAGATTATTTCTTGCAAATGGAAAAAATGTTTTATATTTAATTCATTTTTTACATTTTAATTTTTGACTGTCACAGCTTTAAAGACAAAAAGAATAATAAGATTTATTTAAACAGTAACATGCTCTATAGACATACCAATTTATTTATTTATATAATTATATATTACACAAAAAAAACTCTTTAGATGATGTTTGAATTTTTCCTTTATGTATTTATTTTCTGTATGCTATGAATTTTCTTTTATCATATTGCACTGGAGAGTATCTTTTGAGCTCTCTGTATAAATCTTTCTTTTTAATAATTTGTATTAAATAAATATATCTAGATTATCCTCTGTTCAAGGATTTGACATTTTATATATATATATATATATATATATATATATATATACACACACACAATGTGTGAAAACATGTGCAATACCCTGCCCGCATCAGCTGCCAACCAGAGGAGGTAACACAATTTCAGTGCCTAAGGTGATACTGCCACCCTTGGTACCACAATCAGCTTTTTTTTATTTTTTTACTACTGGACAGGGTATTGTTTTTTGTGTAGAATTGTCCATCTCATGTGATTTTTTTTACAACTGAAAATCAGATTTTCAAAGTTGTGTTTACCAATACACAATGCACTTATAGCAACCATTATCAATGTGCTGTGAGCATGGCTTCAATCAACTTTGTTTATTTTGGCTATTGACCAAATCCAATTCAATACCTGTTGATCTGTAGTCTGGAGAAGATGTGAAGCATGCTTCAGGTTCCAGCCAGTAAAGTCCATGCTCAAAAGAAGGGAAACAATTGACCGTCCAAGAAATCCATGGCACCCAACCTCAGTAGGTTGCACGTCATGTTCACCCCTTTTCCATGCAGTCAGATCCCAGTGATTCATAGTGGTTTTTCTTTTGTTTGTGCATCTCCTCCCTATTCTCCTCTCATGGAACTGTTAATTTTACTAGAAGGACACATCTCTTTGAATCAGCCCACGCTGGAATGTCAGGGTGTGCATCTGTGAGTGATGCATGCCGGAAATTACAGGGATGTTATAAGATCGAAGATTAACTAGCACTCTCACATATATATATATATATATATATATATATATACACACACACACAGAGGGAGCCCAGTAAAAAAATAAATAAAAAGCAGTAAATTAAGAAAGAAATTTATTTAGCTGTCATGATTTATGTACAAACAGAACAATCGTTGTAGATGTTCTGAATGTTCAACGCAAAATTGTAAACATGGTAACCAGAGAGTAGTAACTCTTTTTAATGTCATGAATATTCAAGAATTTTAAAAGATATTCCTGAAAGATAAAACAGTGATAATAAATTTTCCACATTTTTTTTTCTGGCAACCTGTATATAGTATTTTTGGGTTTAGCAATCCTTTTATGGATGTGCGTTGTGGTGCAGTGGATATTGGCTCGGAACGAGAAATCGGGGAGCCGAGTTCAAATTCCAGTTGAATTCATTGCATTCACTTACGTGCAAATACCCTTAGGAAAGGGTATTAATCCGTCTCTTCCTTCCAGTTATGGGTTAAATAACAGGACAGATTGGGTTCTATAGCCTTGGCAGGCAACCAGTCTACCGCAGAAAGCAATAGCAACCTACTGTGGGATAATCTTCTGCCCAGACAGTCATGTCTCTTTCGAGACATGATCACCCAAGCGTGTTTCACGTATGGTACTTAACTCACTGAATCCTTTTATACATGTTTCACTAAATGTTATGGACAAGCAAAATTTTGTAAGATATTATTCACTTTTATTTAGTGTTTTTAAGCTTTTCTTTTATAAGAACTAAAATGTGTACAAATCCGTAGCAATTATTGTTATATATAAAAAAATGACTGACAAGGAAGATTTTATTAATTTCTTATTTAATTTTTCCAGTATTCTTATATGTCTCCTTTTTGTTGAAAATAAACAGTGCAAAAATGTTCCAAAATTAATGACCTTCCAAGCACTTTCAGCCACTTCACTGAACATTTCCAAAGATGTTATTTTTCCAATTTTGTTATTTTATCCAGCCTCATGTTTTGACTGTTGCATATATACGTGGGGGTTAAGGACCAGAACCAGCTGCAAATAATTAGAATCCACAAATACTTGTAAACCCCATAAAAAGGTTTCATATAAGTAACTATTCTGATTGTTAAAAACCCCTATATACCTAAAACTTTCACCTTAAACAATTTAGAAACATTTCATATCTTTTTAAAATATATTTGGAAAATAGTACTGTATTGATGTACACCGTGTAAATTTTCTTTCATACATACAATAACCATTTTTACTTGCACATACATTGATACAACCATTGAAAATACTGTAAAAATATGTGTTCTGAGCATTTAGGCAACATCTATGAACTATGACCTCTGCAGAATGTTTTGTGCATCAACCAATGTGCGGTGGTCTTGTACCACTATTCAATCACCAGCCAGTAGAGTTCGAGTATTGGAGCAAACATATGCACGCAATCAACTGTTAGACACACTAGCCATAGATATTTTCTAGAAACAATTCTACAAATGCGTGAAATCGCAAATGCTGAAATGCGAATAGTTACAGGCATATATCAGATCAGACGTATCTTACCACTTGACCTCAGAAGATATCATGGAAGACAAGGTATGAACTAAGCCTTTAAATACACATTCTTCTTGTCTTCCATCATATCTTCTGAGGTCAAGTGGTAAGACACGTCAGATCTAATGACGGCCACTTTCTGATACGTGACAGCATGCAGGTTCAGATCCTGCTGAATGATAGACATTTTCCGGTACTTACGTATTATCGGGAGGACCTTTAAAAAAACGACTCAAAAATTAAAGTAAATTATTTATTGAAACGGTTAAAACAATAAAATAACATTACATTTGTAATTCCGGAGGCCAGAACGTCGCAATTGCTTCCAAAAGTGACTCAAAGACATCAGTACAGGCAACATGCTTCCGCCACATGAATTCGGCCAAATACGACTCCAAATGGTGACGTGCAGTGCCACAGTGCTTCTTGTTTCGCCACTTTGTCGATCCCCATAGGCGTTCCACTGTCTGCGTATGAGCCCCGGTGTTCGAATCCACAAAGTTGTACTTGTGGTTGACGTTGAGGTGATGAAAGCCTGATTTTTCCAGTTCCTTGGTGTTATAAGCGGGCTTATAACACCTTGTTATCAAAGGTCCTCCCGATAATACGTAAGGACCCATTTTCCAAACAAAATTTTTCAAATATCTAGGCCAGTGGATATTTAAAATGTACTGTTTAATTATAGAAAAAACAGACTATCCACTCAAATACAAGTATCCATTAAAAATAATGTCTCAAATAAATAAAGTGAAATAAATATATTGGTTAATAGCAATTTCATAAATTTATATATATTACAAGCATATATGAAATGATTTGTTTGAACATTATATAAGTAGATATTCCGTTTATAACCAAACAGTATTATATATTTATTTCTACCAGCCTGATTATTTATGATAGATTTTTGTTATGAAAATGTGTATCATTTGGCAGGATTTGAACCTGTGACCCCTATCCACATAGGGGAAGCCAAGTGATCTGGGACATCCTAGACCTCTCAACCATGAATGACGATTAGTCTAAATCAGCGATTCCCAAACTGGAGGAAATAATTGCACTACCTACTAAATAAAAAAATCTCAGATGGATTTTCTCATGTCTGTGTATGTGAGAGAGAGAGAGAGAGAGACTGTTGTAGATTGCGTGTTTGCCAAAACTAACCCTGATATTGATACACTGGTGCAAAAGAAGCAGCATCACCCTTCTCACTAATTTAATTCTGAAGTAGAAGAGCAAACAAAATTTCTTTTATTTGTTACTGCAATTGTTACTAATTGCTCTCTATCCACTAGTATATTTGTACATTTGAAAAATAAATTAGTAAATAGTCTCAGTGTGTTTTAACTGCTCTTTCTCTCATACATAAGGGAGAAATCTGGATGATTGAACTGGGTGTAGGGGGAAATGACAGAAAAATTTTGGGAACCACTGGTCTAAATGAAGTCAAATTAAGCCTATAACACAATTTCTGAATTCATCGTAATAACCATATCTGCTCTAAAATGTATCATAATATTGAGTATCAATCAAAAATAATGTTCAAACAAATAATTTCAAACTGTTGGTTGTTTATAACCAGTTTTGTTAATCTTTGTTAATTACTGTAACATGCTTACATTTGTTGACATTGTGTTATAGGCTTAATTTGTCTTTGTTTAGACTGATATATAATACTGTTTGATTATAAACAGAATATCTAATTAAATACAAGTATCGATTAAAAATAAGGTTCAAACAAATCATTTCAAATTGGTGGTTGTGTATAACCAGTTTCTTTAATCTTTGCTAATTTCCATAATATATATGTTACAAGTGTATATATATATATATATATATATATAAAAGAGAGCACGAAATACAATTTTATCTCTGTATGATTAAATGATAGCTGATAGAACTGATACTTTATATTTACATTGCGATTACATGGATAGATGTCTTGCATTAAGTCCATATCATCAACAAACACTCAATATAAACTACAAAAGGCAGAAGACTTAAAAGCATTTTAACCCAAAAATGAATATTTATTAAATATCATGTGAACTAAATAAATAACATAAAACAGTCAATAGGAAAAGATTTACTCTATTAGGATATAAGTAAAAAGTCCAGCAATATATTCACTTTGACTAAAACCCATAAAAATATTGATATATAATCTTTTAATACCTGTCATAACTAACTGTTTATTCGACTGAATAGTCCATTAAAATGTTGCTAAGTCTTCTAAATATCATATTTCTGAAAACATATATTTTTCAAAAGGAAAACAATCTCCCACATTTTATACATAAATTTGTGTTAAAGAGAAAGCTAATATTTACCAGACACCATAAATTACCAGTATCTGTACCTAGTCTAACATAATATTAACTTTAAACAGGGGATGGTTTTTATTCTATCAAATATTGTAATTGTGTTAAAAAAGCTATGATCTCATATTCCTACTGATATATGCAAATATCATACATAAGGCATTTGAAAATTATGGCACCAAATTTTTATCTAAAGGTTAGAAATTCAACTGGCCAGAACACATTGAATTAAAAAAAAAAAAACAACACTAAGGTGAGTAAAAAATCATTGAATGGAGTATCACACACACACATATATATATATATATATATATATATATATATGAGTTGAATATATGGATTGAAATTTGACAAGATCAATAAACTAAGTAAAAAACAAGTAGGAAAAAAGTGTCTTTAATCTAACATGTTTCACTTTAACAAGTTACTTCAGAGATTTATTCAAGGCAAATGATTAAAAAAACAACTTTAAAAATTAAAAAAAAAAACTTTAAAAATCCACAAAAACAGTATGTTAAGATATGATTTCATTGCTTAGCTATGTGTCACGTATTAAAGCAATGAATGAATATTTTAATTGTAGAAGAAAAACTTACATCTGTTTAAGTGCGTGTGCCATGTGTAATAAATAGATGTTTATTATGAATGTAAGCAAAAATAATGCATGCCAAGCGTATTTAAACTATAGATGAATTAAGTGTGTGCATATGTTGGTAACATTAGTATGTGTGAATGATAGCAACAAAATACATTTTTCTGTTCAAAATTGTAGTGAATATTGTATACACGTGTCAAGCAATGGAACAATTTTCTTTTTTAAATAAGGGGAGAGAATCATGTATGAGTGTATGTGTATGAGAGAAATCATATGAATGTGTGTATTTATGAGTCAGTAAAGTTAGTATGTGAAATAATGTATACACACGTCAAATGTCATCCATTGCTTTATTACATGTGACACATATCTGCCCAATGAAATCATACCTCAACATAATGTCTGTGGATTTTTAAAAATTAATTATTATATATATAATTTTAAGATTATATATTAATGAGTAAAGTGCTCAATATCAGAGATAAGGCATATGTAAATAGAAAAGTGCATGAGGAGGTCAATACCAAGTAGCAACAGGCATCTCGACTTTGATATGGCTTTTGTCTTTTCTGTAAATATTCTCATGGCAATTGTTCTAATGAGCTCCTCTCTTTGATGCCTCATCTGCATTAATTTAATTGTACTACTAGATTGGCAACTAGGTCTCATTTTAATGTTGGAATAACTGAATATTACTAAGTTCATCTCTTTTCGTGCACTTCTCATTTGTAGAAGTTTCTTCTGATTTAAAAATCTTCAAAAAATTTAAATGCAATGTTAATCACCATCTTCTGTCTTTTTTAAACCTTTTTTTATTGTCCTTTCTCTTATTGCCCTTTCTCTTCACTAAATTCTCTTCATTCTTTCACTTTCAGTCACCTCTTGTGTCTTCCTTGCTTGTAGTGAAATGATTAAAAAACACTGTCATTATTTTTCCTATTTTACAAGTAGACATTGATGGTCTGACGATTAAGTTCAAGCATGACACAGACTGTTGCTACCTGGTGTCCACATAAGTGCTATCCTTGATATTGAGCACTTTTACCCATAAAACTATATTTTATCATATATTATGGCTGAGACTTACCTCACTAAAGCAAGAGAAGGCAGATTGTTTGCACATGCATTTGTAGGCATCATGGAACCATGAGGGGAACTTTGACAAGGCAGTTTTGACATGACAAGGTGCATGCACCATTGGCTGTCAGAAATGAGAGATCTCGGTTTTTTGCCCGAGACTGAAGACGCATGAAAGAGCCAACTTTTGGTTTCTGGACAGTGCGGTGTCTGAGACTTGTGAAGGCTACACCGGTGTTCAAGAGAAAGTGTGCAGGGAACGGAGTCTGGAGTGAAGCAGTGTTTTGGTTTCCGCATAAAGCAATCGGCGCAAACAGATCCAAGTGGTCATTCATTCATCTACCAACCGCACTTCATTAAACAACACTACATATATTCTTTATTTCCCACCATTAACACAACTGTGAGTTTCATACACAATTGTCAGTTTTCAATCAGCTTCTGACTAATTGCATATATTATTAATATAAATTATAGCTCTGTTATCAAGTACTATTAGCACTAGAATTCAAATGTAACTAAAGAACTAAAAAACAACTATATCATCATCATCATCATCTGAAGAGCAGATAATAATCTATTATAAAAAATTAAAAACTACCAACCTCATTATCAATAATAATAATTCACCTGCAAAATCTAAACTGCAGAGAACCAGTGTCGTTTACAAATTTACATGTTCTTTCAAAAACTGTGTTCCTCAACTATCTAAATCCATAAACAATTATATTGGCTATACCATTACAAAATTGATGAGAAGTTTGACCTTACACCTTTCCCACAACAGTTCCATCCAATCTCATTTAAATAGTCAGAGATCTTCCAGGACCTATTTGTGATATCTGTTGATAATACATACATAATAGCATCATCCACATTCAAAAGAAAATTCAAAATAATAAAGGTATTACTAATAAAAAAGAGAAATCCTACACTTTTAATAACATTAATTATAAACAGGGTAACAATGTGCTTATTATTATTGTGTTCAGAACTTAACATACACAAGACTCTATATGCATAAACTTTCTACATGTTTGTTTATAAGTAAAACAAAATTAATTCTTGATAATGGCTAAAAGTATAGCCGAAAGTGCTCGAAAGTACAAAAGCTTTGAACAATTCTTATATAATTTGAGTTCTGAAAAGAAAAAATTATATGAACACATAAAAAATTATATAAAAACTTAAGGATAATAACTTATCTGTCATATTTAATGAAACCTGTGTGTGTGTATGTGTGTGTGTGTGTATATATATATATATATATAAAATAAAATTTGCTAAATTTTTTTATATCTACATGTGGATGAATATATATATATATATATATATATATATATACAGACACACACACAAATAACAAATATATATGTGGTTATAAACAAGTAGGTGTACAAATAAAGATTTATATGTAAATAATTACAAAATATAAGCCCCTTAAATGACCCTCCAAGGTGTTCATATAATACTCGTGTGATACCCTGTTAAAGATTTTATATTTATTAATTTGTTTTTATTGGTTAGTTATCTTTATTATTATTATAAATAATTTTTATGAAATATTATTATTGTTATTGTTGAGAATAATAAAAGATTTTTTCCTTATTTCTTATCTTTACCATTGCTATCATACTTGATAATATTATTGTCATAAAACAAAAAAAATTATTATTTATAAGATGAAGATATTATTATTGCTGTTGAAATTAATATAAAAATCTAACAATGCAGTTCTTCTCGTGAAATGGTGCCTAAATTTACTGTCGTGCATTTAAGAATGGCCAATTGAAAGTTCAGTCAAAGGTCATCTTACCGCCTAAGATAGAAATACAACATTCTAGGTGTAATATCTGCGCTTAATGATTAACACTATAAATCTAATCTCTAATTCCTTCTTCCCCTCTCCTCCCCACCATGATTCCTTTCATCTGGATAAAACTAACCCATTCAATTTTGTGAAAAATTTTTGTCTGAGAAGTGGATATTTATAAAATATCCATGGAATAAATTATTACCAATAGATTTATAAATTCGTCCAATTTATTTTTGTTATATATATATATATATATATATATACACACACAAATACACTATGGTCTTTATTACAGTAGAGAGGATTCTGATATACAGGCTAGAGGATTTTTCTGCTACTTACTTAACTCATAACATTTTAGACTTCAGTTAACATTTTCATTGAAGAACAGCAGACAACTAGAAACATAATCTGAAAAATGTCTGAATGAAAATCACAAATATTTGATGTTAATCTTGCATTCTTATTCAGTTGCTATTGTATTTGTAAAATGTGTTCCTCTGTTAATTAGTTACACCCTATCATTACCTCAGAAAAATAATTGACTGTTCTATTTTGATTGCAAGGAAAATAGAAGAAAATTTAATATCAGATGCTATTTGGTTTTAGTGAGAAAAAGAAAAAGAGAAAGATAGAGGTGATGATATTTAACATTTGCATTTGTGAAGTGGAAAAACTTGTTAATTTTTCATCTTTTCATGTGTACCCACTTACTTCTTTAAATAATGACATATTCATATCATGATCATTTTTGCAATATTTTTTTGAAGTTGTTGAGCTCAAATATTTAAAGATGAAGTAGGGAAATTTTCATGGAACTCACAAGGAAGTCATTCAATCATTAAATTTAGAATTCTGATCTATCAGAAAATTAAAATAGGAGAATCATTCAATTTTCAGGGATACTGCTAGTAATCTATATATAAAATGATGTGATTTCTGTTAGTCTGACCATCCAACACATGTAAAATAGCCATACATTGATTGATTGAATCCAAATTCTGGTAAGAAGTGCAAACAGTTAAGGGGCCACAAAGTACAGTTGGTTTTACTACTTTATGATAAATATTCAATAATTTTTTTAAAAAAGTTATGTTTTATTATTTAACATACAAAATACCATTTAAAAAAATACTCCCACTATCTTTAAAAATTAGGAAAAAAGATAAGAGCCATCAGGGTGCTTTGGTTAATGTCATGATAATGCTGACACTTCACCTGGGCTTATGACATCAGTAATTGGATACTGGAGGGCTGGCAACATGTAGCATAGTCTGAAGAGTCATAATTTCAGTTGTTTTCAGATGATAGGGTTTAGATGTAGTGCAAACCCCATGATGCAATGAACTCAAGTTGCCTAAAAGTCACCATGCAGACTGGTGGTAGCTCTTTATTAGTGTTGGGTATGTTCATGTAGTATGGATTTGATCTGCTGGTCTGCTTAAATATACCCTTCACCAATGATTGATATATTACAACTTCATGACAATAGGCATCCATTCTTTAACTCCTTGTACCTCTGAAAATGGAATATTGCAGTATCATGGGGTCCAAGTTGTCAATCAGTTTGAGGAGTATTCTAGAGACATTTGATAAATGATGTGACCAACCTATATGAATTCAATTGAACACTTATAAAATGTGATGGAGAGGTCTATTTTCATACAAGATCCTGCAATTATAAATATTAGCAAGCAATGGAAATTTAATGAGATCGTTGATCAGCTTTCCAATGGCCATTCCAGCCATTTGCAGAATCAATGTCATTTCTAACTACAGCACTTTGCTGGGTTAGAGGTGGTCCTATGTAACACTAAGCATTTATCCAATAGGTTTAGGTGTGTCAGTATTCAAGAACAAAGAATATACCGCCTCAGTAAATTTTGTAAACCACACAACTACATAAAATTAAAAATTAGATGCCAATCTTTTATTGCATAACAAATACAGAAAAAGTACAACAGTCATGAGATTTCAGACACTAAATATTTTTTCTTAATGACTATTTTCTTGGGTATGAAACTTATTATCATACTCTTTACATAAATATAAATAACTGCAGAATTATATGATCCAAATATGACTCAAATGATAGAAGATTAAATAAATAATATTAGTAAATGAATGCTTATGAAATAATTGCTTTTTTTTGTCAAACATTTGTTCAGATTATTTGATTATATTAATTACACTAAACACCATTTTATTGAATTGTACTTAAAAAAAAAAATCTTCATTTAAAACTTACGTGAGATTTAGATTCCCTGAAAAGTTATATGTTTCAGGTGACGGTTCATGTAAGTTCCAGGGTACATAACTGCAAGAAAAAACAAAAGTAACATTTAAACTCATCAAAAATTAAAAAATTAATTTTCAACAACTTCAGTAACTATAGACTTCAACTATTTCAAATGAAATGTTTGGGATTGAATATTATATGAATGAAAGCATTATGAGAAAAAAATTATAATATATTGCATAAGAAAAAAACATGCTTATTAAATTGATTGATGACTTGATAAATAATGAAATATATATTATTTACAATGAATTTCTTCTTTTAATATCAGTCTGTGCAGGAACAAAATTTAAATAAATATAAAAATAACCAATGATTGGAAAAAAATCATTATTTGATTAACAAATGGTATCAGTTAGATTGACCAGTTTCTACAGTAAACATTTGACATTCATTCATTTGTTGAAATTTATAAAATTTTTTTTATTTTTTTAATAAGCATTTCACCCCGAGCAAGGCATGTCACTGCCACTACTGCGCAGGGGGCTACGTAGAGTGGAGAAAGGATGATTAAATATAGGAAATGTCAGAGGGTGTGGGACCTAGGATAGAACCTTGAGGGACGCCCGCATTCGTATGGTAGTTTTGGGAGGCATGCCCATTTAATACCACCTTCAATGAGCGGTTAGAGAGGAAGGACTGGATGAGGTCAAACAGATGTCCAGTTATCCCATAGCTTCGCAGTTTGCACAAGAGGCCAGCATGCCAGACTCTGTTGAATGCTTTGGAGATATCCAAGGCAACAGTTCGGGCTTCACCATTCTTGTCAAGTGCCCGGTATATGTACTCGGTAATGGTCGTTAGCATATCAGCAGTAGACCTGGTGAAGCGAAACCCGTACTGTTTGTCAGAGAGAAGCCCGTTGGCTATGAGATGCTGAGTCACCTCGGCGTTGATAATGGCTTCGAAAACTTTGCCAAAGATTGGAAGGAGACTAATAGGACGGTAATTGGCGGGGTCTGAGGGTTCGCCAGAATTCTTAAAATCTTTTTAAAACAGTTTTTCAGGAAATTAAACTTCTTAGTCAACTTTTATAGTTATTTCTCATAATGGGAGTTTCCTTCCAGACATTTGTTTTTGGCAGTGTGGAAGTTTAACAGATTGGTTATATCATTGTCTTCTCTTCTGGTTACATGTGTCAGCCATTTTTGTGTTGCTGCTGGAATTTTGTATCTAATGATTTTGCTATTTGGTATAGTTCACTATTTATTAGTAATCTTGTCTACAAGATCCGAGGTAAGATTGTGTGTATGTTGTTTTTTTTTTAGATTTTGGAGGATTTGTTTGTTTGAAGATATTTTTAATCAAATAGAGAACTTTAATTGATTTGTTTTGACAATGTTTATGTGGATACAAAAAATATTAAGATTAATTTTCATATTAGTAAAGTATTGCTTTTCTTAAGATATTTTTTCACTGTTTATTCTGATATATTCAAAAACTTATCTTATGTGCTAATGAAGGTATCAGGCAATCATTAGTCTTGAGATATTACACAGCCTATTGGGAAGGTTAACTAATCTCTACTGTAGATGCCAACCTGTGCTTTATACTAAAACTATGAATGTAGCTTAGGTAAAAAAATCAGCCATTAAAATTTCCAGTATTGTACAAATGTTTTATTTTATAGACAAGTTTAACAATTTTTTTTCTCATATTTTCCAAATATTGAAGATCGTAAAGAAACTTGTTGCATCACCAAGGTGGATACAATACACAAAGAAACTGTGCTGTGGCATTATTCAGCACAAAATTCAGTGCTAAATGAATATACACAGAACAGTACAATAGTTACAATAACAGACAAGACAGAACTTACAACACAGAGAGGAGGGGTTTAGATTGCAATAGTCACCAAAGTAATCAGTCCAAATATTACTTGAATATTACACCTTGAATACTACTATCCTTTACTTAAATAGGCCATGGGCCATTCCATCTTAGAGTGCTGCAGGGGTGTCAGCCACTCTACAATAAAACTGTAAAAAGAATATAAATAATAAAAATCAAAATGTCTAACACCAGTAAAGTTTTTAATAATTGTTCATTATCATGAATTTTTATTGATATATTTTAATCAACTAATGTACCGAAATTTAAAGTAGAAATTATTTTCTGTCTAAATTTCTGCTTTGAGAAGTTATCATTATTTACTTTAATTAAAGTCTGATTTATATTTTTATCTTTGCTGTTACTATCACATTTCAGACATTGAACTCTCCAACGTCCTTCAGGTGTTCATCAATCTGGGCTTTCTACTAACTGGTCAATGATTACCATACATCACATTTTGATTCATGATCTTATCAATTTGCACTGAAAGCTGAGAAAGGGTCCACTGTTGCTTACAGGGTCAAGACACAAGACAAACAATACATCAGGAAATAAGAAATTGTAGTGAAAGAGATAATTCTCAGCTACCTCGAAAAAGAGTTTGTGTTTTGTGTGCGATCTGCCAAAGGGAAATTACCAAAAAGTAGTTAGCAAAAATTTACTTTAAGGACTAAAATCTATGCTAATGTTCTTACCTCCCCCGAATGGCGTGACCAATCAGAAAGATCTCTCGGTGAACAAAAGCCGTTGTTTTTCGCTTATGGGAGAGATTGAATTTCCTGAGCTTGGTGGACCACATGTGTTTTTTGCTGGTTAGAAGTGAAGATTGGATGTGTGACCCCATTTTGTCATTTCTGCATTGCCTGTTGGACTGTTACAATGAACGATCATTTAAACAGTGATTTGGCTACAAGTGTTGTGGTGGAGGGACAGAAGAAATCTATTGCAGACATCTGTTGCTACAATATGTTGACAGATTTTTTTTTTCTTTACACCGACAGAAAGCAAACCTTTTCCCATATTATATGTGGTAGTTTTATTCAGGGCTTCACTTGTGTGGACAGGTAGGTGATACTTAGGACAACTTCTATGTCAGCTCTTTCCTCTGCCAAATTCTCGCCTATCTACACATCTCAACATGAGGCTGACAATATGAATGGATGAGACAGGAACTATGCAATAGACAAGTTGTCTCCTACCAAGAGCAAACCAGAACTCTCCCCAATCACAATCATGAGTGTTGATATAAACAGCCATCTGGATATTATCTATTTCCAGTTTTGTTGCCACCTGATCTCCAAAAACTCCTCATTCACTTGTTACTCTTTGGCCAAAGTGAATACTGTTAGACAACCGAACTTTGAAAAGAGCCAAACCGTTGGCAGTTAGGCAGAAATACTCGAGATCATGATAAAACTTCCTCTTCCCTTTCTACATGAGCATCTCAAGTAGAATGCAGATAACTTTCTGAAAATGTCAAACTGAATCTTTTAAGTAATCAGAACAACAACAAAGATGAAAATAATAGTTCAACTGTAAATAAGAAATAATTTTCTTAAAACTTTTCTTTAATATTACAAATCCATCAGGAGCACAAGATGTACAAGTGAAAATAACAACTGAATATTCTTTTTTATGTGCCATACACTTTTAATGTGCGTTGTCGTTGTCGTGCAGTGGATATCAACTTGAAACAAGCAATCAGGGAGCCAAGTTCAAATTCTAGTTGAATTCATTGCATTCACTTAGGTGCAAATACCCTTGAGAAAGGTATTAATTTGTATCTTTTCTCCAGTTATGGGTTAAATAACAGGACAGATTAGGTTCTAGAGCCTTAGCTGGCAACCAGTCTACCACAGAAAGTAATGGTAACCTACTGTGGGATAATCTTCTGCCAAGTCAGTCATGTCTCTTTCGAGACATGATTACCCAAGCATGTATCATGTATGGCACTTAACTGATTGACTAACTCTTTACCACCTGCGGGATCATGGCACTTCACAACTTTGTGTTCCATGTTGCTCTAAGTAATATTTTCCACATTATCATTCAACTTTAACCTTTACTTCTATATACTTAGACTTATAAGTCGGTTATTTCATTTCAGACTTCCAGTGAAACTTGTACATATGATTCATCATTTAAGATGGAAAAATAGTCAATTTCCTGTACCACTCCAGTAAGTAGCAGACTCCTGCTTATTCTCTACCTTTATAGGCCAAAAATAGAGTACTGTTGCCATATATAGGCAGTAACTTTCCAGTCTTGACAGAGTCCAAAAACATTTTTCATGTTGGTGATGAGTTATTTTTCACCCTACAACCCCTTTCCCCACAGACAAAACATTGCAAGCCTATTGCTATTTCCATGGAAAGTGCTCAGATGAACTACATTCCTCAGTTCTAATCTTCAAGACTAAGAACAGCCATGCCACACACATTGTAGCAAACCACCCCCTTTCTCTTTATATTCTATTGGTGAGCAGTTTCTTCTCATAAACAACTCCTTTGTAGAACTGACTCCCAAGACAATGCTTCCCTGATCACTACGACCTAACCTGTTCAAGTCTAGAGTTAACCATTATCTTCCCCACATATCCACATGAACTTTACCCTTTACTCTGTAACTAACTACCAAGAGTGACTCTTGGGCCTTGGATAGAAGGATATCATTGTAAAAAAATATTTTCTAAAAAATGGCAATATATTCATAGACAAAGTGTGGAATGAGGACAATCTACTCCCACAGATTAGATTAAGTCCCCAACTGCATTTCCTTGCTTATTATATGTGGTGCACAGTTGAGTCCAACAAAACCAACAAAATTTCTTGTAACACAAAAAATCAACTGAAGGCAAGGATTTTGGCAGTATTCACCAACTTAAACAAGGAGACCGCCCAGAAGAGTTGCCAGAGGTTCTGAAGTCATCTGGAGGCTATGGCTGCAGCCAATGGTGATTTTATTGAATAAAGTAACTCTTTAAAGACATTTTGCGTAATTTTGGTAAATATATCTGTTAAAATGAAATATCAGTATTATTTTCATTTTTTGCATAATTTAGATGATAATTTATCCATCACGCTCTGTATATTTGTATGCTTTATTTTTTCATATATTTATGAATACAAATTTATTGCATTTTGTTTATACAATAAAACATGACTCCCTCAAGTTATTGATCTATGTAGAAAGGATAGATATAAGCTGAAACTCATGTATAAGCCAACTTCATATATAGTGTGACTCCTGAAGTTTTGACATGAATTTTAACCCCTCAAAAAAAAAAAAAAAATACCTTTATGTTGCAATTGGTCACTAAACATTTTTTATTGAACAATTTTACTCTTTATTATTGAATGATATTTTTTGTGTAATTTTGGTAAATATATATGTTAAAATCAGATGTCTGTATTATTTTCATTTTTGCATCATTTAGATGACAAATTTATCCATCACACCATGTATAACTGATGTGAATTATTACTTGTATTCTATTAAGATTATATGTTAAACTATTTCTTTGGCACAAAATTTGATTTATTCTGAATAACATCAAAGAAACTTGACTTCATGAATACATTAAAGTTCCATCAAGAATTCAACTTCCAAATTATAAAGTAATTACAACAAAATTTATAAAATATTTGCTTATTTGAGAATGATTAATTTCTTTGATGTTTCAGTATACTAAGAATCACAGGAAAAATCTTCTGTTTTTTTTTTTGTTGTTTTATTGACAATGACAGATTTAATGGTGACTTTTATAACAGGATTTGTATTAAGCATAAATGTAAATTCTATGCAAATCGTTGTCAAGTCATTAAGAATCTAAGGCTTCTGTTAGTAGATAAATGCATATCATCTTTATTGAAATTCTAGAAAAAAGCCAATGTATATTAAATTATGAAAGAAATTTATTCTTCATGAAGCAAAAATCTTCTTAAGACTGAATGCATTATTCTATAAATATTTATAATGCAGGACATATATCAAAGTCAGTTTCACACTTGAGTTTATTTTATAAGGCAAAGTAAAATGCAATAAAAAATTTATTCACCTTTAAAATTTTACTCGAATTCTTCTTTATCATATTTATTATCACAGTTACAGTAAAGGAAAAAGAAACTTTCCTACTGAGAAAGACAAAACAAAATATAACAGATTATATATATATATATATATATATATATATATAGAGAGAGAGAGAGAGAGAGAGAGAATAAGGTAATTGTTGTTGGGGTGAGTCAGTAATTCAGAGAAAAAAAAAAAACTGATGATATTAAAAAACAAAAATAAATATCCAAAAAGAAAAGTGGATGTTAAGAAAAAAAGAACAAAAATTCTTGGCAAGGATTCTTTCATCTCAATAAATGGCTTATCTTTAAAATTAGAATTTATTCACATTGGAATATAAACAATATAAAGAGAAATAGCTGAAATGCTTGTTTCAGGGAAAATTCAATTTTAGATTTTTATTTTCTCTACTTTAGAAAGGGTTGGAGAAAACAAATTTAGCTACAAAGCATAGAGATCGGAATCTAGAAATTTCCATCTCATCATTATCACCGCTATTACACAGATAACACGCAAATTTTCTTTTTGATTATATTCAGCTGAACATTTTGATGTTTTATCTTTCCTTCATGTTGATTGCTTCTAAGCTTTAACATCTAATCAGAAGCCATTTTTACTGATAAGATTTTATGATTGTCTTTTTGACTCACTCAAAAGTATATTTTTTATCAACCAAACCTCTGCCACGTAATATAATTTCACTTTTTAGCATCTCATACCATAGAATATAATTTCATAGTTTTATTGGTAGAAACTAAGAATTTCAGTAAGCAGTCATAAGGAGCAAAAAAATAAAGTTTGCAATAGTCCATTAGTATAGCGGCACACAAATCCACAGACAGACTACAAAACATTTTTGCTTTGTTTAATATACTGACTGCTAATTTCACTTTTTCCTCCCAGATCAAATTAAATGTTACTTTCATATATTAGAAGCTTATGCAATAAAAATCTTCAGTAATCATACATAGACCAATTTCTTTTTGCTATAAAGATGTGGATAAGTACTTGCAATTGATTTTTTCAAAATAGCATGAGAAATAGAAAATATATTTTGTGGAGAAATTATTCTGAGAAATAACTTTTTCAAAGCACAAAAATATTTTTATTGTCTGAATATTAATAATAAAATAGAAATTAGAATCTTACAGGAAGCGGTTATAAACAGTAGTTGTTACGATAAAACATTTCCACGTGATAGAAAAAAGGTTACTCCACAAGGAAGAAATATTTTTTTGTTAAAATCTTTGGGCCACAATAAATATAGAAGCCATATTTGAAGACTATGTGAAAAGCAGGCCTTCTGATTATATTTTTCACACATTACAAGACCCAAGAGACACTCAAAGTACTATTTTGGTTTATTTTGTTTTACAGCATATCAATCTCAATGGGTTATTTAATGCCAACAAGATTTTTAGTGTAGGTTCGTATGAATAGAATGTGCATTCTTTGTAAGAAATCATTTTGTAGATAAGGTTTCATTGAAATAATATTTAAAGAGGATTCTTATTGATAGTTAAATGTATTGCTGACAGTATTTTTTTTTTCTAAAATGCATTGCTGGTAATTTTACTATAAAAATATATTTTTATATATTCATAGTGTTTTGACCCCATTTGGAGGCTAATTATTTACCACTCTGGGTCAGGGTGAATCTGGGAACAACATCAATTAAGAGGTTGTTCTAGACCCTTCATAACCTCCTGATCAGAGGCCTTGCTGCTGGATACAGTTTATCATCATACCCAGATTGGTTGCTCAAGGTAAAAAGTCACTGTGTGGTGTTGTATGAACATAAAGCAAGAAGTGAAGTTCATGAGGTTATGTAAGAAAGATAACGTTTAAGCCTACAGTTAACCGTTATCTTTTCTCCATAACTTGAAGAGGTCAGTTCTTGGGTAGAAGCTGTCCAAGTTGAATTTGCTTCTTACTAATGGAATATGAAGGTAATGAAAGGGAATAAAAGATATTAATAAAATATATTTTATTGATCCAATGTCGATGAGTACCTGGCCAACATTATAAAAGACCTCACTTAGTGTGTGTCTAGTGTAGATATGAATTGTGTTCACTTGAATAATTGGCTGTTTGAAAAAGGCAGTCTCTCAACATAGACGGTATCACTGTTAAATTTGCATGGCAGTTATTGTGCTAATTTGTATGAGAATGCTTTGTTATTAATGAAACATCATATTAAGGAGTTTCTGGTTTGCTAATTACGTACTGAAAAGTAACAAGTATGTTTTTAGGGGTTGATTTTATCTTTGATATTTTAAATTTGTTTGAGATAGCATAATCCATCAGTTGTAATGTTGTGAGTGTTAATTAAATAAAAGTAAGCATGGAAGAAAAACAGGATATTTTTTTGTATTTGTCTATACTTCTGAGATGAGGTAGTATTTACACTATTTACATTATTCAGACTATTGTCTTCATCTTTGCTGCCATGTTTGTGACTTTTCGGCTGTTGTACACTCCAGCCTTCTTCAGGTGCTAGGAATTTCAAACTGAACCTTTTATTATGATCACTGGAGTATATCATTATCATTCCATGTGTGATGCCACTTCTGGTAGCCATGAGATCTCCTTTTAACTTAACTCTTCTAAGTGATTTGTTCACCACTGCTATTGAACTCACAACTCTTTGCATCAAGTCACTGGAAGTAACCAATGTCTATATCCACAGGGCCATGTGTCCTTGGGGTCTTTTCTGTTTATTAACCCCAAACCATATAAAGTTACTTATTGCAAATATTAATTCATGTAAAGAAATTATATATTTTAAGTCAAAATTTGTTTAGCTTGCCTCATAACAACTCCAACTCTCAGAATAAAAAATGACCAAAAATCATTTTGTAAGTACTGATATTTGAAATGCTTACAAGGAATTTTTTTACAATTTAAATAAAAAGAAAAAGTAATCTGTTTTTGGCTTGTTTATTAGGGTAAGCATGAATGTAGGTCTGAGAAATATCACACCCAAGTTGCCTACTTTTGGAGTGATTACAAAGGTCAACCCAACCAGAGTGTAATGACAGGGTCTCACTCTGGGAGAATTTAGTGTGAATTTTAGTAAATATAAATTCATATTTTAAGGGGAATTAGCAAATAAAGGGAAAAAAGATTATATTTATAATCAACATAATGCTTGAAAGGCTACTACATCTTTTTAAAAACAGAATTTATCAAAATATTAATTCTAAAAATGCTTGAAAAATTCTTTATATATATTATCTGATTATAACTGGATCTAAATAATTCTTACCTGCTTTATTAAATCAGCAACCATTAATGTTATTAATGCTTTTACAAGATTAAATATTTTGATGGAATCTTTTACATAAAATATTTCCTGAAATAAAGCAACAGAAAAGTTGATTTGCAAACATACAAGACAACCATCAGCTGAGTTTTCCACTGACCAACCAATGATCATCACCAAGTTATACTCTGATCCTTGATTTTGTCAGTGTTCATCAAAACCTGGGAAAGGGTATGATGCATGTTCACAAGGTAACATGGTGAAAAACAAATGCCACATTGCCTGCTCATCCAGGTAGATAGGTAGGTGATACTTGGAACAACTTCTGTTATGTCAGTTCTTCTCCTTACCAATTCCTCACTTATATACTAATCCCAACCTGGTGGCTGGCAATACAAAATAGAGGCACCGATACTGTGCAGTGGAGATGTTTGCCTTCTGCCAAGGGTAGACCAGAACCTTCTCAAATTCCAAGCTTGATATAGACTAACACATGGATACAACCCATTCCTTATTTTGTTGCTATTAGATTGCCAAAAACTTCTCATCCCTATACTTTGATCAAAGTGGATACTGCTGAGAAGGCAGAATATCAAAAGGAATGATCTGCTAGTCTATCAAACAGAAACACTTGAAATCAATATAAAACCACTTCTTCCCTTTCTATGTGGATGTCTATAGTATCACAGATTGTTGTTTGAAAAGAAAAGATAAATAAAAAGAAACTGGAATTTTCTTGGAAATCAATTTGGATCAATATTTTCACTTTTATTTTGCACTGTATGAAAGTTTTATGAAATAATTTGAATTTCATATGCTTTTTCTTCATTTTGCTCTTTGCCAATTTCGTTAATTTTGACTTGAAATCCAGTGGGATTTCGAGTCAAAATTAATTAGTCTGGCCACTGCCAAACACTTTCATCATCCACACTATTTACATTGTTTGGACAATTGTCCTCACCTTTATTGCCATTATTACATTTTGGCCGTTGTATGCTCTGGAATTTTGAATCTAACCCTTTATCATGTTCACTGGAGTATCAGTCAGTTAAGTGCCATACGTGATACATGCTTGGGCGATCATGTCTTGAAAGAGACATGACTGACTGGGCAGAAGATTATCCTGCAGTAGGTTGCCATTGCTTTCTGCAGTAGACTGGTTGCCGACCAAGGCTATAGAACCCAGTCTGCCCTGCTATTTAACCCATAACTGGAAGGAAGAAACGGATTAATACCTTTCCCAAGGGTATTTGCACACAAGTGAATAAATGGATTCAAGTGAATAAATGGATTCAACTGGAATTTGAACTCGGCTCACCGGTTTCTCATTCTGAGCTGATAGCCACTGTACCACAACGCACATCCCACTGGGGTATATCATTCCCATTCCATATGTGATGCCACTTCTGGTAGCCATGAGTTATCTCCTTTAACTTAACTCTTCTGGTATTGAACACAACTCTTTAGGTCAAATCACTGAAACTAACCAATGTCTATTATCCACTGGGCCAATGAATTTCTGGGACTTATAAGCCTAAAGTCTTAGTAACCATTTTTTACCAGAGCTTATATTGCAATCTTTTGATGCAAATGATTTTCTCTAGCATTTTTTACAAGAGTTCATATTGCAATTTTGACGCTAATGATTTTCTCTAGCACTCCATATTACTGGTTTCTATATTATATTCATTTCTATGCTCGGTCAGCTTAGGAGATTTTTGTGGCTTAGCCTACGTGCTGATTCCTTAAGTTTCCAGTGATGTTCTCTATCAATTATTTCAACTTTATCCTATAGGGGTGGTGATCGCCTTTCTCCCTCCATATATGATCAGCTATGCCTGATTTTTCTATCTCCCCTTATGTTATAGCCTTGCAATGTTCTTGTCTTAATTATATTATTTTTATATGAAATCGAGTCTGATGCTAGGAAAGTTGGTTCACTGAGTCATGCTAGACAATTTTTCTTGACAGAATTCATCTTACACATTATTAAGTCTACCATTATGCTTTGAATATTGCTGCCACATCTGGTCTGGTAATTCTACAATGTATCTAGAGATTCTTGATAAAATCCAAAGTAGTATTTGCAATATTATTGGTCCTGACATGACATCTCACCATCAGTCATTTTCCCAACACCATAATGTAGCTTCTCTGTGCCATTTCTATAAATACTCCCATGATAATTGTTCTGATGAGCTTTACTCTATGGTACCTTGATCTCACAAATTTATCCCCAGTACTAGATTGGCAGCTTTACATATGGTACTAGATAAGTAGGTAGATCTCATAATTTTTCAGTTGAAATGTGTTGGTTAATCATAAGTTCTATGCTAAGAGTTTCTTCTCTTGCAATTCCCACTTGTGAAACTCTTCAAGTTTCTTAATTTCCAGACAAATTTGATTTTCAAAAAATTGTCTAATTCCTGTTTTTTTATTGTTCTCTTCTTAATAAGAATGTGCATTGTGGTGCAATGGATATTGGCTCAGAATGAAAAATTGAAGAGCCAATTTGGAATTCCAGTTGAATTCATTGTATTCATTTATGCACAAATACCCTTGTGAAAGGTTTTAATCCATCTCTTCTCCCTTGAGCTTTGGGTTGAATAGCAGGACAGGTTGGGTTCTATAGCCTTGTTTGGCAACCAGTCTACCACAAAAAGGAATGGCAACATACAGCAGGAAAATCTTCTGCCTAGTCAGTCATGGATCAAGAGAGACATGATTGCATGTATCACGTATTGCAATTAACTGATTCCTTAATTTTTTTTTCTTATCTTCCACGGTGAGTAACCTTTTGTGTCTTAGTGGCTATATTGCCTTGTTCGAAGTTAAATGTAAAAAACAGAAATAAACCTTACATATAAGATATAAAACCTTATCATTCTAGAGCAGAAACACTTAAAATAGAAATTTTAGTCACATTTCTACTAATGATTAAATAAAATAAGCTAACCAACCATTCTCTGACTGTTTTTTTTCTGTCTTTTGCTTTCTATAAATATCTTTTTCTCAATCAATGTTTGTCTGTTTTTTTGTCTTTCACGTGAATACCTATCAGATATAGATATTATTTTGAGCATCAGTATGCGTTTGATTCCCTGCCTCCACAAAACATCATTTATATAGCTCTACCCTTAACCCACAACCATTATATAGAAAATAACAAGATGGATGAGTCCTCTCATACACTCCTACTCTCAGCTCTAAGGTTGCAACTAATCTTAAAAAGGTTTGCTGATAAATTCTAAAGATAATAGATTCTCTCTAGAGGATCAGTAGATATTATCCAAAATAGATGCGGCATTTATATACCTGTATAAAAAAAAAATTCTTTATGGAACACAATAAATTTTGAATATCTGCATATGATTTTACAAGTATATTAAGTATACAGATGATACTGTACAAGCAAAATGAGTTAAATATTATTTAGTAAAATAAGGCCTTTGGTAATTGTTTCAGATGATTTTATTTCTCTTTCCCCAAACAAAAACTAGAATAAAGTGGCTGTAAAAATAACCTGTAGAAAAAAATGTTACTAGAAATTAAAAGACATGCGAAATTGAAGAAATGCTCTGGCATTAAAATATTTTATGTCATGATTTTCTCTTTATGTGACCTCTATTCTCTATTTTAGTTGATGCTGTATTTGAAAGCCTTCATAGTGAATAGTTTGTATTTGGGTAGCTATCTTATACAAAGAATGCAATGGCACATGGAAAAAGTAAAGTCAAGAATGTTGCAAACAAGTGGGGGAGGATACACATCTCTATATGGAAGAACTGCTAAAATATTAATATATACCCAAAATGCGTACCTAAAATAAATAAAAAAGTATAGGAGAAAATTCAAGGAATTTAAATTTAAAATTTCAGTTTTACATAAAATATATTTTCCACTTTGTTATAGATCTTTCTAACATCTGTCTTATATTTTAGACTAAAAGTGGTTAACTGAATGATAAAATGGAAAAAGATTCATTGTAATGAATTTCATGTTTGAAAAGACTTCTACAGACTTCTAATGATAGTATGAAAACAAAAGATAAACACCGATTCACTTTAAATCGGGAATTTTAATGTTTGATGCGACTTGATACACAATCTTGCCAACCTCATTCAGCTTTCTACCATTTTTGTTTTTTTGCTAGTCATTTCAAATATCCTACATCGTAATAGTAGTAGTTTTTAATTGTTTTTAATCAGCTCACCCAAAGCATGGTGATTGTACCACTAAGACACAAAGGGTTACTGGGAGTGAAAGAGAATGAGAAGGCTATAGAAGGAATCAGAAACCCAATCCTAAACAGGAAACATCTTCTGTTCAAAAGACCTGGAAGGAGTGGGAAACAGACAATAGATTAATCTATCTACTCCTATTGAGGATACATATATAGTAAATAAAATTTCAGTGTTTCGGTGGAGATGTTGAAATAGACTTTAAAAGGAACTAGAAACCCAATCCTGAACATGAAATGAGGGATAAATCACTACTCTTGTTAAAAAGATTGGGGAGGAGTGTGAACCGGATTATAGGCAAACCTATCTAGCCCTAATTTATTAGAGAAGGAAATATATTTTATGATTCAGAATATGAGTTTACCATGGAAAACTCTGAAATTAGAGCACTTTCAATACATTTTTGCCTTAATAATTCTTCTATATACTGGTTCCCTTCACAGCATGGGTGATCATGGCTCTTCACAATTTCTTGTCTTTTATTATCAATCTTAAGCCCTGTCATGCCATTCATTTACTCAAGTTTACTAGGTAGATTATTCACTGTTTTCCTCTGTCCTTTAATCTGTCTTGCAAGTATCAAATTTTCTAAGCTCTCCTTCCTCATTACATGTCATTACATGTCCTAGAAATTTCAACTACTTCTTCTTGAGGTTGAGTATAAGCACCTTTTCTGCAGAACCACATTTCTGTTGTTTCCAGTTTGTTCTTGAGCTGTAAGGAGATTACCCAACATTCACTGCCATATAGGCAGATTTACTTTCTTTTAATTAATGTTACAAATATTATTGACAACAAGCCACTGAAAACTACATACAAATTCAAAAATATAGTAGCATCAAAGTAAGTACTGTGGATGAAAATACAAACGTTACCATCTATTATTTAACTGTAATTCTGCAAAACATCACAGTTGTAACTGGATGATACTGAATAAAGGCTTTTATTTTATATAGCCAAAGTGTAGCAGCTAAAACACCAGTATCCAAAAAATGATTTATTCTGAAAGTCACAGAAAATTTTAGAAATATATTTAGAATTCTATTCCCCTGTGAAGCATAAGAATTAATCATGCCAATTTGAGAGCTGATCAAAATTTGTCACAGCAGAAATCCATTCTAAACATTAACAATACTTACAATATAGAATAAGAATATTTACTTACAGGAACAAAACTGACATTTTTATGTACAACTATATGATAAAATCTACATATATACAATAATATATTATACTATTCACATTGTTGTCCTCATCTTTATTGTTATATTCATGGCATTTTGGCTGTTGTATGTTCCGGCCTTCTCCATATGATTTGTTGGAATTTCAAGCTGAACCCTTTCATCCAATGAGATAGATTGTTCTAGTTCCACTATCTCAGTTTCAGTTATTTAGCAACTCAACTCTCCAAGTTTTTGTTCACCACTGCTGTGGCCAGGTATTGAACTCACAATGATAATAAAGATGAGGACAACAGTCCAAATAGTGTAATTTCAGAAACATAGATGGATATATTTAGCAAGTTAGTTTGAACACTGGTTAATAATGAACACAAACCAATCAGTTAAGTGCTATATGTGGTACACATTTAGGCGATCATGTCTCTTTTCAGTCATGATTAACTAGGTAGAAGATTTTTCCTGCAGTAGGTTGATATTTCTTTCCATAGTTGACTAAGTCTATAGAACCAAGTATGCTGTTCAACTCATAGCTGTAGGAAAGGACATGAGGCTGGTTTTAAATTCAGAGTTTTTCCTTCTCCTAGAATAGCCAAGGCTATAGAACCCAGTCTTTCCTGCTATTTAGCCATAACTAGTGGGGAGAAGAGATTCATACTTTTTAAAGGGTATTAGCATATAAATGAATGTAATGAATTCAACTGGAATTTGAACTTGGCTCCTTGATTCCTCAATCTGAGCTGCTATCCATAACTCTACCATGCCTCCACTAGCCCAAGATATGGTTAAAATTGATCAAATGGTGTACAAAAAACACACACATATTTAGGGGTTATAAGTGCTTGTTATACATTAGCTTTTTATATATTAAAAATTCCAGCAATATTAATAAAAGAATAAAATATAAAAGTATGAAAGGTGAATTCATGGCTAGTTTAGATATTAAATCCTTATACATTATCATACCTGTCAGATGTTCAAACCTCCATAAGAAACATCTAGTAAAAAAAAAAAAAAATTATTCTCTATGAATAGATACAATTATAAGTATATAATGTGCATGAAACTTTATATACAGCCAACCATTGTGATATATTGAAAATAATACATAAGGGTGCATGTACACATTATATAAAGCTGTATAAGTAATACTTTTGGTGAATGATAGAAAGTTTGGATCCCTGAGTATTGCTACCTTAGCTAATATTTTTTTTTTCTATGAGCTTTTGTATTCATTCAAGAAGAATAGATAGACTTTCAACAATAATTTTAATAGGATTGTTAATAACTGGTTCTTATCAAACCGGGAATGACTGCTAAACACTTTTCCCTCCCAAATTTATAAATAAATTATGCTGGTATTTCTTCCTAGCTAATAAGATAGCCACTTGTTGGTGTCATCTGAATCAGTCCTGGTCTGTCTTGAAATCAGAATGCTAAGCATGTTTATCTGAATTTGATTTTGTGTGTCAACCCCAGTTCTTAGTATGTAAACCTTTTGCTATATTACTGTTGCTTTGCTTTGCATATATTTGCTTGCTTTATATTATTTTTTTGCTCTGTTCTTTTCTTTTAACTGCTTATTGGTCAGTTCTGTTATTTATTTACATTTAATCATGGCCACTCAACATTAATCAATGTCTTACAGATTTTCTATTTTTAGTGAGCTTTTAGTAATAATATGGCTGGTGATACATTATGCAAATGATAGTAGGAAAACAGCAATAAGCAATAGACAAATATCAAAGAATGAACATAGCCATCTATATGTAGCTTAGAATTATACAACTATCAATGTAGAAAAATATTAAGATACTTACTAATATTGAATCTCTCAAAATTAATAATGATATAAATATAAAATATTTAATATCAGCTATAATGTATAGGAGCAAAATATGAAAATTAACAAAATCACTTAAAAAGAAACATTGAAGGGCACAAGGAAACACGCAAGAGATAAGAGATAGAAAGAAGTC
The DNA here is from genome assembly GCA_037127315.1 of Ascarosepion bandense. NCBI lineage: Eukaryota > Metazoa > Mollusca > Cephalopoda > Sepiida > Sepiidae > Ascarosepion > Ascarosepion bandense. Next base: position 2,852,791 of record JBBBDQ010000694.1, on the reverse strand, counting down.
AATATGGATTCAAGAACAGGCTAAGGTAAGCAATAGATGTGATTTTTTTTTTTTTTTAATTATCTCACCCCAAGCAAGGCATTCCACTGCCACTATTGCGCATGGGGCTACATAGGGGAAGGTAAAGAGAAGGAATGGTTAGACATAGGGAATGTCAGGAGGAAGGTGACAGATGAATAAGGATAGCGAGGATGAGGGTTGGGAAGAGTGCTTGATAGAATGGGAGCAGGTTAGTGTGTTAGGAGGTGTCTATTGACCTTACATTTAAACTCCTGGAGATTGTAGCCATCGGGAAAGCAATCGTTTGGAAGAGAATTCCACAGTCGGGAAGTGTGAGGAAAGAAACTGTTGGAGTAGAAGTTACGGCTGCATTTTATCGGTTTCACTGTAAAAGGGTGGGATCTAGTTGCTAATATAGTATCTCATTCAAATTCGTATTTAGGGGGCACTAGTGATCTAAGTTCATCAGAGAAGAAGCCATGAAAGTATTTGTAGAAGAGACACAGGGAAGCCACGTCGCGCCGGTGGGAGAGAGACTGCAGGCGGTCTGCCAAGTCGGTATCTATTTAAATGATAAAGTGAGAAAAATGAAGGAGGTGAACAGGAATCACAGCAAGAAGAAAGGATAATAGATGAGTAAAGGGTTGTTTGATTGGTGGCCAATGGAAAGCAAGTACAGTAGGAAAAGACCAGACAGAACAGAGAGATATGAGATTAAGAAGTCTGCTGGTAAGACATGGTAAAAAATAGCATAATCATGGCTATTATAGTAGGGGTTGAGAAATGCTTGTCAGATCAACATTTTCATATGGATATCATGTGTGGTACTAAGGTAGTTCAGAAATACCAAAACTGTTAGCTGTATACATCTGCTTTCTAGGATCAATGGTTAAAAATGGCTTTGAATGAGTAAGGTCTGAGGGTTTTAGCAAAGATCATCCTTCTTTGAACATTGTGGACTTGCACTATAGAATCCCAAATAAAGACATGTACCAAATAACAAAACCACATCACTTTAGGACTACCAACAGCAGCAGGCACTAAAATGAATAGCACATGTAACTCAAAGAGAAAATAACTAATAATATAATCAAAATGTTGACATTCCACACTACTTCAAATAAAAGGTTAGGAAGGTAACCTTAATCAATACTTGTAAGAGCTGTAAAAGCTAATGTACTTGAAAAACTTATTTTCTTAAAAAATTGTTTTTAAAAAAGATTTTATAAACTTCAACTGAAAGTAATACTAACCGGTTGATCAATGAATGTTAAATGTTTCCCTGTAGGGAAATGGCTAATATTACCATTTGTCCACCAGTGGACTTACAATTGATGTTCACTTATGAGTAGATAGCTATAAATTTCATAGATGTTTTACAGTCACGTGTAATTGGTGCTATATAGTGCTTCAAGTTTGAGAAGCTATTCTCTATCCAACTGCCTCAACCTAATAAAAAGAATAAGATTCATTTGTGAAGCTGAACATTATTCAGCTATTCAATTCCCTAAGGTATTTTATGTAACTATATGCCCATTAGAGGCAAACCAATTTTTGTAGGAATTTTGAGATCTGAAAAAGTGGCTTTAGCTGACATAAGAATCACAATTCCCAAAACAGCACTTATGTTTTCAGGCAAATTCCTTTTCTAAGAGTCATCCTGAATTTCATAGAAACACTAAAGATGTACTCAAGAAGGAGAAATTATTTGAACGTATTTCTGTTTTAGAATATATCATTATATTCCCATCAATCATGTATCAATGCAGTGTATGTGTGTAGGTAAAGTTGATATGCATATGAATTTTTGTAAAAGTATTAGTATAAATATTAACTGTGATATTCACATAGATCTGATGATATTTATTCAAAAACCTACCTACTGCAATATCTAACTTCATTTTTAAAGTATTTAGACATTTTAAGTTTACACATATATTCACCAAGAGGATGCTCTCCTAACCACTCCAATCTTAACCTATTTAAGTCTAGGGTTAATCAGTATCTTTCCCACATACCCACCATACACTAATCCTCTTACCTCTCACCATACACACAAAAACCTGTGTGATTAACTCACTACCTTGAGTGACTCTTGGGCCATATATTAGATGAACATTAGTAACATTTTTTTATGTCTAAATAAAACAATACACAAAATGTTAATCACTATATTCATAACCTGATGCAATAGCTGATTTTTGATCTGAAATTTTTACTGTGTAATATTCACTTATTGATAAAACTATATATATATATATATATATAAACACACGGTAAATTTTGCCATTGTATATTTTTAATTTTGTACATGGGTGTTGTTTGTGTTTGATTGTGTCAACTTCACAGTGTAGTTGGGTCAGTTGGGCCCCATCTGTGAGGAAAGAAGCACCATGACATAATTCACCCCAACAGAAATTTGGAAATGACATGCTGTACTGCTTGGCATTTATGCTGGAAGCTCCAGTATAAACATTTCATTTGTTTAATGGTGATCACAAAAGTATGGCAACTTGAAAAAAAACAAAACAAAAAAAAAAACACTGATTTTTCTGATAAGAAAAGAACTCATAAATTTGTTAGATGAAGTACCTTGAGAATGTAGTGCTGCCCTGGATCAAGAGGGTGGCTGCTGAAAGATCCTATATCTGGCAACAGAACTCTGCACCATGCCACACAAGCAGAAGAACCAATGTCTGCGACCATGTCACTCCTTACAGCTGGCCACCTAACTTCCCAGACTGCAACCCTCTTCATTATAATGTGTGGGGGTACAGTTGAGTAAGAAACCAACAAAACTCCTTGTAATACTTAAGATGAAATGAAGGCAAGGATTACAGCAACATTTAGAAACTTAAACAAAGAAACCATCCTGAAGAATTGCAGGAGATTCCAAAGTCGTCTGGAGGCCATGGTTGAAACCAATTATGATTTTATTAGATAAGTTTAGTATTTAAAGATATTTTTGTGTAAAATGAGATGTCAATGTAATTTTCATTTTTGAATAATAGATATTTTATCCTATGCACACTGTGTGTGTGTGTGTGTGTATGTATATATATATATATATATATATATTTATTATAAATTATAGTTTAGAACATGTAGTTCTTTGTAGTATATAATAATTTGTACATGTTCTAAACTATAAACTAAAATTTATAATAAATATTCACAGGACTATTTTATATCGAGCACTGTTTTAAATTAATGTTTTGAATGTTGCCAATTTTTTCTTCATACCTTATTCACTTGGAGATATATATATGCACACACACTGACCAATAAGAATGAACCATAAATCATAACATACCAGTATTCTCTCTCTCTCAAGAAGCTTTAATACAAGTGAAACATGTTAGATATGTTAACTATTTTTTTCTTTATTCTATCTTGTCAGATTCTAATCCATATATTCAAATTATATATAAGGAAGTGAAAGAACAGATAGATTAAGTTGCATTTAATTTTATAAAGAGTGCTCGATACAGAGGAGAGTTTAATATTGTAATTTTGTTATTACAATGGTTTATAAAAGCATTATAGAACTACGAAAAAAAATTTTGTTTCAGAACATTATTGTTCTTCTTTGGGTGATATTTTAAAACAAATGGTGGAAATTATTTATTTTGGGGAAAAAAAAAAATATATATATATATGTCAAGGTCAAGATTGCAGTGATTGGAGAAATTGGTTCCACAGGCCTGTGATTTGTGGGAAGAAGCTGTTTGAGTAGAACTTACTTCCTGCTGATGTGTTTATTGTACTTGTTTATATACATTTGTTTATTGTCCCACTTTATATATAGAATGGATAAATGCATATATATATATATATATACTTTTCATGATGGTTCAATTATTTATGATTGGTAAACCATGTAAAATATGGACCCAGCTTATCAAAGTCAATTTAAGGAAGTTGAGATTACAGCCAGCCTTACACAAAATTAGGCTGTCTTAAAAAGAACCATCAAGAAAATCCCATCCAACCCATGCTAGCATAGAAACAGACATTAAAGAACAATGATGATGATGATGCCATGGAACCAGATACTGTCTATGATTCATTTCTTTTCTCACCATGGAAATGAAAAAAATACATTTCTTTTAGTCAGGGGCTGTTACAGGGTGTCATGCAAAGACTGTTGTAGAATAATTATAGGGAGATTATAAATAAATGAAAATATTTTTTATGAATAGAATAGCACTCTAACTCAGGATCAGAACAGCTGTGCACTCTAAGACAAAAGCATTACTGTGGTAATTCTGCCTTGAAGCAGTGTATCGTATCTGTGTACAATATGAAAACTATTACACATACACAATAAATTAGTCAGGCGATCACTTTGAGGTATGAAACTGATGCTCCAATATTTCATGATGGTTCAATTACATATGATAGGTAAACCATGTAAAACATGGATCCAGCTTATCAAAGACAATTTAAGTAAGTTGAGATTACAGCCAGGCCTTATACAAAATCAGGCTGTCTGAAAAAGAACCATCAAGAAAATCCTGTTCAACCCATGCTAGCATGAAAATGGACATTAAATGATGAAGATATACATAGTTATATATTTGTTTATTGTGATGTTTATATATAGATCAATGCATATATTTATTGTACATGTTTATATATAGATAAATGTATATATTTTTTTATTGTTTATGTTTATAGATAGATAAATGCACATATATGTTTATTGTGCATGTTTGTATATAAATAGATGAATGCATGAAGATATATAGATAGATAAATATGTTTATTCTGCCTGTTTAGATCCTAACATTCATTTATTGGCAGTTATATATATATATATATACAAGTATTGGCAGTTATATATATATATATATATACAAGTATTGGCAGTTATATATATATATATATATATATATATATATACAAGTATTGGCATATATATATATATATATATATATATATATATATATACAAGTATTGGCAGTTATATATATATATATATATATATATACAAGTATTGGCAGTTATATATATATATATATATATATATATATATATATACAAGTATTGGCAGTTAGTATATATATATATATATATATATACAAGTATTGGCAGTTATATATATATATATATATATATATACAAGTATTGGCAGTTATATATATATATATATATATATATACAAGTATTGGCAGTTATATATATATATATATATATACAAGTATTGGCAGTTATATATATATATATATATATATATATATATATATACAAGTATTGGCAGTTATATATATATACAAGTATGGGTGGAATAATATTCCCCATCCAAAGAAACACTATTTTTAAAAAAGTGCTCAATACAAAGTAGAGCTAATAATAATAATAATATTTATTAATAAATTATAACATTGATATGGTATAATATCACTACAAAAGTAGCTATTTTGTTTCGACACTTTTTGTGTCTTTTCAAGTGATGTTGTTATTTCGAAATAACAACATCACTTGAAAAGACACAAAAAGTGTCGAAACAAAATAGCTACTTTTGTAGTGATATTATAACATATCAATGTTATAATTTATTAATAAATATTATTATTATATATATATATATATATATATATATATATATATATATATATAGATAAAAGCTTACACATTTTAAGATGCACAGAATGAAAATAAATAAAGCATAAACAAGAGCTAAACAGAAAAGGTTTTTGAAAAATCCCAAATATCCCAGTTTGAATTTTAACCAGGTCTGCAATACAAATATTCTGCTTTAAATAATCCATAAAGTTTAAAATATGTCAGCTGAAGCAAATGTAGATGTCATATATCTCCCCATCTATACATTGACATGTGTGCATTGCATACATTAAAAATATGTTTTAAGTTTTATAAGCACTCACCATACATTATGTATCTATACGCATTAATATACATACTGGCATTTATCTACATTACCCTCACAGATAATATTTGTGTATATTATTTATTATGCAGTGTAGAGATGGGAAAACCAGTTATTGAAATATATTCCCGTTTGAATAGTGAGTAGATAAATGAACCTGAAAGAAAAATTTTAAAATAATTCAAAAGGATTTTAAATTTTGTAATACAGTTTTAGTTTTTTAAGATTTCAAACGATTTTGTAATTGTTGTTTTGCTTTTGAATTAGAATTGGTTTTATGTTCATATAAAATTAACAGAACCACTCGTGCATTTCCTTCAATTACCCGTTATAAACAAATGCATGTACATTTAGTTTTTCTCTCTTTAATCCAGTCATGCTGATATTGCACACAGCAAGAAGTGAAGACTTAAAAAAGTAAGAAAAACAGGAAGAAAATTTTTTAAATACATTTTTCACATATTATTAAGAGATATTAAAGATTTTGAAAGAATATGGATTTCCTTTTCTCTAAAAATGAATATGTTTTTATTTAATCATTTTATCCCAAGCAAGACAATAAAGCCAATAAGATGCAAGGGGTTACTGAGTGTGAGAGAATATAAGAGAAAAAAACAAACACTTAAGGAGGGAGAACAATAAAATAACAGGAATTAAGAAGTTATCCCAAACAGCCACTCTTCTAGGTCCTTTTGTACTAACGTAAGTGTCTCCCAGGGCTCTATTGTTGGTCTTACTTTGGTCTTAATTTTCATTGACGATCTTCCTGATAGCATCAGTTCTCAACTTGGTATCTATACTGATGACACAACCATTTATTCTTATCTCGATAACAATTCTGATCAGTATTTGTCTATACTTCTAAGATGAGGTATTATTTACACTATTTACATTGTTTGAACTATTGTCCTCCTCTTTATTACCATTAACATGACATTTCGGCCACTGTATGTTCTGGCCTTCTTCAGGTGCTAGGAATTTTGAACCAACCCTTCATTACAATCACTGGGGTATATTATTCTCTAAATGGCTATCAGAAGTGGCATCAAACATGGAATGAGAATGATATACCCTAATGATCAAAATAAAGAATTCAGTTCAAAATTTCTAGCACCCGAAGAAGGCCAGAGCGTACAACGGCCAAAATGTTGTGATAATGACAGTAAAGATGAGGACAATAGTTTAAACAATGTAAATAGTGTAAGTCTGATCAGTTTGATATGGTCAAATTAGCAGCTGATGTAAAAAAATGACTGCTCTTCATTATGTTGTGCTAAACAATATTTTCTCCTGAAGCTATCTATAAGTCTACCATTCATTCATGCTTAGAATATCGCTGCCACATATAGTTCAGAGTTCCTGCTTTATATCTAGAGAGCCTTGATAAATCCAAAGAAGAATCAATAATATTATTTCATTGATCTGACGTCTCTGCTTCAGTCACTTTCTTACTGCTATAGTGTTGCCTTCCTGTGCTTTTTCTATAAACACTTTCATGGTAATTGTTTGGATGAGCTCTTTGCTATGGTACATAAACTTTATGAATTTAAGTGCAGCACTAGACTGGTGCTGAGGTCTCACCAACTTACAGTTGAGTTGAGTAGTTGCATAGATGCAACCTTAAGTTCTATGCCAACATTTTCTTTTCTTGCACTTCTCACTTGTGGAGCTTCTCCCTGACTATCCTTTCCAGTTAACTTTAATCTTCAAAAATTTATATGCAATTTCAGTTGCTATGTACTATCAGTCAGTCAGTTGAGTGCCATACGTGATACACACTTGGGTGATCATGTCTCATAAGAGACATGACTGACTGGGTAGAAGATTATCCCACAGTAGGTTGCCATTGCTTTCTGTGGTAGACTGGTTGCCAGCCAAGGCTAGAAAACCCAATCTGTCCTATTATTTAACCCATAACTGGAGGGAAGAGATGGATTAATATCTTTCCCAAGGGTATTTGTGCGTAAGTGAATGTAATGAATTCAACTGGAATTTGAACTCGGCACCCCGATTTGTCGTTCCATGTCGCTATCCACTGCACCACAAAACTGTACTTCTAATATTATTCTTCCTACTCCTTTGTAATGTTTGTATTTTCTAATTCTTTCACATCCAGTAACTGTTGCACACTTTCTTCTAATGAGTGCAGAGCTAGGGATCGAACCACAGACCGTTGGATTTCAATCCAAAGCTCTCCCAGCTGGTTTCTTGCTACGCCTCTTCGTCTTCCTCCTCCACTTTCCTCCTTCCACTATTTCTCTCTGCTTCAGCTTTTCGCCAAGAAATTGACGCCACAAATGTATTTATTGTACAAAAGTACAAATAGGGCACAAGGCCAAAATGGGAATGGGGAAGGCTGGTCATCCTCTGTCCTATTTTAACTTAGCTATCCACTTTCGTTGACCCTGTCACACTTACAATAAACCTGACACCACAATACCACATTTTTACTTACCTTTCTTACCATGTCCACCATAATACTTCGGCTGCTCTATGAAGTCCTACTTAACTCCCATATTTACAATTTTCAGTGGAGGGCATGGGTAGATAATAACAAATTTTAAAATATCCCCAATGTTTTATACAATGAAGGTACGTTATTTACAAGAAACCAAACAAAACTGTATTAGTAATAAAAGCCCCCCACTACTCTAATATTGTGACAGCAAAATCACTTCCCCGGACGAAATATAATGCGTGGCTTTTAGAAATATGATCTCACTTATCCGATCAGCAATCACTCACACAATCACTCACACATTCAGACACTATAACAAAAACGAAAAGCACACTTGAAAGATAACGAAAGACGCCACGCATCCACCGGAGAACTAACATTGTTGAACACCTAAGGTGGGAAGGGGTGGGGGATTAAACTAAAGAAAAACAGGGGACAAAAAGAAAAGTGGGCCAATGAGCAATCATAACCTAGCTAAGTTAACTTTAGAGCGAAAAACAGAAAATCAAAAACCTATTCTAAACTAACCGGGAAGGGGTGCACATGTAGTGTCCAGCACACCCAATATCCTGATGCCTAACCAGCATCAAACAACCACTCTAGGTCAGCACCTTTCACTCGACAGAGACGCGCAAGAGTCACCCACCTTTTGCCAAATTCAGATGGAGTGAGTCGTCTCCTTTCCGTCCTGATCTTGACTTTAAGCTGATGCTTAAAGAACAAGATCAGTTGGGAAGAGGTAAACTTCTCATCACCATAGAATTCCTTCTGTCGCGTCGTCCAAATCACGACTCGCATAACACCCAGCAAGCAAAAGAGCACATAGTGCTCAGTCCTAGATAACGGAGGTATGACATTGCTACAAACAGAACTAGCCTTAAGGACAAAGAACTTTCCACGCAGCATACGAACCATGAGATCTTCAAGAAACTTGCACAACAAAGTAACAACACTGCAGTGGAAGAAGGCGTGATCGACGGTTTCCGTCGACAGCCCACAATGCACGCAGGTTGATTTCGGTGTTAGGCCCGCTGCACGAAGCTTCTTGCCTACCCAGAGAGCATTCCGAATCATCAGCCAGGTGAGTGATGCCTCATCGTTAGTGAGACATTTCAACCCGGGCGCCCAAGGCCATATGGAGCGAGCCTCCTGCTTCGTAAGCCTGAGCTCGCCTATCAGTTCATCTTGAACGGCCCCCCTAACTAACACCAGATATAATGCCCTAAGAGACAATGCTTGGGCGTTGGAGAGGCCATCTGTAGCCCGTAAGAGAAACTGGAGAGCCAAACGACATTCTTTATAGAAGGAGCACTCGCCACGAGGAGTACGGCCGGCCTCCTCCTCCGACAAGTGCACACTTCTCAAGGATGGAAAGTGTTTATGGACGTCCTCTTTAACGAGGGCGCCGTTCTCATCCGCTAGCATACACATTCGATCCAGGAATCTAACGCGAAGCGTATGTTGACGAATCTCAACGCTAGGCATGCCCAGACCGCCCTCAGACGGATGAAGGCAACAGATCTCGCGACGCACCTTGGGAGACTTGCCTCCTCCCCAAAGGAAGGAGAACAAGAGCTGTATTAGACCCAAACGAATGGCACACGGGAGAGGAAGTACCGAGAGTCGGTAAAGGAGAATCGGGTAGATGTGCGAGGCACATACTTCCGCCCTCCCCTTTAAGGAAAGATTCCTCCGAGTCCACAGACGAACCGCGCCCTCGGCCTTCTCTCGAACCTCCGACCAATTCATTTCCACCTGGAGATCCGGACCGAAAAAGACGCCGAGAATCTTGATCGGCCCGTCCGTCCAGAGGAAAGGTCCAGGAAGAGAAACTCCCTTCCACGCACCCAATCGCAAGCCAACAGACTTATCGCGATTGATCTTGGCCCCTGTCACCGTCTCATAACATCTGATCTCTTTGCTAACTTCGTCAATTTCGGCTTTGCTCGACACAAAAACCAAAACGTCGTCAGCATAGGCGGAGTACCTGGCCGAGGTGGTAGCACCAGGTACAGAAATTCCGCGAAGGACCGGATTCACCTTTAACTTGCGGAGGAAAGGCTCCAACGCAAGAACGTAGAGCAAAGGTGAAAGTGGACAACCTTGATGAATGGAGCGAGATAATGTGAAGGGCTTCGATCTTACCCCATTCACTTCCACCAGCACACCGGGGGACTCATACAGCAGTCGGATCCAAGAGCGAAAGTACGGCCCGAAACCGGCGGCGGAAAGGACAGACTCCAAAAACTGATGGTCAACCCTATCGAATGCCTTGGACTGATCTAAATTGATCAGCGCAGCTTCAATTGACGCCACAAACTGCCGGGTGAAATCGGTCGGTCGGTTTTATCTATGACACTCTACCCATAATCCATTTCCTCAGTCTATAAAAATTCCACTCGGGGGCCTCCTCTCTTTTTTCCTTTAGAATGGGCTGAAGGTGGATTATTAAGACAGCGGTGAGTATTTTTATTTATTTATTTTTTCTATATGATGGCGGTGCTTCTTTCTTTGGATCCGATTACTGCCCTGCACGCCAGACACAAACGAACCCTCTTTTTTCCAGAGCTGCCGCTAGTCTCCCTTTCATGTTCACAGTAACACATTGTGTTTCAGAGGTGATCTTGGGGTAATTTTAAAAAAAAGAAAAGTCAAATTCAGTATGATTTTCTTTTGTACTGATAAAAGGTCTAATTTTGTGTTGATAATTCCATAATTTAACATATTAAGCTCAAAATTTATGTGTAAATTCAGAAACCACAAAAATGATATAATTTGTTTACCTACTCAAACAGAATATGACACAAGGTTGATGTTGAAGTAGGAGTTCACATATCCAAGGACTAGGGAATCCCTCCCTCCATCATCTCATCATTTCCACTTTTGCAAATGCCTCAGACACCAAGCTATGGCATTAGCTTTCTCTCATCTGAGAGGTAATGTTAACAAGGATGTCTCAAGGGATTGAGTACATTAATAATTGTAAAAGCCAGGAAAATATGGGTTTTCTCATTTGAATTATCTGTGTGCCCACAGAATATGATTCAAAGTTGTTTAAAGCAGGTAGCCATGAATATATAAACTAGGAAGGAAACTAGCTCCAGTCTCATTGACATTTAACCTTTTGAAAAAGGTATTACTTCGGAGGACAGCTCCCTGAAACTGAGCATAAATTAATAATTGTTAAACCTTCAAAAAAGCAGTTCTTTTATTCACACAAATGAACACCACTTCTTCAATGAAGATAATAAATTTGCATATTTAACTTTAAAAATTAGATATATAAAAATAACTTTTGTTAAGCATTCCTAATCTAATTTCTTGTGGTCTTCATAACTACACCATTGATTTGATAATGATTTTTTATAAATTCTTTATTTATTCAAATAAAGCCATTTTCTGCCCTGAAAGTAGCAACCATTTAGTGATTAGCTATTTCAATAATTAGATGTGTAAGCTTTTTTGCAGGAATACTTTATAGTACATGAAATAATGGTGGTGAGAAAGAGCATATGCACAAAATAACAAAGCAATTGATTTACAATGCAAGATAATGTTTATTAAAACAGAATTAAAAGGAAAGTTTAAAACAAGTTTGTTAGAAGTAAATTGCATACACAACAAAATGTTCATAAATATGTTTGAGTCGGACTTACTGTGTTGTTTTGTTTTTAGCGTGAAGCATTCATAGCACTTTGAACTTCAGTGTGGAAAGTTCATGCCTCCAACTTCAAAAAAGAAAACCCAGAGGAGAGGGAGTTCCTTTAGGGTTCATGTGATTACATATTTGAGAGCTGCTGCTTATATTATGTTTAAGCACTGCTACTATTCTGCTTAAGGGCTGCTACTGATATTAAAGAGCACTACACCACCTTCAAATTCTATTTGAATTCCTTGTATTCACTTACGCGCAAATACCCTTGGGAAAGGCATTAATCTGTCTCTTCCCTCCAGTTATGGGTTAAATGATAGAACAGATTGGGTTCTATAGCCTTGGTTGGCAACCAGTCTACTGCAGAAAGCAATGGCAACCTAATGTGGGATAATATTCTGCCCAGTCAGTCATGTCTCTTTTGAGACATGATCGCCCAAGCGTGCATCACGTATGGCACTTAACTGACTGACACCACCTTAGCATTTAAATTACAGTTTGTGAATAATGGCAAGTAAGCAATGTTAGCATTTTTAATCAAATATATTTTGAAAATTTAACAAATATAAATTATAATTTTGTGTGTAAAATAAATGGTTACCAAAATCCACATGCTTTAATTATGACAATTTTGCTAATATCATTTAATAGCATATGCATTCATAAAAAAAGAAATGCCATTTGTAGTAATTGCCATTCATTCCAACAGAGGAATGCCATATATGGTAGGTACCTCCAAGGATTTGCTAAAAAATGTCCCACACTTAATAAAAACAAAATTTTATCAAAATCTTTATGCTAGTATTGAAGAAAAACCAAGGATTTTTGGATTATTATCTTTTGTAACATGTTTTTGAACCTTCAAAATTTTGGTTGAAATTTTTTTTCTTGTATCAGTGGGTGATAAATGAATGAAATTATTTTTGGGAACATTTCTTCACTAGAAAATCTTGGTAAAAATAATTATTAAATTTGTTTCTACATCTATTATCCCCACTTTTATTTAATTTTATGGAAGTTCAAGAAATTCATTTTTGAATGTCTTAATGTTTAAATTAGTTATAACTAGAAGTCCATGGAAAATTTAGATCATCAATTTGTTTGTAAAACTGAAGCCCTAGTTTTTCAAAATCCGTTCTAAATTGTAAAATAAAACTAAGATATTATTTAATTAGAAAACTTTTAATTACTACTTTTATGAATAAGATATATTATGCATGCTATTGTCCTTAGAAATAATTTTTTCAATGAATAATGAATTTTTACAAGTATTGTTTTCATTATTTTTAAATCTAATTATATTAATTTATAAATTTTTAAATCTTTTAAAAATCTGTATTAATTTGTACAGGTTAGGCGATATTATTAAGTAAAAACTATATTTTCTAATCATAAATAGAAAAACTTATTACAATTCAGCAACCCTCCCCCACCAGTATTTAAAAAGAATTTTGAAATACAGTTGAATTTTGTAAATACAGACATCCATACATGACATTATCAGAACATAAGAGTGGTAACTATAATAAATTTAAAGCCATAGTACCTAAAATTTGATAAAATAGTAGATTACATTTTTAAGATTACTAGGTAGTTCAAAAATTATATAAAAAAGGTACTCAAATTATGTTTGTTGAACAATTTTTACATATATGTCCTCCATAGAAAAATTAGCTAAAATTCACAAACATCAGGCTGTTAATAGAGCTGTCAACACCTCATTAAACCCCCATCTCTGTGTAAAAAAAATGCTTTTCTTACTAAAATTAAGTAATATTGGTTTCAAATCAGATTATTTAAACTTGAAGCTAATCTTCCTCAAAGTTTCAGAAAAATATATTTTATTTTTGAAAGAATTTTAATAAAAAGGAATTACATTGTCCTGTGGGAATTATAAATATGGTTAAAGTCAGCAACCTTTAGTGATTTGAAAAAATAATAATTTTAATAAATTTAGTTTTGAAAGTATTTTGCTTGTTGGAAATTATTAAACTTTAGATATTACTTTTCTTTGTGTGTACCTATTTTATGGTATATGTAAATCTTTCTAACAAATAGACAGCTGTATAGCACAGCAGAAAATAATGTAAAGAACTTCATCTCTCCAATGCTGAATATCATTAGTTAGACTTTTATTACCTTCCTGGATTTTAAACAGAAGCTGTAATATTTCTGTCTATCTCCATGGAATAATTTTGGTTGAAAGTAAATGAAAATATAAACAGGATTAAGTATAACTGATATCCTTTCATTTTTTTTTTATTTTAAGAAAAGGGTTTTAAGTCTACAATGGATATGAATATTAAAATTTACAGTATTATTCAATATTTATCTCAATATACAGCTGGTTGCAAAAGTATTCACAACCTTAAAAAAATCACAAATCATTTACCAAAGATTTGAAAATAGGCAATTGTACACTTTTAATGGGATAATGTTAGTAATAAGCTGTATTAGTATTACTAAACACTCTTTAATCTAAAATTAGTGAACCAACATTAGAAATATTCATACTTCCTGTAACAAAATATTTAATTCTGTCTTACAGCATTATTACTGTTGTAACCTACATGAGTAATAACCTAAACGAAGGTTGGAAATAAATAGTAATTTTTATAATAGCATCAAATACAAGACTCGCAAGCTGTGTGAAGTAAATCACCACTGCTAGTTGAGAACTGATCTCTGCCAAAAGATCACCAATAACTCTGATGGAGGAAAGAGAGTGGTTTTGTTTTGTCTTTCAGTTTGTAACACAGTAGTAATTCTCTTTTTGACTGACTTATTTGTAGTTGTTTGTCTTCATGCAAAATAGGGTAAGTTCATTTTGCATATTTTCAAACACCTCACAGAAACAAAGAGGTTTTTCCTGCCCTTTGTTGATCTTGACTTTTCCAAACTATAATAGAAGATCTTATCTTGCTTTTGAAGTGTGTACCTGGTTCTTTTTATTAGGTATCTAGGATTGAACTCATCTTTGTTCTGATCTTCCAACTCCATATCAGATTCATGTCCTTCATAGTCTTTTTCTGTGTTCTTTTTTGTCATCAGAAGCACTTATTCTTTTTTCCTTCTCAAGTTCCACCTCTTATTTTTACTTCCTCCATCTTGATTTCTGCATCATCAATTCTAAGTCTTATTCGATCAAAGTGAGCCATTAAATTCTGTCCATTTGTTGTTATTACAACTGAATCATGCCTCTTTTTGTATAATAATGTTTGCTTTTTCAGGATTTGATCCTCTAACTTTTTTGCGCCACATTTTTTTGTTTGTTGAACTGGACATTGTTCTAGGCAATCTAATTTGTCTTCCCATCAATGCAGAGGGATTTTGCACTTTACCTGCCTGTGGAATGGTTCTATAACTCAGTAATAGTCTCAGTAGGTAGCTATCTATGGTGTCTCTGAATGGGGAAAATGCCTTCAACCCCATTTCCATTCTATGCACCATTTTTCTGAAATTTTATTTGCTTGCAAGTGGTATGGTGGTGTTTTATAAGGAAGGTATCCAATTTGTTTTAACCATGAACACAAAGTTCCATAACAGAATTCTGGTGCATTGTTATAGACTAATGTTTGGCAACCCATTACTGGAAAATATTACTCATAATATTTGTTTTACCATGCCTGCATTTCTACCCTGAACCCTAACAACTTCAGGCCATCCAGAGAATGAGCCAGCCAAAATTAAAAATAGGCCTATACTTATAAAATTTGCATAATCCATATGAACGCAGACTCCTAGCTTTTTTCTTTTTTTTTCTGCCTAATAAAAACCGACAAGCTCTATCTGTGCTCCATTTGATAGCTGACATTTTCCTTTCAATGCTTGAATAGCTAGCTTCTGTTGACATTAAACTTTTAGAAAGATACATTATAGGGTGACCTTCTTGAGATAAAATTGCTTACATGGCATGTTCACTTGCATCTGTAGTTGAAGTCACTTACTTTTTAGGGGAAAAAATTTTACATGCATTTTTTCATAAGTGCTTTCTTTATATTTTCAAATGCTGTGTTCTGCTATTGATTTCATTTAAATTTGCTCTTCTTTTAATGGGCTAACCCTAAATAAGATTCCAATTCTTTTTCATTTGTGAGTGTACAAGCCTCTGATACTATCTTTATCAAATTTATTTCTGGTGAAAATCCATCTTTAGAAATCCTAAATATGCTACTGTGTCACAATTTAATACACATTTATCCTTGTTCATTGCCATTCCAGCAGTTTGTTTTTGTTTTACTTGAATCACTAATCACACTCCACCCACATCTATTGAACAGGTGAAGAGGCTCATCCCTTGTTTCCTGTTTAGGATGCGGTTTCCAGTTTTCTCTTTTTCAATCTTTTTACTCTTACATAGCCCCCTGCGCATCAGTGACATTATCGCCTTGCTTGGGGTGATATGATTAAAAAAAAAAATATCATTTTGATAAATGATCATATCCTTATCACCAGTTGGTACAATTTCAATGGCTCTCAGAAAAATAGCATTTACAGTTATTACACCATCTAAGTAACAAACTAGATGGTTAATTGTAGTAACTTCTTTAATTTCTTTTATCAATGTATATCTGATTATAAGCAGATTTGAGGTCAATTTTGGCAAAGTATTTAATTCCTGAAAAGCAGTTTAAATGTGACGAATAGAGAACTAATCAGAACATATTTTGTGGTCTATGCCCATTTTGTAATCCCCACATATCTTTAAATCTTCATCCATTCATAAAGTGACAATAGAAGAAGCCCACTTAGTACCACCAGGGGGAACATTCTTTGCTTCACCATTATATTTAGGTAGAATGTGAATGGGCAGTCTGTGTGATTCAAAATAAGTGGGATAACTATTTTCCTTTAATTGAATGATTGCTTTGTACCCTTTTATCATTTCTGTGCCAGTTCTTTCCAAATTCACACTTGATTAATTTTGTTGGTTCAACTTTTAAGACATCTCTTCCCACAAGTTGCATTGCACTACCATGATAGAAAGCAGTTGTTGGTCTCAAAAGTTCTTTCAAAACAATCTAATGTTTTAATGAAAGAGCCATCAAACTTAGTTTCAGATAACTGTCTTTAAATTGGATTTGCTTTGTTCCCAGAAATTTATTGGGATTAGGGTGATAACACTCCCAGTATCTACTTGCATAAGAAAATTTATACCATTTAATTGAGTTTTTTCTCTGGAACTTTTTCTTTAAGTCTTTGGATCTCATATACATTTGTAATTTTCTAGGGTGAGATAGGGTGTTAAATTTTCCACACAGACTGAAAATGATTTTTCTTCTCACAATTTCAGCAGATTTGTCCTAAATAAGGACATTTTTCTTGCCCTCTTCCTGCTCTTTATTGCAGTAAATATATTGTATAAGGTAATTCAATATGCTGTATGCTTTGGCATTGCTCTTAAATTTATCAATTCTAGGTGTTGTAGAAACTCTATACATGCATCTAAGGATATTTAATTCAATTCGGTTTTGTGTTTATATAAAGCATCACACATACCTTCTATTAATTTCAACTGTATAAACTCATCTTTTCTGGTCATTTCTATCGCCCGGTTCACACTCCACCCACGTCTATTGAACAGGTTAAGAGGCTCATCCCTTGTTCCCTGTTTAGGATGTGGTTTCCAGCTTTCTCTTTTCCAATCTTTTCACTATTATGTAGCCCCCTGCACATCAGTGGCATTACCACCTTGTTTGGGGTGATACAATTAAAAAAAAAAATTCTCTCATTTTGAGTTTTTCAAACTCCCAGAATCTGGAGTGCTCTCATAACTTATGTATATACTGTATTATTGTTTCATTCAACTCTACTTTGCTCACAAGAACCTTTTTCCTTTCTGCAATAACCATAACTTTTTTTTGGTTACAAATTTTTTTTTATAACATCTAGAGTTTCTGAAAACATTAAATATTCTAATTCTTTGGGATATATCATGATGGGGATCTTTCTCATGACCTCCTGGCTTGTCAAAACCAAAAAGAGATTTGTAACCTTGTTCACCTCTCTTGCAACTTTGTTGTCTTAAATTCTTGATCCTTGCCTGAGCTGCAAAACAATGTATCCACATTTCTACAAAACATGGTCTATCCATCAGTGTTAGAGATCATATCAGTGATGCCATGTTTCTGTGTTGTCTTCCAGTCTATAAAGTGGAAGTAATTTTTCTTGTGTTGGCTGACAATGAACTTATTTGTAATCATTTGACTTTATGCAAACTAGGGTAAATTGGGCTAAACTGTCCAGGGTAAATTGGGCTAAACTGTCCAGGGTAAATTGGGCTAAACTGTCCAGGGTAAATTGGGCTAAACTGTCCAGGGTAAATTGGGCTAAACTGTCCAGGGTAAATTGGGCTAAACTGTCCAGGGTAAATTGGGCTAAACTGTCCAGGGAATATTGTTCAGAACTTTTCATGAACTAAAGCAACTGGAAACTGTCATTATTAAAAAATAATAGATGCTACTAAATACTGACTTTACTGCATTAAGTAGGTGTAAATAGTTTTGCAACACTGTAGAATCAATATTTTATTTTCATAAAAGTATAGATTTGTTTGTGCTATTGGAAATCATGGCTCTCAAATGACAAAACAAGGGCAGGGTTTAATTTTTAATTTGTTTAATTCGCACTGCAAAACATATATAGGCTAGTAATTATTAAAAATTTACAATAGTTTAAAGTGGCTGAAGTCTTTTGCTTGGTACTGTATAACTTATTACTAATTAATTTCAAGAAAAATTCTGAAAATTTTTGCATACAGCTGATACCTTTGAAGGAAGCAAATTGTTAATATGATTTACTTTCAGACCTGTCTTATTGTTTAAGCCAATGAATTAAAATTATTTGATAAACTACACAAAAATAATTATTTTTTCCTTGTCTATTTTCAGAAATACATTTAAAATTAATAATTTGAAATAGATATTTTCCAAGTTAAATGTAATTTATGATAATCATAGACAGCATATTCATGAAGTAAATAAAGAATTTGTTAAAAAGAATTTATTTACAAATTCTTCATCAAAAGGATACTTGATAATCAAAAACTCAAAAAACAAAAATATTAACACTGACATTTGTCTTTGAGAGAAAATAAAGAAACATTGATTGCTGTTGGCTTAGTGAACTTTTGAATAATTTCCTCTAGCTTTATTTAACGAGAATATTCAATTACCTGTGAGCAGTAATTGGAGTATCTTTGTCTAATTTCTTGCTTCTGATGATTCTAACACCTTTACAAACATTTTCAGAATTTGGCTTTCTGCCAGCAAAAGTAATGTTAAGCTTGTGTGAATTTGATCTCTGATCACATTAGCTCAAACTTGAATATTGATAGAAAGTGACTGGCTGTTTCAAAATGGCTGGCATGCTCTCTATGTAAACAGCACTGAGATGTTATTGCATCAAAGTGCCTAAGTAGAAATAGCACTGAAGGAATAATTATATGCTTTTCAGATTCTAGATATCTCTTAAACTACCTGTGTGTATATATATATATATATATAAGGTTTCACTGAAGATGACTGACAAGGTACTGTGTTTAAACTTTCTATTAAATTTTTCATCCAAAGAGATTTCATTTTTGGGATATAGTGGATGTAAGAACTGTCCAAATGATCCTTGGATCTGAGCACTTTTGATTAATTTATTAGCCATTATCAAGGATGTTTGTTTGTATATATAACTCCAACACTAATAATTAAAACACAACATTAAATACAGATAATGGGTGTTTGCATTACACTCTCTCGCAGATTGACTGGTCGCCTGTCTAAACTCAGTGCAATCAAGGCACACAACAATCAGCACATCACAAAAGATCAAAATGTAATTAATCAACATATGACAAATATTATTAGATAACACCAAAATACTCTACAACACCTATTGCAAGGGAAGTCTCTGAACTTTAGAAGCTAGTATTATACAAAATAAAAAGCCCACATTAAATAAAATATCATTCATCACAAGAAAAGCTGACTTGAAGTGCATAGAATATGATTAATGTGTGCACATATTTTATTAGCATTAGAAAAAACAAATTAATAAATAAGATAAATAAATCCCATATTTTTGTGCTGCCTTGTTCACAATAGCCATTACACATGACGTCACGCTAGACCATTTCCAACGCTCAGCTTCCCAAAGAATGCCAGGATGCAGATAAAGGAATTCTAACTACCACACAGACACAACATTGATTCTTGATAATGACTGTGAAAGTCAAAAGTACTTGAATGAAAATAAAAAAAAATATGAACTTTGGACAGTTTATCCACAACTTTGAGTGCAATACTTTACATCTTATCCAAAAATTGGAAAATGGAAAAATACAATAAAAGATTAGACAGACAGACATTGTTGGTTCTTTTTAATCAATCATTTAAAAGTATATATGTATGTATCACTTTAAATGCTATTTTTATTGAATGCTCATATTTGAGTAGATGCTCTGTTTAAATTAACAGTAACTCTCTTTAGCTTACCGGCCTGAAAATTTGAGGAATCTTCTTAAAGAAAAATGCACTCTCTAACAGAAATTGAACTTGCATCTTCTTTTGCAGAAGAAACAGTTTCTCCTGCAAAGGAGGCTGGACATTCAATTCCTGCTAGAGAGTGCATTTTTAACCAAGTTGACTATGAAGTGCTTCGATATTAAGCAAGGTTCTACAAAGCAATTTAAAAAAAAAAAATAAAGGTTTTCTTTTAATCCAACATATTTTTATTGCTTTAAACACTATTTTTAGTGGTTACCCATATCTGAGTAGATGCTCTGTTTATTTTAAACAATATTTTATTTTATCTACTGGTCTGAATGTATGAAATATGCAAGAGACACTATAGAGTAAAAATTTAATGCAAAGATGTGATCATTCGACAGTTCTTTGAACCATCTGAAGGTAGTTGCATTGTGTGACATTACACAAGTAAATATAAGTGAGTAGAAATGATTTCATCAATATACATTGCTGGGTATTAACTGATTGCATTCAAGTGTGTATGTGTATTTAGGTAAATAAATGTAGGATTGTGTATGGAAGTATAAATGCAGGTAAATATGAATATACATAAATGTGCAAATGAAGATATTAATCTTTGAATTTATGTCAACATTATTCATTGATAAGTGCTCAAAGTATGTAAATATGGTCCATGAATATACATTAAAGGAAACCATAAAATAGCTTATTGACACACACATATATATATATATATATATATATTGGAAAGAAACTTATCAAGTAATAGGAACATGTCTGCATCTTTAATAACTCTGATATGAAAGCAAGATTTAACTTGAACTAACAATATTTTTAATATATTTAATGTTTTAGCTAAGCAATGTGAAAGACTTCAGATTAGATTTAAAATTTCTCCAGTTTAATGTTCATTTAACTGAAACAAAATGGCTTATGAAATGGATTTGGACTTAAACATTACAAATTTGTAATATAAAAATGAATAGATTTTTATTGGTCTCTAAATTAAATAAATAGACATGTTTCATTTAAGTGATATATTTGAGGGGGCACTGAAAAGTTGTCAGTTCAACCAAGAAGAATAACCTAAAATTATTAAGCACACACACACATACACACACACACTAGCATTGTCCAGAAAGTTTATGGCAATTTTTAAGGGAAATTAAACAAAATTTTGCAATTAAATATTTATTCAACTAAATATGAACCATTTCATTGCACAATCTTTCTTCATTTTTCCTTCAACTTAAAGATTTCCTTTTCCCAGAATTTGTGGACATATATTTTTATGAATTTTTGTCAGTGTTTGTAAAAGTATTTTTTGTACACCCTGTAGTATTTACACTATTTACAACATTTTGGCTGTTTTATGCTCTGGTCTTATTCAGGTGATTGGAATTTAGTTCTTTAACTGAGTTAGATTGTTCAGTTCCATGAACCATGACTCTTCAAGATGTGTGTGTGTGTGTGAGAGAGAGAAAGAGTGCGATGGATAAACTGTCATCTAAATTATGCAAAAAAAAAAAAAAAAAAAAAGATACACTAACATTTCAAAGTTAGATAAATTTAATTGTAATTACAAAGATATGGCAGCTTGGAAAACTCACTCTTATTTTATTGAATAAATTTATTTTTTAGTATTTCAAGATAATTTTAGTAAATATATTTTAACAGATGTATTTACCAAAACTATCTTGAAATACTAAAAAGTAAATTTATTCAGTAAAATAAGAGAGTTTTCTGAGCTACCATGTTTTTGTAATCATTGTCAGACTCATTCAACTTTTTCCAAATCCTCTGCACTATCCATACATTGACACTTAAACACTTTGAAATATTCATATCACAGCTTCCAGCATAAACAACAAGCAGTATCTCATTTTTGGTGAAGTGAATCATGGTGCTCTTTTACTCACAGACAGTGCCCAACTGACCCTACTATACTGTTCAGTTGACAAAATCAAAAACAAACAATGCAAATACATGAATTTAAAAATATAAGATGGCAACAATTTACCCATCACACCCTGTGTATGTATATATATATATATATATATATATATATATATATATGAAATAATGATATATATTTTTATATATCAAGAACAATATTATGGAAAAGTGATGCTGTGTTGATGGTAAACATGGAAAACTACAGGACATTCTAGACAAAGTAGCAAAGGAAAGCGAGAAAAAAAAGACCAGTCATCAAGTGTAATAAGATAGAAAGTATGGTTGTCAGCAAGAAAAAGCAACCCAAGATATGAACTATGAACTACAAATATTAATATCAAACAAATCAGTCAGTCAGTTAAGTGCCATACATGATACACACTTGGATGATCATGTCTCAAAGAAGATATGACTGACTGGACAGAAGATTTTCCTGCAGTAGGTTGTCATTAATTTCTGTGGTAGCCTGTTTGCCAAACAAGGCTTTAGAACCCAGTCTGTCCTATTTAACCCATATTTGGAGGGAAGAGATTTATTAATATCTTTCCCAAGGGTATTTGCTTATATTTAAAGTATCCTTCTGTAGAAGGACATTTCTACTACTTCCAGTTTTTTTCTTCATCTGTGAGGAGATTGTTCAGCATTCACTGCTATACAATAAGATTGACGCCATATAGCAGTTCAGGATTCTTTTCTTTGTTTCTACTGAAATTTTTAGTTTTGTAGTGCTCTTTTTAGCTATTGGGATATAATATGTGGGCTGCCACGGAACAATGACTAAATTTTACTTCAAATGCAAACCTTACAATAGCCAACTTAGATAAAACCTTTTTAGGAGCTAATTTATATGTTATCCCATTTCAATAATTTTTCTCATAAAAAGTTTATTTTTAGTTGCTAGTATTATTTTCCATTCCTATCTTAAACACCAGATATCATCAAAGAAAATGTTGACAAAAAGATCACTTATACTCTGAATCAGAAAAAGGCAGCTGATGTTCCTTGAACATATGAGGAGGGAAAAAAGGATTCGAGAACTTGACCTCACAAGACATATTTAAGGAAAGAAAGAAAGGGGAAAGTAGCAGATCACCTGTGGAATTGGATGATGGAACTGGAGCCAGGAGGCATAAACCATTGGTGTATCAAAGATAATTATGGTTTTAAGTAATTTTTTCTTTTATTTTTATTGAGAAAAATAATTTCTGCTGAAAAAAACTGATAAATGCTACCAAATTCCCAACAAAGAATTGGACCAAATAACAAAAACCACATCAACTTGAATACTTCCAACAGCAGCAACAGCAAAAATGTGACTAGGAAAAATATGATATAAAGAAGCTTTTAAATTTGTATGTGATCAAAAACAAAAGATTTGGATGGAAACTCATCAATATGAGAATAACAGTGAACTTAAAAACATGAATGTCCTAAAAAACTGCTTTTTAGAAAAAATTTTTATGAATTTCAAATGTTGGTAACACTAGCAGCTTAGTCAATAAACGTTGAATGCTTCCAGTTCATCTTGTTGCCATATATTGCACAATAAAATACAGTTTCATCATGCAGTTATGAATTTTAACACTAAACTGTTTATTTAATACTTAGTATTTAAGATTTGACATGATTATTCTCTTTGGATTTTGGAAAGTCGTTCTGTGAAATATCTGATGTGTTTGGAAAAGTAAATTGTTGCTACTGTTAGCTTTTTCAAAATGAAGTTCTTCCCCAAGAAATGTCTATCATTTGTTGATTTTTAAATTCAAGAAAAGTACAATATCATTTTCAAATCGATCTAATGTAAAATGTTTAACTCTTTTTTTATATTGTCTGCATATCTAAAGAATCTAAATCTAATCTAAATAAAAAACATTTCTTTTATTTACATTAGGACTAATGTCCCCATTTGTGTTGTTATTAACACAATGTTGCAACTTATGCTCTTCAACCTTCTTCAGGTTTCTAATAATCTAGCTAACCTTAAAAAAAATTATGTGATAATGATAACAACAACAAATATGAGAATATTAGCCCAAATGTAAATAAAAGTAACTCTTCGTCCAAGAAATTCAAACACACACACACATTATATATATATATATATATATATATATATATATATATATATGAGAGAGAGAACAACATGAATAAAAGAGACAAACTGTATTTAGTTTTAGTCAACATATTTCATCCACTGAGGTACATTATCAACCCAAAAAATGAAATTAATTTATTTGAAATAAAGTATCTACAAAAACAAAATGTTAGTTACTAGAAAATTATAAAATGCTCATAAATATTCATTAGGTTAACTGAAAAAAAAAAATATATATATATGATAAAAAATATAATCTTAAGATATGCAATATTTATAGGTAAATTTTTTATCATGGATACAGCATATTAAAAATGAACATCAAGTGGCAACAGTCTTTTTCATGCTTGAACTCAATCTTCATGCTATACATATTAAGGGCATATAAAAAATACTTTTACAAACTGTGATCATTGCTTCCTTTCACCAAAATAAGGACCGAAGTCCATATAAACAGATGGACAGAAATCCTTTGTTTTTGAGTTAATAAGTTTAAAGGAAATTTATGATAAATGGTGCTTTGTTGCCAGGTAGATGACGTTACATTTGTCATGTGTGTACATTTGTGACTAGTATGTCTTCAATATGTGTAGTAAAGAGTCAATTGAGAAGTGTTTCATTTAACAATGGCTGTATATTCATATTGTAAGCAGGTAGATGTGATTCTTACATCCTGTTGAGCAAATGGTAAGAGCTGCTCGGCTGTATCATATTGCATTTCTAGACCAAAGGCTGCCAATCATCCAAACTTTGCCACTGTTTATCATCACATTGTTGAAACAGGATTCATGGCACCACAAATTATGTTAATAGGTATTTTTGGTTTGTATCTTGAATTGTACATTTAATAGTGTCTACCGTAAAGTTTAAACTTAATAACTAAAAAAACAAAGGATTTGTAGACATGAACTTTTGTTTGGTGTGAGGAACCTGCCCCCCAAAGTTTGTAAAAGTATTTTTGATACACCCTCAATGTTTTTTATATATATATATATATATATTTTTACTGTCTAAATTAGCAATTATATTTTCCTTGTGTATTTTGGAGAACCACTTCATGACTTATGTTCTATGATGAGTAAGTTGTTTTAACAAAAATCAATTATTGCTACATATTTTATGAGCTCTTGACAATGAACATCTTACCCAAGATACTTGCAGATGTCAAAACCAGATATGAAAATGGATGAATATTTTGTAAGAAATATCTTCTGGCTGATTTATCTAGCTGTTAACATTTCTTGAAAAGTAACAACTTTGATAAAAACATCATCTGTTTCACTCTTTGGAGTTGATACAGTGCTGGAATAGGTGTGAAAGGAGATATCAATGAAATGTTTATGCTTTTAGCAATCTGCATGTAAGAGTCACATTCGAATACTCTACTCATTTGCTGTCATTTCTTTTTCTTTTTCTAAGTATTTATCGTCTGTAATTTGGCACAGTTTTTAATCAGCACTTGATAGGTTGATGTTTAGTGATTTATAACTAATTTACCTATGCCATCAACAAATGAGGAACTGAATTGGTGACATTTTCTGCATGGATAATCTTGGATCTGCATCTCTATAATTAAATCTGTTGTCACATGTTAGAAAGACATTTGTTGACTAAATCAAATGTAAAAATATGTGAAAAAACAAAAAAAAAAAGAAAAAAGCTAACCTAAAACAAAAGAAATTAAAAAAAACTATTTGCAGTTTGATCTTTGCCAAAAATGTCAACTACAGGTTGGAAAAACTAAAATCAAACAAGTAAAAAAATTTAAATATCTGATAAGCATGCTGTCACAGGATGAAAAGTACGACATTGAGATCCAAAGACACATCGGCATAGCCAAGGATGCATTTCAAAAGCTAACCAGAGCACTGAAAGACAGGAAAATCTCACTGGAAACAAAGTAGAGAATGCTGGAATGCTATGTGATGTCAGTCCTTTTGTATGGCAGTGAATGCTGGATGATCTCCTCAGGAATGAAGGAGTGGCTTGAGGCAGAAGAAGTGTGGTTTTACAGAAGGATGCTGAGGATACCGTGGACTGAGTACGTGACTAATGACGAAGTGTTGGAGAGGATGGAAACAAGGAGAAAACTCATACTTAACATAAGAGACAGATGAGGTTTCTGGGACATGTAATAAGGAAGGAGGGCTTGGAGAATTTAATACTCGCAAAGCAGAAAAAGAAAAAGAGAGACAGAGGAAAGCAGCATGAGACCTACTTGATAGGCCTGAGCAAATGGATGGCAGAACAAGGTTTGGAAGAGATACTAAGAGGAAGAATTTTGAGAGTGACAAGAGACAGAGCTAAGTGGAACTCCATGATTGCCTATGTCCTGAAGAGATGCAGCACATGAAGAAAAAGAAAGAGATATTCTATTAATTTACTTATTGGTATTATTACCTCCTGTTACCATAACTAAATATCTCATATATTAAGAAGCAGTCTGGTTGTATGACCAATAAATCTCTCATTGTGTTTTGCATTATTAAATAAATATAATATTAAGTGAAAAGGAATATACCACCACTAATATTTTATTAAGTTATCTATGCTATCAAAAAGAAATTGATTATGTATAAGTCATTTTGAATTGCATTATATTTATTGACATTTGGACTAATGTTCCCATATTTGCTTTTACTATGGCAACATTTCACCTGTTGTGACATCCTTCAGATATTTGTCTATTTAGGTTACCTTCAGGGAATTTTGAACCCTTTATTCAATCTATGGGTGTACTGTGTTCTCATTTTGCTAGGAATATCTTTTTTTTTTTTTTGCAATGTTCAGTTATTGTTAGTCCTGTTTCCACTGTGTGAATTGGTACTTCCTGACCCAGGGATTGAACTCACAATTACTATGTCACTAAATTCACAAACCAATGATTTAATCTGTGTTGCATTGTTTTTATGTAATATCAAATGTGTTGCTGTATTTTAATGGTTCTGCATTATAATCAAATACAAATATCAAAAACTTATAATTTGTTGGTTCTGCACTATAATCAAATCTTATGTGCAAACAGTCTGGTTAGAACCAGAGTGTTTGCACATAGGATTTGATTATAGTGAAAAATCATCAACATTTTTTGAAAAAAAAAAAAAAAAGAATAAACAGAAAATATATGCCACAAGACCACCAAACAACCATCCACAAGTTTTAAATTCAGTTTTCCTTCTAAAGTAGTTGCTAAAAGCCCAACTATTCAATTCAGGTAGGAGGAGAAAGAGCTGGATTTATATATTTCCCAAGTATATTTGTGGAGGCTTGACTCAAATTTGAACTTGGTTCTTTGATTTTTCATTTGAAGCTACTGTCCATGACACAATCTGCATATATTATAAATTATACTTTAGAACATACAATCTACTACAATTTTGTAGTAGATTGTAGTTTGTACATATTCTAAAGTATAATTCATAATAAATTTTCATTGTTCTATTTCTATATTGAGCACTGTTTTAAATTAATATTTTGAACATTGCAAATATTTTCTTTATTCCTTATTTATTTGGAGATATGGAACTCAGAAAACTACCAAACTGTCTGCAATATGTTTGTGGAAAAGAAAACCTTTATACCCTCATCCACATGTAAAAAAAATTAAAAATAATGAAAGCCTTAATGATAAAAAAGAAAAAGTCATCACTTAATAACATCAACTATGAACATGGCCACAAACTGCTGGTCATGTTTGAAAAATAAAACATGACCAGCACTATGGCTACACACATATAAAAATCTACATAATCAGTTAATAAAAACAAACAAAACACACCTTCATAATAGCTAATGGATTAGTCAAAAGTGGTTGCATATATAGAATATTTGGACACTTGTCTGAATCTAAGAAAAATTGAATAAAAAGCTTAATCACAGTACTATGTAGTGTCAACTTTAATGAAACGTATGAAAAGATTGCTGCCCAAATACAATTATATATATATATATATATATATATATATATATATATATTTTACATATGGATGAGGCTATTATACTTGTATTTTCTGTTAGTATGTTTCAAATGGAAATATAGGTTTTTGTGGGTGTTTAAAGGAGTCCGAATGAATTATGGTTGAATAGGTATTACACCTGCCTCATCATCATAGCTTCATTAACTCTATAAGTCTTCTATATAGGCATATAGTAGTGTGACAAATGTAATGGTTTGGTTTGATCAGGAACACTGTTCCTTAAGAGGCATTTCAACTTGTAAATTATGTTGGTTCTTTGTAGTTTTGATTTTGCACATGTGCTGTTATATTTTGATGATAAGATCATCTGTTTTAAATTTTTTATAATAGATAATTCAATTTTCTTGTTTGAGTCAACTGGGGTTATGTATTCTTTCATGAGTATTTGTAAGAAAATTTTTCTTACATATAGTTGGCATGTGTTTGGCTTTTGTAGAAGATGCTAATGTTATTGTTTTTATCTGTATGTTCATTATTATTATTATTAGTTACTTTAGAAATAGCCTGAACTAATGGTTGATGATGTCGGAAAACCATTGTTAATTTGTGTCTGTTTTATATTATTGAATTCTTTAAGAAAAAGTGGATGAGAGGATGGGTTCTCCTGTGCTCTCTTTAGGGAATTTCTTTATAACTACTATTTTTATCTTGGTGGAAAGAGTTTGGGCTAGTAGGGTTTTGTATAATGAAATGGTGAATGTTTATTACTGAGTTCTACAAGAATGTTTAAGAATGGAAGTTTATTTTCTTGACTAAGTTCATAGGTAAAAGTAAGGATAGAGTTTTTTTCAGAAGTGATAAGATTATCAATTTCTTATTTGTTTTTACATAGCAGATATATATTTTGGGTTTAGTGACTTTAAATATTGTGTTTTCCATGTGGGACATGTACTAGTTGGAGAAGCATGGACCGAGAGGATTTCCCATAGTAATGCTGTTAGTTTGGGTGTAGATATAGCCATTATGGTTGTAGAAAGGGACTTTGGTTGTTGGTGGGGCACCTTCCCTGTTTTACACTAATATAGACTCTTCCTAAGACTATATATAGTAGTAGTCATTAGTGGACTACAGCATAACAGTGTGTATCAGAGTGTAGTAGCACTGTGGTATAACAGTAGTGTATCCCAGCAATCTACTCCTGAGGGTAACATTGCCAAGTCTCGTATTATCTCGCATTCGACTAACCATATTGTATGATGTTCTACTAACCCTCTCTGTATATATTTCTCTTCAATATATTGCATTTTCTACTGTATTACTCTGTGTTGTGTATTTATTTGATCTAACCCCAGATCTACAACAGTTGTGCAGGCATGCAATAATTTTTTGAGGATATTTGCTTTGATGCTTTTAAGTGGAATGGAATTATGCTTATACATGGAGTTTAGGGTTATGTTGATAGTCTGATTGATAGGGACATTTGTAAATAAATTTTACATCTCGAATGATGCTAGTAGGTAGGTAAGGAGTAATGATATCACTAAGGAATTTTGATGGTTTGTAGATAGGAGTTAGGACATGGGAAATGATGGGCTATAGTGAGTATCTAGGTTTAAGTATTTTCATATTTTCATAAATGTATTCTGAATGATAGTCTCTGGTAATATATCTGATTTTAAGGAACCTATGTCAGAATTGTTAGATATTATCAATTTGTTGATGGATCTTTTTAGAATCTCCCTGGTGTTTTTTGTTCAATTTGGTAAATTTAGTTTGGTTGTCAATATTTTTTTATTGTAATTACAGTTTTTTTAGTTTGTGTGTGTATCTCCTAGATAGTGTAGTTTCATTGGTGTTTTGAGGGTGGCTGCTAATATATATATATAGACACACACACACAGCCTGACCAAAAAAAATTTGAATTTTTTAATGTGTATTGGCAGACATGAGCAAGTGTCAGCGCTGTGAAACAGTGGCCTCATGAAATAAACACTGCCATTTCAGTAACCATGGATCAGTGGAACGGACCTTATTTTTTTTTTAAATGAACAGGGGGATCTCATTCACTGTCACTGCAAATCGTTACGTGGAGATGTTACAATCCTTCGTTACACCTGAATTGAACAATTTTTCACATGTTCAAGAAACCAGGTTTCAACAGGATGGAGCAACATCACACACTGCACAGCAATCATTGGAGGCTGTGCAAGAATTGTTTGGTAACCATGTGATCTCAAGATTTGGTAATGTTCCATGGCCTCCTAGATCATCAGATTTGTCTGTGATTTTTTCTTGTGGAGCAATCTCAAGAGTAAAGTGTACACGACTCAATCAAGAACTCTGGATGAGTTAAAACAGAATTCAGGATGAAATTCACAGTATCCCAGCTGAGGTGTTGCAGCAGTCAATGAGGAATCTCAAAAGCAGATTTCAAGAATGCATTTGTAGAGGAGGATGCCATCTACAGAATGTAATTTTTAAAAAATAAAATTCCATCATTGTTTCTTAAATGGCATGTTTTAAGGTTTCAATTACTTTGAATAAAATATTTTTCCTCCGTAACTCTTGGTTTTATTGGATTGTTAAAAGTTCCTGTCTTTTTGAGTCACACTATATATTACACATTAAATATTAAACTAAAAAAATTGAAGCATTGATAACAACTGATCCTCTAATATTAACAAAAACAATTATAATAGATGAAAATAAGTTTTACTATTTATATAAATGTCATATTAGAAAATTCTGGATGGTACATTCTGTGATTGCACCATTCAATAAAAATATGCAAACAGTTGATGTTCACTGTTTACTGAAACAACTTATGTTTAATTAGTTCCAAAGATTTGTCCTGCAATATGTCTGACACATTTGAATAATGTACTTTACCATATTTGGTATGAATCCCAGCAAATCTTCTAGCGAGACCCTTGAAATATTTCGTCAGGCAATCATTCTTTTAGTCGAACACAAGAGGATTTTTAATGCATTTCAAAGCCAATCGATTATTCATTCAAAATAAGTATCCATTGTGACCAATCACCAGAGACATGTCAGAAAACATTTGCAAACACTTCCATGATTGCAGTCATTGAACAATCCATCAATTCTGTCACATGACTGCAATCATTCAGAGAGCAAGTCAAGAGATCTTTGTCCATTAACTTTCTCATACCATCTGATACATTTTAAAAATATATTACTTTAAAAGTCTGTTTATATGTAGAGCCAGTCATATGGGAAGAGATCGACACTGACCATTTAAGCATTCTGTATTCTGTACAACATCCCAAACGAATCTATCAATAGAAGACAATGATGTTGCTTTCTCTCCAGAGACCGATGTACTGATGATGAGAAGGGGAGGGGGCTATGCTGATGACATAGGTGTTCTTAGTAGGTATAAGAAGGATCTTGAACAGAAAATCAATAACATCTATCAAGTGTTCCAAGAAATAGGAATCAAGATAAACATTTCCAAAACAGAATCTATGATCTGGAATTGAAATGAAAGCAATGATGGTATCTACCTTGAATCTATCATAAAAATTCAGGATGTGGAATTAGTAAATACTAAGCAATTCAAATACCTCAGTGTATGGATCAGTTATAACAAATTTAGTATAAGAGATAAAGAATGGTATCAATCTCGTTCAAAAATATCTATACTGTGAGTTCTTTACAATTGATTTCTAAGATCAATGCTTAAAAATGGCTTTAAGTGAGTAAAGCCTATGGGACTTTGTGAAAACTATCATTCTTTGAATTTTGTGGATTGGTGCTATAAAATTACCAACAAAGAATTGTACCAAATAACAGAAACTACATCACTTGAGAACTACCAACAGTAGCAATAACTAAAATGGATATCACGTATAACTCAAAGGGAAGATGATTATATAATTCAGATGTTGATATACCACACTATTTCAAACAAAAGGCTAAAAAGGAAATTGCCATCAGTACTGGAAAGAGCAATAACAGCTATTTTTCCTGAAATTTGTTCTAAAGAAATATTTATAAATTTTAACTGAAAGCAATACTGGCTGCTTGGTTAATGAATGCCAAAAGTTTCCTTACAAAGAAATGATTAATTTTACTATTACCATTTATCTATGATTTCTTATAATTTCTATAACATTACCATTATCATTTAATGTAATATAATTTCTTGCAAAATAGCAGCATTTCCATTTTAAAACAGTCTACAATATAGAGATCATCAATTTGCCCATTTCTATGAAGTAAATTTCAACGTTGATTTTAAAACATCACACACAAACACGCACATTGTGTCTAACTATATTAGCCACTTTTAATTTTTATTAATTTTTAGAAAACCAATGAAAGGATTCATGAAAATAATTCTATTATTAATGTGTAGGATATTTTACATAATATGTATACATTATAGCAGATATGTAATTCTTACAATGTAGCAAAACATTGTCCAGATTTCAGATTACTGAAACTCCATGAAAAAATGTCACTTAAAAGTATTTCAAACATATGCACCGTAATGGGGGCGCTAGAGGGTGTCGTCAGTGATGTCATCACGAGGATCACTAGGGGGTTTTGAGTCTTTCAACATCATACCCCCCTCACCGCGCCGACCCGACCAGAGATGATCAGTTTCTGGCCCACCCTCGATAAGCGCTTTCAGACACTGGAAAATTACGTTTAGGCCCGGTACGCAACCTTGCAAATGTTTCTGATTGGCAACAGTCAGAGCCACTTTCCATTTAGAGGTGAACCATACATGAGCTCGTCCGAAACATTAATTTAAATGCAGAATTTCGAGGAATTTTAGGTAACAATTTGTTTTGGAATCCAGGCACTCTCTCTTTTGATCCATAACCAATTAGCTGTTCTTTTTCGGTTATGGACTTGCACAAATTTACTAATCCAAATTCTTTGAGTAAAAAATTGAAAGCAATATCATTGTAATGATGACAAAGTTGGCAAGAGTATATTAATTGGCAAATTGAAGAGCCAAGTTCAAGTTCCAGTCAAGTTCATTACATTTACTTACATAATAATCTCCTTGGGAAAAATATAAAGCCATCTCTTCACCCTTCCACTCCCCCCAGCTATGAGTAAAATTGCAGGACAGATGGGATTTTATAACAGTGTGCAACCAGTCTAGGAGAAGAAAAATTCCGAATTCAAACCAGTCTGGAGTGGATTGGGCTCCGTCAGGCTATCTTGCCCAGGAAACACATCTACTGCAGCTGCAGTACATGTGGTGCCCCTATGACTCTTATGAGTCATGTGACTTGTGGTCAAGATGGATATGTTGCAAGTTCTGAAATTTAGAAGTCATTCATTCACTGATTTTGTGAGATTGTATTTCATCACATGAATCACACTCAAAGGTTTGTCTTTGCTAGCAAATTGCTGTCTATCAATATAAAGCTTCCTCTTCAAATTGCTCCAACAGTTTTTTTATGGCAACTATTCTTATGAGTTTTCCTCATTAGTAAACTGACTTCTTAAATTTAAGCACAGTACTAGATTAGCTCGGAA
Organism: Ascarosepion bandense; assembly: GCA_037127315.1. Lineage (NCBI taxonomy): Eukaryota > Metazoa > Mollusca > Cephalopoda > Sepiida > Sepiidae > Ascarosepion > Ascarosepion bandense. Next base: position 2,818,814 of record JBBBDQ010000694.1, on the reverse strand, counting down.
TGAGAATTTGGAGAGCAGAGTTCAAATTACAGTTGAATTAATTTCATTCCCTTATGCCTCACACACCCTTGAGAAAGGTATTAATCCTTCTCTTCACCCACCAGTGATGGACTGAATAGCAGGAGAGATTGGGTTCTATAGCCTTGGTTCACAACTGATCTACTGCAAAAAATAATGGCAACTTACTGCAGGAAAATTTTCTATCTAGTCAGTCATGGATCAAAAGATACCTGATCGTCCAAGCCTGTATCACGTATGGCAATTAACTGATTGACAGGTAGGTCTCATCATTTTACTACTAAAATTGCTAGATGTTGCCTGAAGTTCTATGCTTTCCTGTCAACTAGGATTTCCAAAAATTTAAATGCAATGAATGTTAATTGTTATCTATCTCCTCCTGTTCTGTTTGTTTATTGAGTTCTTGAATTATGGCTCTATGTTTATCTTCAAAACATATCTGTGTGTCTGAGTAGTCATCTTAACATCTAAAACTCTCCATGGGTTCATCTCTATCACATTTATAATCTCACCCCAAAGTATCATCGTATTTCTGCTTTGTGTTAACTTGTGAGGCTAGTTTCTGCCATTAGTCATCCAGCCATTTCTTCATCAAACTGGATATCTTTAGTAAATGATGAAAAAGATGGTTGAAGTATTGGTTGTGACATATTTTGTTGCCTATTTCTTTAAGGCACTGTGGTATTTAAATTTGGACCAGATGACTTATGTTTTCAAACATTTCTTCACTGCTATAAGCACTGGAAATTTTATAGCTTGACAAAGATTTTTCTTTTGTAAATTCATTCTTGGTGCAAGACACAGATTGGTAAGACAAAGTTTTCAACTATTCCTTATCAGTGCTATCTGAGAGTAGTTTGGGATTTCTTAACAACCTGGTGGTACCCATAAATTATTTTTGCAATTTTCAGTTGTTTTACTTTTCGCAAACCTCTGAAGTTATCAAACATTTCTCTTTATCATTTGAATCAAACTCACAATGTCATTAATAAATTAAAATTCAAAAATTCAGAATATTTCATAAAATGCAGAAAAAACTATCTTTTATTTTCACTGCTCAAATGAATATTGCCATAATTCTGAATATAAACTTAAATTCAAATATTTATTTTATATATATATTGATAAAACATGAAGTGGTTAATAATACATACCATTAAGCCTGAAATTATTCATGTGAGTAGAGTATTGAGAGGCAGAAAAATTTCATTGCGAAAGAAAAAAGAGGATTGGACTGTTAAATGATATGTCAAAACATTATGAAAGTATAAAAACATTTTTGTGGTATACTACAAAATATCAGCAATACCTTTTAGAAAGAAAAAAATATTACCAGCAATACATAAAAAATTTTTTTTACTGACAATGAATGCATATTCTATTCATATGAACCTTGCCTAAAAATCTTCAACATTAAATAAACTATTGAGGTTGATATGCTGTAAAACAAAAACTGAAGCAAACCTAAATTTCAAAGCATTATCAAGAAATTCAACAATGTTCACACCATGAAAATCTTAAAGAACAGAAATGAATGATAGAAAAAAAGGATTTGAGGTTTTTCTATACAGTAAAGTTCCTCACTTCACTTAAAAATCAATGAAAATGGAAAATATTTTTAAGACTATAAATTATTTTTGACAAACAAGATAGTCTTTTTATTCCATTTTAAAATCCTGTAGTTTAGACAATATATATATATATATATATATATATGTGTGTGTGTGTGTGTGTGCGTGTGTGCAATATAAATAGATGCAAATGTATTTACAAACTTAATTGCAAAAGGCTTGCACACAAATAAAAAAAGCTTAGTATCATTTGTTTTTAACTATTAATAATTATTTTCTTGTGTGTGTGTGTGTGTGTGCAGAAGTGGGCAAGTTTGTGATTTTTTTTATAAGAAAAAACAAAGTCTGAAAAGAGGCAATTTATTTTGGTTTTGTTCTTATCAGACTTTGTTATTGTCAACACTAAAACCCAGTTAAGAGTTATACAATAAGAAAGTATCATTCACTAAAAATAAGTTGGATTTTTAAGTGAAAAATATACAAGATCACTTGGTACATCCAATTTGTTTTCTTTCCTTCAAGATTTCAAACTACTTTTTTGAAACTTGGAGCTGTGATCAATACATTCTCATTTTCTTTATCTGGTGGGTTAGTGTAAAAGAAATTTTTATATTTTTATTTTTTTCAATTGAATTATTGTCTGCAACTGAAGATGATTATTCCTGGAATTCAGAGACAAAATACAGTCAGTATTTTATAAATTGTTTTGACTAGTAACATTATACTTTCATCTACTACCGCATACCAAAATTCATGAGATAGATGCCTAGTATTATATAAAACCTCCTCTAGCTTGCAGATGTGAGGCAATGCAACATGAAAGTCGTTTGAAGATATTTAGAGAAATGTTGTTCTCACAGCTGTCCACAGATCTCGGATATTTGCAAATGCAGGATGTTGTGTGTGAATAAAGCTCTCCACATCCACAAAATGCATGGTTATGGCTCATATCATGCAAATATAGTTGCCAAACTATTAACAAAAGTCTCCAGAATGCTCTTCAAAGCAAATCTGGGCAACTTGAGCCCCATAACAAGATGAATTATGCAACTGGAATAGCCCATCAGTGTTGTGGTACATGAAGTAAATGAGTAACCAGTGGACCCAATACATGTGTAGGGAAAGTTTACAGTTCACATTTAAATAAATTGAAACCCCCCTTCAGATGCCCGAGTTCAAATATGAGTCATATGTAAATGTTTAAAAAGATACAGGGGATTTACATATCAAGAGAGAAATTCATTGGACTAGACTGTAGGTTTGGTCAGTAATGGTGGGATAGACAACTGAAAACTGTTCCTTTGAAGTTACTGATTCTGAAATTGAAGTCCTTTTGAAAGTGAATGCATTTTTCTCATTTTTCATTGACAACCTGTACTTGTACATTCTATACTATGTCTGAAAAAAAAAAAAAAATTAAATGAAACTGATTTTTTAATTTTCCAAATCAAAAGGTGAAAGCATTGTTTCTTGTATGGGGGTGTATGTGTGTGTATAACCCACACATGCCATATAAACTCACCCAATATTTTCATAGATTCAACACCAACATACTTGGTGCTATGTTGTCAACTGGAGTCCCTAACCTCTTCAGTCTTATTCTCTGTTAAGTCATTTGTTTGTTTCTTCCACTGAACTAGCTAGAATATGTAACTTTTCAGTGCTACCAAACCCAGGGATTGAACTCACAGATGCCAGTATTTTAAGGAACATTTTAAACCACAAGGTCATGTGTGTCTTTAATCCCTGGATTTGGCAGTCCTTAAAGTTATATATGTAGTGACTCAGTAGAAGAGAGGGACAAGCAATATAAATGTGAATAATGTTAATGAGTATTAACTGATATGAAATATCCCCTAAGGATGGAATGCAAAATGAGAACAATGTACCACCTGTGGATTAAAAGTTTTAGCTTTTCTATGTACAATAGTGAAAATGTTGTGAGTATAACAACCAAGACGAACATGCTGGTTTGAATAGTGAAGCCTATGTAATTTTCATGCTTAAAATATACACACATAAAATGAGATTCTAAAAAAATAAGAATAGTGCATGTCTATATTTCTGAGAGGTATTGTAATTATTTAGTGTTCTGACTGTTGTCGTCATCTTTAATGCCATATGACATTTCAGCTAATGTCTGCTCCAACCTTCTTCAGGGGATTAGAATTTTGAACTGAACCCTTTATTTTGATCACTGGGGTAGATTGTTTTCATTCCATAGTTATACACTGATGTCCTCAAGGCCCAGTGGATTGAAGTGTTCATCAGATCTAGTGACTTGACCCAAAGAGTTATGAGTTCAATATCTGGCTACAGCAGTGGTTAACAAAAACTTGGAGAGTTAAGTTGAAAGGAGATAACTAAGACATCCAGAAGTGGCATGATTCATGGAATGAGAACAATCTACCCAACTGATTGAGATAAATGGTTCAGTTCAAAATTCTAATCACTCAAAGAAGGTTGGAGCATAGAATGGATAAAATGTCATGAATATGGCAATAAAGATGAGGACAGCAGTCCAAACAACAAAAATAAGGTAAATAAGAATAGTGTTATTTAAAACAAAATAATTCTCAGTAGATAAATTCATGATTGAATCTAGCTGTTGAAAATTTTAAAGTTATGTTGAACATGACTAACTATAAAGAATAAGTAATTTTTCTTGGTTTTGCAAATATCACTTGAACATTCTCCAACAGGGAATAAAAAGATTCAGTCAACAAAACTGAAAAATATCAATGAGAGAGAAAGAAGCATGATTGTCCATTAAGACAACAAAGAATAGAAGCAAAAAATTATAGAATTAAGGGATTTTTATGTCAGTATGAATTTTATGCAAATTACAGCTTTTCTTGATTAATAAGCATGCATTAAAAGAGCTGTTGAAGAGAAATGTCAATTACATAAAGAGTAAAGTATTTGACAAATGATATGTTTAACATTCTTTACTTCTTTAAAAAAAAAAGTCTGAAACTATCAACAAATATTATTCGAAACAAACTGCATATTTTGGGAGACAAAAGTCTTTCTCATCCAATTGCCTGTATGAAGGATCTTTTGCATGACACCATTGCAGTTCAGTTACCAGGGTTACAGTAAGGATGTAGTAAACAACACAAGATCCAGACTTAAAAAAATCAAATGCTAAACACTGACTGGTTGATTTTTGTTAGAAATTAAAAAGACTCAAATTTACAAACTTTGTTTAGCACACACACAAAAGCAAAGCCCAAACAAAACTCAAGAAATTTCTTCTATATTTCACACCTTTATGCAAAATGTTTTTTGGTCAATAGAAAGCCAGGAAACATTTAAAAGCATGAATTAGTGTGTTATTTTTTCATGTCACCTCCTTCTTCATTTTATGTCATTTATAGAATTTTCATATATATATATATATATATATATATATATATATATGAATATCATCAAATTTTCAAACTCATGGAGTGGTTTTGTTTAGGCTCTCTGAAAGTATCGGGTATTTTTCGTGTATGGTGGATTAATTGTTGATGGACGAGTTCTTATGGTGACTGTATAAATTTTAAAGAATTACTGGATTCTGATTCTGATTAGCTAGATATAAGATAGTAACTGATGACCAGCCTCGGTAATTTCCCCTCCTCATATTTGGCCTTTTGCCACAATTGTATTTTTGATATAATAAATTGCAAGAGAAAATGGCAAGCATATTAACACATCCCTTGACAAACATCAAGCAATCGTTATTATCTCTTTCTCCCTCACCTATTTCTTTTCTCACTGTTTCATCTGCATGCTTCTTTTTATACTTGATAAACAAACAGAACATTTTAAGATTGAGCGATTACTTCAAAGACATTCTTACCCAATTATAACCCTCATACATACATGCATACATCCACATATATGTTCCAGCCTATGTACACATAAACACATGCTTACAGGGACTACCACAAATATTTCAACAATCCTGTATCAACCAAAAATACATCTTAATTTTTTGTAAAAACCCGAATTGATTTATATGTATATAAATTTGTTTCAATTTACAATTTTGATGTTATTGTTCTCTACCCCTCTTATGGTGGGTTATCTAACTAACAGGGCAAAATCAAACTAATCTGTTTTAACACCCACACACATCACTATAAGAGATAACCCACTATAAGGACATTGGCATCAGGATGTTGGAGGTGTTCATTGGCAGAAACTAACAGACTTGATTTGTGGTATTACCATTGGAGTATGCCTCCTATTAACAATTATGGAATTAAATAGGAGGCATTATTTTTGGAGCAACCCTCCTAATAACAAAAATACTGCCATTGATTTTTTTTCCTGTTATGTTGGTCTGAAGTTAACTTTAGAAGAAATTATATGAATTATTTCAAGAGATACAAGAGATAATGCTGAAATATTTGAAAAAAATTTAAACAAAAATTCTGTTTTTCTCCAATATTGTTCAATTAGAAAATGTCAGGAAAAAAAATGAATAAATTAAAGTTTTCAACACTTAATTCATTATTTTAATTTATATAATGGATAACCAAACTTAAATATTTAAATGTAATTTCATTACATCTTTTACTAGCTTAGAAGCCAGCATCAGGTGAACTTTTTACTAATTCCTGTAGAGAGCTTTTGGGCATTTGGCATCCTATGTATGCAAAAGTTATAAGAATTTAGAAATAACAAAATTATTTTAGGTTTATTCAATACCTTAATTCCCCATAGGCTTTCTTTTTTATATACACAACTGATCTCCATAGTTTGTTTGCATTTATTTTGTGTGCAATTTCTATTTTCTTTTAAAAATCAGCATTCTTTATGATTCCTTCACAAAGTCACTCTTAGAAGACATTACGGAACTGAATTACATTATATTTTAAATATGTCACAGTATGCGTGCTAGAAAAAAAAACATATGAGCAACATTCCGTGCCCCGCTTAAAGTTTTAATTACACTTTAATTAGACGATATAATTTGCAACAAAAAGTAAAATTAAAGTTAAAAATTTAATAAATAATAATTATTTTTTAAACCTTTCTCCTTGTTCAATATTTAAATGAGTTATTTAATTTTTAATCATGTGAAACTGCAATAGTTACTACCTGTTCCCTCAGGTTGTTTATGATTAGCTTGGATCGATAAATAAATGGACGGACAGACATGTACACTGCGCTTTATTATTGTAGAATTGTTTTTCCGTTGTTCTCTCATTTTATTTACCAAATTTCTAATCTTATTTTTCAAAAAGCTATGCTCACAATTTCCACTAATGTTCAGTCAGTTAAGTGCCATACATGATACACACTTGGGTGATCATGTCTTGAAAAAGACATGACTGAGTAGAAGATTTTTCTACAGTAAGTTGCCATTACTTTCTGCAATAGATTGGTTGCCAGCCAAGGCTATAGAAACCAATCTGTCCTGCTATTTAACGCATAGCTGGATGGAGAAGTGATTGACTAATACCTTTCCGGATGGTATGTTCATGCAATGAAAATCAACTGGACTTCAAACTCAGCTCTCCAGTTTCTCTTTCTATCCACTCCTTCACAACGTACATCTTTGCACCACAATTCACAAAAACAAACTCATTCAATTCACCCTAGCATGTAAGATGTTGATTTATTATAGGTCTTCTAAATGGCACTAAAAGTGAAAATTAGAAAAACAAATTCAGTCACAATCTTACCAATTAAGAAACTAAACCTCAAACAATCATATTTTGATTTCAGTTTGCATTCTGCTTCTTTTTTTTCTATTTAAACACACCTTGGATAAATTGTACAAATTCTTGATTTTATTGTAAATTATGTAGTTTTTCCATTTTTACATGTTTTCATTGATATTTTTAAATAACATTATTGATTTCCCAGTAAAAGTTTAGTTTCATTTTTAGGCAAATATAAAAAGCCTTTCAGGTAAAGTGTTTCATATTTTATATTTGTATTATGACATCTGAACACATGAGGAATATAGATTCTGCATTTCTGATAAAATGCTGTTAAGTGAGTGAACAGTAAGATTTTGGTTTCAACAATATTCAAAGAATTCATTGCAAAAAACTGAAGGATTAGGTAAAATCATGAATGATTAAGAATTCTATATAAAAAAATGTGAGCTATTGAAAACCAAATGACTGCAAATCTGAATAGGATTCTTGCAACTGTCCATCAAGCAACCCAGTTTGACACCCCAAAAATGCTATCTGTAACTACATATCAGTACAATTCTCATGCAAATTAGCACCAAAGTTATCATGCAAATTTAGCAGTGATGCCATCTACACCTTTATGCAAAATGACTGAAAACAACTGCTTAAGTTTCTTTTCTTTCACCAGTCAGTTTTAGACCCACTACAGTGACAGGGTGTAATTGAGTTCTTTTTTTTTTCCTTAGATTAGGTCATTTGCAGTGGTATGAATTTATTTTCAGAGTGGATAATGAAATTTGTTTGGCCTTGAAAAATATTATGTTGTCTGTGATTGCATCAGTTTTTTATCATTCCCAAGCACTGGGCATGACTGTCGATTAGTTGTACTACAGCCAATGTCTGCAATGCACCTTACTCCAAGGAAGCATACAAAAATTGAAGCACTGCACTAACACATTGGCAAGCCTTACAGAGAGATTGCAGATATTGTTGGTGTCATTCGTGTCATCAATGTAAAGAAACAAACTAGATCCATCAGCTCAAAATGTAAAGGAAAATGCAGTTGGAGGAGAAAAACAACACCAAAAGACAATGTATATGTAATCAGAGAAAGTGTGAAAGATCCTAAGAAGACATTATTTGTTTTGTTTTAATTATTTGCACAAGGGTGTATGTTGAAAGACTGCCTTGTCCAAACAGCCAATTATTCAGAATTTACTTTTACTATACCAGATATACCCTTATTTACATTTTTTCACGTTTGCCTGATTCTCTTTTACAAATTGCAAACTTTGTAGGAAAATAATCCAAAATTTGTAGCCAGAGAAATTGTAACAAAGTTCAGTATATTAAATAGAACTGTTAGGAACAGAGCTTGAAAACTGGAGTGTATTTGAATGAATGAATGAAACTAGTAGCAGCAGGTACTAATGAAGCCCAATGGTATGAAAATTATCTGTCAATCAATATGAAGAATTGGTTTAATCAATATGAAGAATTGGTTTTATATTGTATGGATTATTACATGTACCTCATAAATAATTATGAAAAGTCTATATAAAATAAAATATGATAACAAATTTTATGCTCTTAAATTATAACAGGAACATTATTAAAACATTTTATAAGTCAACTTTAAACCAAATAAAATTTATTTTATTAAATATTATAAATGAAATGTATTTCAACTAAGAAACTAATTAGAATTTAGTCAGCTTATAATTTACATTAAATATAAAATTTACACAATATTTGAAACTTGTCTCAAATTATTATATTTTCTAACATCAAAATAAAAACTGGTACAATCATTGAATTCTGCATAAAAGAGCACTAAAATATACAGCTCTGATTATTTATACAAAGAGAAGAAATACATTGAAAACACTTTCAAACTTCTCCAGGACCTTAATCATTTTATATTCAATCATGAAACAAAAGGTCCATAAAATATTCCAAATTAAAAAAAGAAAACAGCAACTCCAGAGAAACCCCATGAATCAAAAATGTATCTTGCCTACTATCACATCTACAATTGAAAGAATCTACCTAAACTCAACATAAAAATTGTTACTACTACATCCAAAACAATAAAGAACTTAGTACTAAACAAAACAATGAGTTAAAACCAGGAGTAGTTTACTCCATTGCCCATAATAATTGTCATAAAAAATATATAGGAGAAACCTCAGGGAATCTAAAAAGATTACATGAACACAAAAAGAACATTTTACAAAATAATACGTTAAATGCATTGGTTGCCCACCGTAATCAGACTGACCACAATTTTGACATAAAAAACTATTCACTACAGCATAAATGTCTAGAGAGTGCCTTAATTACAGTAAATTTGCACCCTATGTCTTACAACATTTCATTATTCCTGGCAGATCTTCTCATAACACAGAGTGAGATGCCTACTTATAAAAGTGATGGAAAGAAAAAGAAAACATTTCTAAATGAATTCATCTAGATGAAAAAAAAAAAAGATTCTGAAATTCCCAGTATCCCTCTGTCATGTGTATATGTAGTCACACCAACATAACAAATTTAGTTCACTCAAGTCCTGAAGGATGAACTGCATAACAAGTAAACTTTTTGACTGTCATACAATTTCCTCAATCCTGTTATTGATATATAAAAAGGTATATTGTCATTTCTAACATCTATAAAAATTAAAGTGTAAATTTGAATCCCATTCAATTAACATACTTGTAAATTAAAATTATTTTCACATGCCAAGTGTTTAGATTTATGCCTATACGAGAAATATATAAATGATACACATAAAAAGAAGTTGAAAGAAAAAAAGATATTCATTTTTTGCCTTTCAAGACATTCACTGCTGTGAATTCACACAAAACTCACTGGAGTTTTAGTTATTCTCCATTAGTTATCAGTTATGGACAATTTTGATTTCCAGTTCAGTTACATTTTATTACAAAATTTTGATTTCCAGTTCAGTTACATTTTATTACAAAATTTTGATTTCCAGTTCAGTTACATTTTATTACAAAATTTTGATTTCCAGTTCAGTTACATTTTATTACAAAATTTTGATTTCCAGTTCAGTTACATTTTATTACAAAATTTTGATTTCCAGTTCAGTTACATTTTATTACAAAATTTTGATTTCCAGTTCAGTTACATTTTATTACAAAATTTTGATTTCCAGTTCAGTTACAAAATTTTATTTTACAAAATTTTGATTTCCAGTTCAGTTACATTTTATTACAAAATTTTGATTTCCAGTTCAGTTACATTTTATTACAAAATTTTGATTTCCAGTTCAGTTACATTTTATTACAAAATTTTGATTTCCAGTACAGTTACATTTTATTACAAAATTTTGATTTCCAGTTCAGTTACATTCTTTACAAAAATTGCTTTTCCTTTTCTTAAAATATATTTTTTCAAGTTCTCAAATACTGTTATCAAAGTCAAAAATTTAGAACTTTCTGCATATAAAAACATTGTTACATTTCACGAAACATGGTTGTTCAGTCATTTCAAATTGTGTAAATTTGTAAAAATTTAAACAAATGCAAATTAAAATCTCCACAACATGATAACTTTAATTATGTTTTAATTGTTCTTTTAAACAATTTTTATTAAAATGGACAAGTTTTTATGATAATTGAATTTTATCCATCATCTTTTCTAAATTGAGAATCACCTTCCGCAAACCTAGCTGTTTCAGATGCTAAAAAAATCCAATATCTAAACTGTGTCTGAACATTTTTGCTTACATGAGTCATCTTCAGGGTCATAAAAAAGTAAATGTGAAGAAAAAACCAAGTAATTTAAGAGCAGAATCTTCATGTGGAAGCAGAATTAATAATAGAATAATAAAATACAATAATTCTATGTCTGTAAAATGGCCAGGTGTGGATTAAAAACTAAAACTTCACTATCTCTTAAAAGTTATGAATGGCTGATGATACAAGAGTGATTTGATTCATTTTGTCTTACTTCTAATTTTTCAAAACTATTTCCATAGTTTTTTTTTTAGATTAGCTTGAAAGAATTCAAACAAATGGTATCTTACTTGATGAATAGAAAAAAATCTCAGTTGGCTGCATGATGACATCCATTTTTTTTTTTACAAAAAAAAAAAAAAGTTAACTTAATAAATTCAACATAGGGACATTTCCAATTCATTCATCAACTTCTTTCCCAGAGATTCACAATATTTTCAAGCATTTCAAACATTTTCTTATGAAGATTAAACAGACAAAGCTTTTAATAAAATTCTCTTAGAATAAAGAATTAAGAAAATCTTGCATCCAAGAAAGAATATAGAGAAGATGAGCAAGAATGTATTCACATACACATATTTAGATAATATTTTTTCTGTTCATATTAACATTTCCCAAAAGTAGGTTGCTCAAAACAGACAACACCTTAACCTGTTTAAATTAAAAATTAACAGAGCATGTTAATGTAGGTGTGAATATTCAATATTTTAACCCAGAAACTCATTTAGAAAACAAATATTTAATACAAGAAGGAAACAAAATAAAAATAATAGTTTAAATATTTTGGTCGGAGGGAGAATATATGGCCAACGATGTAAAAGCGAGTAACAAGTCATCAAATATTTCAGCAAGCTTTCTTCTTTATGTGCCATGTCCACTGAGGATATAGGTAATCATGGCTCTCCACAATTTCTTGTCCTTTGTAGCTCTTAATAAGTTTTGTTTTTTGTTATTTCTCCTAAATCCTGTTCCACTCCACATTTACTTAAGCTCACAAAGTATGTTACGCATTGTTTTCCTCTGTCCCTCTTGCCTTCAATCTGACCTGTGAATATCAAATTTTCTAAACCCTCTTTCCTCATGTGTCTGGTACTAGTGGGCAAGGAGATCAGGTAGAACAGCCACATGGTGCTAATGTGTTACCTTCTGGTTGTTTTTTTGTGGTGGCTATTTCATTTCTCAGTTGTGCCAGAAAGTTCGGCATGCAAATGATGTTTAGTATACAATAAGGAGTTGTGGCTGCATCCCAGTTTCACTAAAAGGTCCTTTCCTGCTATGGTTGTTTGAGCCCCTGTCTCTGTAACAGCTGTAATTTGAATGGCTCTAGGTTCTAGGTTCATTTGACTTGACTGTTCTAATTTTCTGTGAGCAGTTGCATTTAAGGCGACCTTTACACCAATGAACGACTGTGGTTCTGGTCTTTCAGATGTAAATGGGTTGTTGATCCAGGTATATTCCTACTCCTCCATCTAGTCATAATGGGAGTTGTGTACTAATAGTCATTATGAAAGATATACTTTCATTCTGGTCATGGCTAGCAGTATCTTCTATTATACAGTTTGATGAGGCTGTATCAAAGCATACTGATGAAAAGTGGTTTTCTGTACCATACTTGTGACATGACTTTTCCCATGCAGACATTGCTTGCGGCCTCTGGAGTGCACATTATACCCACAACCCTTGCATTTTTCAACATGCATTTTATGGCTCCTGTTGGTGGTGAGGTGTAGGTCTCCTAAATGACATGTTCCATTGGTATGCAGACTTAAAGGTGGTGATTTGATCAGAAGTGCATGTCTCTTTTGGTTGGAAGTAGCTTGTGGCTCTGGCGATAGATTCTAAAGTCAGTAGGCATTCTATTACATTATTTAGGGTTATCAACGTAGAAATCTCAGTCAAAATTCTGCTCTGGTAAGATATGTCATGCAGGCTGACAATGATTTGCAATTTAATCATATCTGCCAAGTATGATGTTATAAAATGCTGGCAATCACACCCACTGTTTCTCTGAATGCACAAAGCATTGCCTGTGCTTCAGCTGGGAAATGAATGTTGTGATGGTTTCTTCATCACTTTGTTTCAGCCAAAAGTACTGTTGTCTGTAGGCTTCTGGGTGAATGGACTTCACTGTGACTGATTTAATGTATTCCAGCAACTGTTGTTCTCTGGCATCATTGAGAGCATCAAGGCCAATGAAATTGAAAAGCATTTTGTTTACTGATGAGCTGCACACAGATCGTGGTACATTTTGAATTTCATTTGGGTCGGTCAGCGAAGTTATTTGCCTGTAGTGATTCTATGCATTCTGGAAAATAGTCCATTTGTTATCAGATGAGTCTGCCTTGACTACTGGGTGTTCAGGTTTCATGTGCTGGCAGTACAATTAGGCTCAATTGTATAAATGGTGCCATAAGATGCATTATTTGTTCTCACATGGCAAGTTGCTGCTGTTGCATTTGAAACATAATATTCATTGGATTACATACAACTTGTTGGTTCAGCAGGGCGTCATCGGAATTATTCACTGGGGCAGTAATTTGCTCTGCTTTAGATGTGTTGGTTGATTTGTTTTGTTTAACAGCATATCAACCTCTGTGGGTTATTTAATGCCCAAAAAGGTAGGGTTTTAAAGGTATTTTTTTAATATCCAATTATAGTGAGAAGGCTGATTTAGTCAGATTTTGATGAGAAATTTTTTTTTATTTTAGATAACTAAAAATGTCTTCTAGTTTTGAATTTAAAAATGTATTGCTGGTAATAATTTTTTTCCTTCAAAAATGTATTATGGCCATAATTTTTTTCTTAAAAATGTACACATTTCTATAAAAGTCTATTTTTATAGTTTCATAGTGTTTTGATCCCAGTTTGGGGGGTTAACTATTTGCACCTAGCTGGAATCCCAACAGGTGCTACCACTCCAGGTCAGGGTGGACCTGGGAACAACAGCAATTAAGAGGTGGTTCCATGCTCCTCACAACCTCCCAATCAGAGGCCTTGCAGCTGGACACAGTTTACTGTCATATCCAGGACCTAGATGTGTTGGGCAAACAAACTTTTAGTCTAGTAACAAGATGGTGGTATGACTATGTGCTAACAACAGTGAATGAATAAGTTTACCAAGGTAACATTATGGGTCAAGAGTGATCAATAGTAATACAACTCAGGCATGATACTAGACTGAAGCAAATTCAAAATAACGTTCAAATATTAAAAGTGTAAAACAATTATATATGAAAGGGTTCAGTATTCTAATGTTTACAAATTTCTTTTCTTCGCTATCCCACTCCTGACACCATGTTACAGCTAAGTAGATAATCCCAATGAAGATAGTAGGCCTGGAAAAAGAAATATTTCTGAGCATATGGGAAGATATTATCTCCCTCTCTAGAGAGTGCAGGTTGTAGAGAGATAATTACAATATGATATGAACATTAGTTCTTTTTTTTATGCATATTTACCTTTTTTGTGATATTTATTTAATTTATGAAATATTTTTTGTTGAGTCATTCCTCTTTAGCCTTCCTGCATTTGTTCTTTATTTCTTTGTGCAGTATCTTATATTCTGTTCTGGGTCTTGGCATTGTCTTTCATTTCCTTTCTATTAGGTCAAGAATTTCATCTGTCATTCATTTATCTTTGGGATGATCTTGATTGATGATGTTCTAAAATTTCTCATAATGTGTCCCACTTTGAGTTTCCATATTCATGTTGTCCTTTTGTAACTGCTTTTCACACTGTCCATATATTTTTTCTTCACATTTGAAATGTTCAAAAGTCTCTTGCATTGCAATTTTGCTGTTGCCTTAAGTCTTTAATTCCAATAGTTTCATTTTAAGTTTATATATCACTGGAAGGTGGTCACTCCTACTGCTGGCATTTGAATATGTTTTGCAGCATAAAACTGCATTCCTGAATCTCATGTTGATAGTTATGTAGCTGATTTAGTTTTTTGTTTCTCCTTCTGGGTTTCTTCATGTTCATATAAGTCTTGGGTGTGCTTTGAACCAGGTGTTAAATATTACCTGGTCATTCGCTGTAGACTATTAAAACCATTTTTCCTCAGCATTCATTACGAGTTCCTAGTCCAAATTTGCCAACTATTTCACCATCCTTCTTGTTGCCTACTTTGGCAGTCAGTTCACCCATGATAATTATAATTTAAAAAAACCCTTGTTTTAGCTTTCAGTATTGTTACTAAAATGTAAGTAAATTTAAACCATATAATCTTTTTATTATTGCTAATTTTTGTTACTGAAATTTAGTTATTGTGTACTGCCATGACAAAATGACATCATTGGAGATGTGCGTTGTGGTGCATTGGGTAGCGGCTCGGAACGAGAAATCAGGAGCCGAGTTCAAATTCCAGCTGAATTCATTGCCTTCACTTACGCGCAAATACCCTTGGGAAAGGTATTAATCCATCTCTTCCTTCCAGTTATGGGTTAAATAACAGGACAGATTGGGTTCTATAGCCTTGGTTGGCAACCAGTCTACTGCAGAAAGCAATGGCAACCTACTGCTGGATAATCTTCTGCCCAGTCAGTCATGTCTCTTTCAAGACATGATCACCCAAGCATGTATCACGTATGGCACTTAACTGACTGTACTGCCATTATGATTGACCTGAGAATTTACTTGTTTAACAATTTACTTATTGGCTGTTAATATAGCATTTATATGTAAATCCATTTTATAATTTGTAGTCAACAAAATACCAACAAATAAGATATGGAATCTATTTAATGATAATACTTCACTCTTTTTGCTTATGTAACCAAAAGCAAAAAAAAAAGCAAAAAAGCAAAAAAAAATATGTTGCTACTTGGACATTTTAAAATAAAGTTTTATATGTAGATTCTTGCATAACAAGCGATTTTCAATGCTAACTGGATAAATATTTTGACAGAATGCAATTTTTAAAATGGAAAAGAAATATTAGACAACAGACATTCTAATTGAATATATTCTTTAACTAACAATGTTGTAACTGCTTATTTGATTATAATGCCATTATACAAACTTTTGTCATCAATATTTCTTCAAACAATTTGTCCTGTTTTCCACTATTTTCTTTTCTATTTTTTTAGAACATTTTTAGAATGTCCTTTACATAGTAGACTTGACAAAACAATCTTTGATTGTCTTTCAATCATTCCTTGCCTCACCTTCTATCCTTTTCCCCCCACACATACGTACCTATGATGCATGCCACACCGTTTGGTAACCACTGATCTAAATATTGGTTTTTGTCACAACATTCCAGTCAAATATTCTTCAATGTGATTTAAATTTGCATTCTTAATTGCAGCAGTTCTTGAATCAAAGCAGCTTGAGGCGCCTAATGACTAACCAAGAACCAAATATCTAGACACTTTATAACCTTCTTTTTCTTCTTGTCATGGCCACATTGCTCACTCTCATTAAAATGATTGACTTATATTGAATCAAATTAAATTATGAGTTAAATTAAAAAAAAAAATTTTAGATGCTAATTTTCAACATTAATGTGTTTACATTTTAATTTTATTAATATAATATTTATACAGTATAACCCAATTTAACCTTCATAGAAAAAATGTATTCAGTAGATTTAATTCTTTCTGACAAGTTATTTTGTAGCCTCACCATATATTTGTCTTGATCTTTGTCTTTCAGTCAAAATGAATATTGTTGTCATATCTAATCTGGTGCTCCTGCTTTCCATCTCAAGGTTCTTGACAAAATCCAAAGGATCTGTGATGTAATTGATCCTGTCTTGGCATCTCGACTTCTCACTGATGTGACATGGCTTCTCTCTTTTCTACAAATATTTTCATAGCAGCTGATGAGCTTTTTAACCCTGATGTCTTGACTGCATAAATTTAAGTGTGCCACTAGATTGGCATCTAGGTCTAACCTGTTAACAGTTGAAGTAGCTAAATGCAATTACCACATCTACTCCAACAATTTCTTTTCTTGCACTTTTTGCTTGTGAAACTCCCTTTCATTTCTTTACTCATCTTATAACTACAATCTTCAAAAAATTAAATGCAATGTCAATCACCATCTTCTATTTTCTTGAATCCCATTGAACTTTTATCCTTTCCTCAATCATCCCTTTACTTGGACTTTTCTCTCCCTTTCTCTCCTTGTAACATCCTGCATACTAGTGGCATTTCCTTGTTTGTATGAAATGATTAAAAAAAAAAATCCAAACATTGCCTGGCAGTATTCACTGGTATTTATTTGGTTGAATGTTGTACAGAGCAACTTTCTAAAACTCATCACATTGGTATCTATCATAGAATAACAGGAATAAGTAATTTTTTGAGACAAAGATTGATGCCCCCCCCCCCAAAAAAAATAGACAAAAAAAAAGCAAGATTCTTTAGTAATATTCACTAAGCTGCATTATATCGAACGTTCTTGACCTCTAAAGAAACAAATCAATGGCAATACTACTATTTAGATGTCTACAGATTGTTTAACATATCATTATGCATCTGAAAAAAAGGTGGCAGGAAAATGATTTAATCATGCTTAACCAGGTTGAAACTAATTAATAAAGTCTGTAATTGTATAAATTAGATGAATGAAAGCAATCATTGATTAATTTGACATTTTCAAGTGAGGTGACAACATAATTCTGATAAACATTTCACCCTTAAGTTTTATAGACACTGTTCAATGATTTTTTAATAAGTTTCTGATACTCACAAGACAAATAAAGGGAAAGAGAGACAGGGAATAGCAACACATGATGTACTTGATGGGCTTGTGCAAATAAATAGCAGAGCAGAGTTTGGAAGACGTTAAACATAAATGTTAAGAAAAATTAATTCATGGTCATCGGCAAAAAGAAGACACCAAAATGCTGACTAGCAGTTGAAGATACTAAAATCTAACATGTGCAGAAATTTAAATACCTGAGAAGTGTTCTGACAGAGGATGGAAAGTGCAACACAGATCTGAAGATGCATTAGTATGGACAAGGACACATTTCGAAAGCTAAGCATGGTATTGAGAAACAGGAAGATTTTGTTGAAAACAAAGAAAAGAGTACCAGATTTTATGCAATATCTGTCCATCTATATGGCAGCAAATACTGGATAATCTCTTCAGAAATGAAGGAGAGACTGGAAGCAACAAAAATGTGGTTCTACAGAAGGATGCTCGGAATATCATGGACCAAGCATGTGAGCAATGACAAGGTGTTGGAGAGAATGTAGATGAGAAGGAAACTTATACTTAGCATCAGAAAGAGACAACTGAGGTTTCCAAGACATGGAATGAGGAAGGAAGGGTTGGAGAATCTAATACTCAAATGACATATAAAGGGAAAGAGAGACAGAGAAAAGCAGTATGAGACATACTTGATGGACTTGAGCAAGTGGATGGCAGAGCAAAGTTTGGGAGAGATACGAAGAGAAAAAGTGTTGAGTGCGAAAAGGAATAGAGGCAAGTAGAAGTCCATGATCATTTATGTCTTGAAGGGACACGCCACATAAAAGAACAAGAGAAAGAGTATTAAGAGCTACAAAGGATAGGGAGATGTGTAGGGCCATGATTGCCTATGTCTTGAAGGGACACGCCACTTAAAAGAAGAACAAGAGAAAGGGTATTAAGAGCTACAAAGGATAGGGAGATGTGTAGGGCCATGATTGCCTATGTCTTGAAGGGACACGCCACTTAAAAGAAGAACAAGAGAAAGGGTATTAAGAGCTACAAGGGATAGGGAGATGTGTAGGGCCACGATTGCCTATGTCTTGAAGGGACACGCCACATAAAAGAACAAGAGAAAGAGTATTAAGAGCTACAAAGGATAGGGAGATGTGTAGGGCCATGATTGCCTATGTCTTGAAGGGACACGCCACTTAAAAGAAGAACAAGAGAAAGGGTATTAAGAGCTACAAAGGATAGGGAGATGTGTAGGGCCATGATTGCCTATGTCTTGAAGGGACACGCCACATAAAAGAACAAGAGAAAGAGTATTAAGAGCTACAAAGGATAGGGAGATGTGTAGGGCCATGATTGCCTATGTCTTGAAGGGACACGCCACTTAAAAGAAGAACAAGAGAAAAGGGTATTAAGAGCTGCAAAGGATAGGGAGATGTGTAGGGCCATGATTGCCTATGTCTTGAAGGGACACGCCACTTAAAAGAAGAACAAGAGAAAGGGTATTAAGAGCTACAAGGGATAGGGAGATGTGTAGGGCCACGATTGCCTATGTCTTGAAGGGACACGCCACATAAAAGAACAAGAGAAAGAGTATTAAGAGCTACAAGGGATAGGGAGATGTGTAGGGCCATGATTGCCTATGTCTTGAAGGGACACGCCCACATAAAAGAAGAACAAGAGAAAGGGTATTAAGAGCTACAAGGGATAGGGAGATGTGTAGGGCCACGATTGCCTATGTCTTGAAGGGACACGCCACATAAAAGAAGAACAAGAGAAAGGGTATTAAGAGCTACAAGGGATAGGGAGATGTGTAGGGCCATGATTGCCTATGTCTTGAAGGGACACGCCACTTAAAAAAAGAACAAGAGAAAGGGTATTAAGAGCTACAAAGGATAGGGAGATGTGTAGGGCCATGATTGCCTATGTCTTGAAGGGACACGCCACTTAAAAGAAGAACAAGAGAAAGGGTATTAAGAGCTACAAGGGATAGGGAGATGTGTAGGGCCACGATTGCCTATGTCTTGAAGGGACACGCCACATAAAAGAACAAGAGAAAGAGTATTAAGAGCTACAAAGGATAGGGAGATGTGGAGGGCCATGATTGCCTATGTCTTGAAGGGACACGCCACTTAAAAGAAGAACAAGAGAAAGGGTATTAAGAGCTACAAGGGATAGGGAGATGTGTAGGGCCACGATTGCCTATGTCTTGAAGGGACACGCCACATAAAAGAACAAGAGAAAGAGTATTAAGAGCTACAAGGGATAGGGAGATGTGTAGGGCCATGATTGCCTATGTCTTGAAGGGACACGCCACATAAAAGAAGAACAAGAGAAAGGGTATTAAGAGCTACAAGGGATAGGGAGATGTGTTGGGCCATGATTGCCTATGTCTTGAAGGGACACGCCACATAAAAGAACAAGAGAAAGAGTATTAAGAGCTACAAAGGATAGGGAGATGTGGAGGGCCATGATTGCCTATGTCTTGAAGGGACACGCCACTTAAAAGAAGAACAAGAGAAAGGGTATTAAGAGCTACAAGGGATAGGGAGATGTGTTGGGCCATGATTGCCTATGTCTTGAAGGGACACGCCACATAAAAGAACAAGAGAAAGAGTATTAAGAGCTACAAAGGATAGGGAGATGTGGAGGGCCATGATTGCCTATGTCTTGAAGGGACACGCCACATAAAAGAAGAACAAGAGAAAGGGTATTAAGAGCTACAAGGGATAGGGAGATGTGAAGGGACATGGCACATAGAAAAAAAAGATATTGAAGAACTTATTCACAAAAAATCATATTTTTCTTTATCCTTTATCACTTCATTTCAAGGGATGTGAGTTAAAATCTCAACAGCAATCTATCTTTTATGTCTGTTCCATGCTGTCTACACACTCAGAATTAATGGCTTAAGTAGCTAAAAAAATTAAGAAAAAAGTAAATACAAGTCAAAATAATGGTTGATAATCTTCTTTATGTGCCGTGTCATTTCAGGACATAGGCAATCATGGACCGCCACTTGTCCCTATCCTTTGTTGCTCTTAACACTTTTCCTCTTAGTTGTGGTACAATGAATATCAGCTCAAAATGAGAAATTGGAGAGCTGAGTTTGAATTCCAGCTGAATTTGCTACATTCATTTACATGCAAATATGCAGCTATGTGTTAAATAGGAGGAAAGATTTGGTTCTACAGCCTTGGTTGGCAACCAGTCTAATACAGAAAGAAATGGCAACCTACTGCAGGAAAATCCTCAGCCTAGTCAGTCATGGATTGAAAGAGACATGATCACCCAATTGTGTATCACATATGGCACTTAACTGACTGATCTCTCTCAAACCTTGCTTCACCATCCACTTACTCAAACCCACCACATATGTCTCACACTGCTTTTCACTGTCTCTCTTTCCTTCTATCTGTTCTGTGAGTATTAGATTCTCCAAGTTCTCCTTCTTCATTATGTGTTCCAGAAACTTCAGCTGTCTCTTTCTGATGCCAAATAAGTTTCGTTTTCATTTACATCCTCTCCAAAACCTTATTGTTGCTCACGTATTCAGTCCATAGTATTCTTAGCATCCTTTTGTAGAACCACATTTTTGTTGCTTAAAGTCTGTCCTTCAACTTTGAGGAGATTGTCCAGCATTCACTGCCATATATGAGGACAGATATCACATAACAGTCCAGTACTCTTTTCTTTGTTTCTAATGAGATCTTCCTGTTTCTCAATACTCTGCTTAGCTTTTTGAAATGTGTCCTTGGCCATGCCAATGTACCCTCAGATCACAGTGATACACCTCCCATCTTCTGTCAGAACACTTCCCAGGTATTTAAATTTTTGTGCCTGTTTGATTTTAGTATCCTCAAATTATAGTTGGTATTCTGGGTTCCTCTTTTTGCTGATGACCATACATTCATTTTTCTTAGTGTTTATGTTTAGTACTTTCTTCTCACCTTCCCTTGCCACTCCTGTAAGAGATCCTGTATTTTCCTTTCAGTATTTGCTATCAACACTATGTTATCTATGTATCTTATATTGTCGGAATTGTGGCCACCAACTAATACTTTATCTAAGAAAAAATAAAATTCATATAGAATCTAACCATATATATTGAGTACCTCTAAATAAAGCATTAGTTAACAAGCTGGTTAAGTGAATTTGTTCCTTTACCTGCAACTAAGCTTTATAAATGCAGTGGAGAATTGATTAGGAAGCTTCTTTTTGATAATCACTTCTGTAGAGTTTTTGATTTTCATTGGGAACTTTACAACTTTTAACCTTATCCCAGATTAAATTTAGTGTATATTGTCAGTGAATTTGCTGAACAAGCAACAGTCATTGTCAAAGTAAACTCATTTTCATATATTTGAATGAGAATGAGTGCTGAATGTTTCAGAGTGAGCAGTAGGAAAAGAATGATCAATATTTTGATGTCAGGGAAGGAGAGAAAAATTATCACTGTTTTGGTAAGAGAGAGAAAGAGACTAACTTTATACTGTAAAAGAGAAATATAGAGCTAGAGAAAGACTAAATTTGAACTATGAGAGAGGAGGAGAGATAGAGAGACCAAATGAACTATGAGAAAGAAGAGAGATTAATTTTCTACTGCAAGAGAGTAAATGATTAACTTTTTGCTGTGAGAGAGAGAGAGAGAATAACTTTGTTCTGTGAGAAAGAGAGAGAGAGAGTATGTGTGTGTGTCTTTTTTTTTGTGAGAGTGAAATAAAACAACATTCTATTGAGAAAGGTGAACAATGTATGAAAGAGAAATAGGGAGGGGGAAGTTTAACCAGAGAGAAAAAGATGGAGTAAATATTTTAACCAGAGAGAAACAGACTTGGGGGAGAGGAGGGTGAACATTTTAACATTTTAATAAGAGAGAAATAGATGAACAATTTAATGATAGAGAAAGGGAAAGATTGAATATTTTAACGAGAGATAAATATTTAAGAATAAAAACTTCAGGCAAAAAAAGTTACACTGCCTATTCTTTTCTGCCTACATAAATTACGAGCCAAACATGTTTGTCTTTCTTAATGTAAATAATAAAACTTTTTCAGTGTCCAATCAACAATGTCTGTTGTTAATTTAATGGAGATTGTATTTGAGAAATTAAGACCTTTATTTGAAATTTTACAAATTAGAAATCAAACATTTAAAATAAAATTTCCTAAAAAAAAAAAAAAAAAAAAAAAAAAACGGCCTGCCAGCCCCTACCAACTCCAATTTCCAAACATTACCCTATTGCATATCATCTGTTTTCCAATCAATATATATTAAATCCTTGTAGCAGCCATATTTGTGAAATAATGATTTGTATAGAGACAGACAGTAACATAGTAAAAACGATCCTCGTTGGGTGCCCAATATTCATGTCCTTGTGCTAAATTAGGTTTTATAAATACCAACATTAACAGTTCATTCCTAAATCTTGTCAGCTCAAGTTTCTATTGATTTAATGTAATATGATGTTAGATGTCTTCATTTCTTGTTCAATCAATATACAAGAGAATTTTAGGATCATGTTCTGCTGCTGTCTACATGGTTACACCTTGCCATTTAAACAGAACTGACAAATATATATGTTTTTTTACAGACAAACATTATTTTATTATTTATCTAGTTGATTACATTGCATTTTCTACTAAACTATACAAAGTTAATCAGAAAAATCTAGGTCAATGTACAATTAATGATAATTGCTTCTTAAAAACTTGACAGTATTTACTGAACATACAAAAAATATATAAATGCACATATCTATTTTATATCAGGCAAATTAATATTTAATGTATATTAATATTATAAGTATAAAGGGCAGATTATAACAATTTTTTCCTTAATTTTTATCTGAATTTCTGAGATGAGGAGTTATTATTATGTTTGTTAGTAAAAGTAGGAAATAGATGACAACATTATTCATTATTTTTGTCTGAATTTCTGAGAGGAATAGTTATCATTATACACACTATATTTACACTATTGTTCTCATGTTTGTTATAATTACCTCCTGATCACCTTACAAGTTCAGTAGATATACAAGGATAGAAAGGGGTGTAATACAAGGATGTGTCTTCTCACCAGATCTTTCCAATTTATACAGCGAGACAATACTGAGCATGCTAGAAGTAGTTCTAAGAGGATTTGTCATTGGTGGTCGCAATCTGAACAATATAAGATACGCAGATGATACAGTGCTGATAGCAGACATGGAAAGGAAGCTACAAACCCTCATACAGGAAGTAGTTAAAGAAAATGAAAAGAAAGAACTACATATAAACTACAAGAAAACTGAATGCATGGTAATCAATAAAAAAAAGCCCAAAATGCCAAATCCAAGTAGAGGAGACTAAAATCAACCAGGTACAGAAATTCAGATACCTTGGAAGTGTCATAAGAGAAGAAAGAAAGTGCGACACTGAGATTACAGAAACTGTAATGCATTCTTGATGGTGAAAGAAGTTTTGAGAGACAGGAAAATTTTGCTGGAAAGAAGAGAGTACTGGACTGTTATGTGATGTCAATCCTTCAATATGACAGTGAATGCTGGACAATCTCATCAAAGATAAAGGAAAAACTTGAAGCAACTGAAATGTGGTTCTACAGAAACATACCGGATATAAAGTGGGGGATCAATTACATATTACAATCAATACATAAACTAGCCCCTCACTTTGTGGTCACAGCAGTTTTTATACATTTATATTCCTGAGATCTAAAAGCACAAGGATGCATTCCATGAGCTGAGTAAAGTATTAACAGGAAAATTTTGCTAGAAACAAAGAAGAGAGTACTGGACTGTTTATGTGATGTCAGTCCTTCAATATGACAGTGAATGCTGGACAATCTCATCAAAGATGAAGGAAAAACTTGAAGCAACTGAAATGTGGTTCTACAGAAGGATGCTGAGGATACTATGGACAGAATATGGGAGCAATGAGAAGGTTTTGTAGAGGATAAAAATGAAAAGAAAACTAATACTTAACATCATGAACAGACGGCTGGAGTTTCTGGGGCATGTAGTAAAGAAGGATGGCTTGGAGAATCTGATGCTCATGAAACGGGGGAAAGAGAGAGACAAAGGAAAGCAATGCGTGACATACTTGGACTTCACCAGATGGATGGCAGAGCTGGGTTTGAGTGGTATAACAGGAGAAGGGTTGTTAAGAGCTACAATTGACAGGGAGATGTGGAGGGCCATGATCACCTATGTCCTGAAGGGACACAGCACATAAAAAATCACTTTGTGTCCAAATTCCTGAGATGAAAAGTTATCAATAAGTTTATTAGTAAAAATGGGAAACAGATGGTAACTATTCATTATTTATCCCTGAATTTCTGAGATGAGAAGTTATTATTTACACTCTTTACATGCGGTCCTTATCTTTGTTTCATTATTACAACATTCCATGTAGGTTACCTGGATTGATATACACCTGATAAAAGCCAAAGAATGCAGCAGTCAAAATGTGATAATAGCAACAAATATAATGACAATAGTTTGCATGTAAATAGTGTAAATAATATATTTCTTGTCTGACATTTAAATGATATTTAATAATAATAAAAAAAACCAAAAAAACAAACCTGTTCTTCAATCTAAACAATTTTCCCTCATCTTGATATATTTTATCTAAACTTGCATTAATAACAACTGGTTGCTCACATCTGCTAGGATTTCTGAATAATTCTTGCTGCAGATGCCTGCTCAGACACATTTGTGTGCGTTTAACACTTACAGAGCCAACCTGTGGTTTCTTCTAAAACTATACCAAGAAAACCTTACTGTGTGTGTGTGAGTGTGTGTGTGTGAGAGAGAGAGAGAAATAAAAAAATATAATCTTGTATGAACAACAGTGAACTAGGTCATTGCTCTCAAACCTTTCAGATTATCTCTGGTGAGAAATACGCTTTTTTTTGCTCCAGTATGTCTGTCTAGGATCAATGTAGCATTATCTGTGCCTTATATGAAAAATTTTATGCATATACAAGAGAACACTAAAAGCTCTTGGTACAACCCGCTTCCTAAAATCTGAGCAAATTACCAAAGTTTTTTTTTTCTTGGTTAGGTTGAGAACTTTTTAGCATGGTAACATATTTTTATGGCTTGTCAACCCTTTTCAGGCTATTTTTAAAACAGAAAATATTTTAGAATCTTTTTGGTGTAGTGGGAGGAGACAGTAACAGTTTAGTGATTATCTAAAAAAGAAAAAATACATATGAGAGAAGGCTTATAACCATATAATGTTGAAACATTGATTCGACTAAATTTAATCAATGTTGAGCCTGGTCATTACCTAGATGTGTGACTACTTGGGAATACCATGCACTTGGATGGACAGCTGGAATAATGTATAATGGCTTAGAACTGTTAATCAGAGAGCTGAGATCCAATTTCACTTGGGTTTGTTATATATTCATTTATATGCAAATACCCTTGGGAAAGGTATAAATCCACCTCTTCACTGCCCAAGCTTGATGTTGCTTAACTTCTGTCATCATACAGGAACTGGTGTTTCAATGTGATATGGCCATAAGCCTTCTCTCATATGTTTTGCTATACAGTTCTTAGTTACATCAGTAAAGACTTATGCATATTTGGTATTAGATATTATGATTTTAAAACTTTTGCTCCCATTCTTAATATATTTTTTGTGGTCTTTTTGTCTGTAATGCAGAATTCTCCCTTGCACTGGTATTTATATATCTAAGGGCTCCCATGAAAACGTTCAATAATAAAAAGAACTTAACAAAATAAGTATTTTTACAATATTAGTAAACAAAGTATCTAAACCCTATCTATTGGTTAAACAGAAGAGAAAGATAGGCCCTCTTGCCTTGGTTGGCAGCCAATTTAGGAGAAGGATAACTGAATTCAAAACTGGTTGGATACAAGACTGACTATTTCACCCTGGTCAAACCATACCTTCAGGATCTTAGCAATCATGGCTCGCCACAATTTCCTGTCTTTTGTAGCTCTTAATAAATTTTGTCATGTCTCTAAAACCTTGTTCTCTCATCCATTTAGTCAAGCTAACTAATTATAAACTATCTTGTTTTCCTCTGTCACTCTTGCCTTCAATCTGTAACATAGCAATCAAATTTTTCCAAGGTCTTATTCCTCATTATGTGCCCTAAAAATTTCAACTATTTCTTCCTTTTTGCTTCCATTTTTTCTAAAACTTTCTAAAAAAAAATTTTTTATTAATATTTTGTTTAGCTTTTGGAAGGCACTTTTGCTATCCTAATGCACCATCGGATTTCAGTGTTGTACTGTCCATTGTCTGATAAAACATTTTCCATATATTTGAATTGTAGTACTTGTTTGACTTTAGTATCTCCACAAACCTTCAAAGTACAAACCATCTTTTTCATGTGCCATTTTCCTTCAGGACATAGGCAATCATGGATTTCCACTTGGCCCTGACTCTTTTTCACTCTCAATATTTTTCTTCTTGCTAACTCTCCCAAACCCCACTTCATTATACATTTGCTCAAGCCTGTCAAATAGGTCACATGCTGCTTTTCTCTGTCTCTCTTTCCTTCTATTCAATTATCTAGGACCTCTTTCCTCATTATGTGTCTCAGGAACCTCAGCTGTCTCTTCCTGATGTTAAATAAGAGTTTTCTTCTTGTTTGCATCCTCTCCAACACCTCATCATTGCTCATGTGCTCAATCAATGCTATCCTCAGCATCCTTCTGTAGAACTACATTTCTGCTGCTTCAGGCCTTTCCTTCATCCTTGAAAGATATCACACAGCTGTCCAGGACTCTTTTCTTTATTTCCAATGAGATTTTTCTATCTCTCAGTACTCTCATTAGCTTTTGAAATGCATCCTTCGCCATGCCAGTGCATCTTCAGATCTCAATATTACACTTTCCATCCTCTGTCAGAACACTTCCCAGGTATTTAAATTTTTTTTATTTGTTTTATTTTAGTTTCTTCAACTATAGTTGACATTTTGGGGTCTTCTTTTTGCTGTTGACCATATATTCAGATTCAGTTTTCTTGAAGTTTACACTTAGTCCTTTCTTCTTGCTTTCACTTATTCAGTAGATCTCTGCAAATTTCTAGTTGGTTTCAGGATTTGTTTAATCATTCATTGAAATCTGTCTGTGGAGGTATATTTTATTGTTTGAAAAGCTTAAAATAGATATTAAAAATTATACTTGTATAAGACTTAAATTTTCATCATGTTGAATATTAAGTTTTGGAAATTTAAACACCAATGGTTGAAACCTGTTGATTTATTTTTTTAAAAAGTGCTTTTCTTTAAAGCTCTGTTAGTCTTTGGTTAAGTAAGCTGTGTAATCCCTATCTCCCTCCCTCCCTCCTTATTTGTACATTTAGTTTTTATACTTCCCTCCTTCTCATTAAAGAAAAATAATATATTGGTCATAAAGAGATTTTCTGAAATCTAACTTTTGAGAATACACACTGAAAAAGAAAAACCGTTGTAAGTTTCACTTACTCAGTAGAACTATGCAAATTTTAAGTTGGTTTCAACATTTGTTTAATCATTCATTGAAATCTGTCTGCAAAGTTATATTTTATTTTTTGGAAAGCTTAAGAAAACAGATATTGAATTATACTTGTATGAGTCTGCATATATATATATATATATATATATATATATATATTAGCAGACTCATACAAGTATAATTCAATATATATATATATATATATATATCTTCCTTCAAAAGATTAGTGAGCCAAACAACTTGCCAAAAGAACAGAAGGTAAATATTTTAACATTTTCTTTAAAACTTTGTTGAAAATTTGAAATAATTTTTTAAAAAATATGTCTTTTTTTTCTACTGGCAACTAATACTAATCTGAGAACCCGTATTATATTCCTCTATAACAGAGATTATTCAGACTTATATGAGGATCTACTTAATATTTACACTCTTTTGTTCACACTACTCTACATGTTTCACTTACAAAGCCACGTTAGAAACTGGACTTACTCCGGCTTCTACCCATCAAAAAACAAAGGTATGAATAATTTTATCTTTTTTGTTCATTTGGTGGTATGTTAGCAACCCGGTAGAACAAAATTAAACTTACAAAGAGCGGAAGAACTCTTGAGGAGTCAACAACTAGAGATAGCATCTCAATAAAACACCATGGCAAAAAACAATGAGAAACCACTCCACTATTCCTCTCAAGAATATTCATAGACATGCATAATAAAATTATAAACGTAATGAGGTGAAGGGAGTTATGCCTAAAGACACTGACTTCTTGTTTAGTAAAGAGTGACAGGCACAACAGGTGTCACCGAACTGTCATCCAGTGGCTGTTGGCATAAAGGCGACAAATTCCCTCAGTATTTATCCCTCGCCTGGAAAACGATGAGTGACAGGTGCCACTAGACTGTTATTCTGTGACTGTTTGCAGGAAACAAAAAATGACTCTTGGGACGTGGAATGTCAGAATGACAACCAACTATGGACAGCTGGAAAACATGAAGCAAGAGATGACTAGATTAAACAAACATTTTAGGCATATGTGAAACAAGATGGAGACTTCTGATGAACTGAGTGTGCAGGCAGAATCAGCCCACAGATGGTACAAGAACAGTGTGGCTTCATTAAAGATACCAGAACAAGAAATGCGATATTCATAGAGCAACACAAATGCAGAAGGACCTTCATCTATGCTTTTTAGATTACGCAAAGGCATTTGATAAAGCATGCCACAAACACTTGTTCAAGATGCTCGTAAACCTTGACATTTTTGGAAAAGACGTTAGAATACTCAAGAATCTATATTGACAGCAAACTGTTTGCGTACAGATAGGAAATGAATTCAGCAGGTATACAAAAATAAAAAGGGGCGTAAGACAAGGATGGGTTTTCTCATTGGATCTATTCAACTCATACAGTGAAACAATTCTGATGTTTTCAAAAGGCAAACAAATTTTAATTATGTATAAGAATGGAAAGTCTTCATAGAAAAAAATTCTTCCTATTTTGAATTGAAATGGCTAGCTGTAAATGTGTTCTATGCTGTTCACACTTCTCTAGCTTCTTAAGTTCCAGTTAACTTTGATCTTCAAATTTAAATGCAATGTAAATCATTATCTTTTGTCTTAATTCCTGTTCTTTTATTGTTTCTCTCATTGATAATTTTTTTCTCATGTTTATTCATATGCTGTAAGAACTTGTGTCTTAGTGGCTTTATTGCCTTGCTTCATATGAAATTAAAAAAAATTGGTATAGAAAAGTTGTCCTTATTCAATGTACAGATTGTATTATAATTGTTCTTGTAAAAATATGTTTAGAATTTCTATTTAGGTATCTAGGCTACAAAAACATCTTAGCAATGTTTAACCTTTGTTAAAAATGTGTCAAAAGATGTTTTTTTTCTCTTGACACTGCTATTTTTTTTATCTACCTACTGTTTATTGACAAGAATAATTTTATATCTGCAATCTAATAAATAAAGGTGCCCCTGTTATTCATCTCAGGTTTCTCAACAAAAATTGTTGAATTGGCAATGTAATTGATCCTGACCTGGTAGCTCAACTCCAGACACTCTCATCAATGTAATGTGGCTTCCCTGTCTCATCTACAAATACTTTCACTGCTTCTGCTTTGATGAACTTAGCTCTCTGGTGCTCCCTCTGTATGAATTTACTCAATCTACTAAACTGGTAACTAGGTCTCATCCATTTTACAGTGAAACAAATGTAACCGCAACTTCTACTCCAGTAGCTTCTTTTCTTGCACTTCCCGCCTGCAGAACTCTCTTCCATATACAGCTACAATCTCCAAGAATTTAAATGAAATTTCAATAGCCATCTCTATTCTCCTTGACTCATATCCTTTCCCTGACAACCCTTGTTCTTCTCTCTTTCCACTCTACTCTAACCCAGCTCTCTTCACACCAGTGTCTTCATCCTTATCTTACCCATTCTCCAACATCCCCTATGACCTGTTCCTCTTTCTCTTTACTCTCTTCTTATGCAACCCTTGGCACACCAGTGGCAATACTGGCTTGCTTGGGGTGAAATAATCATAAAAAAAGTGTTTAATATGTTTGTTGTAAATTTTCTAGAAAATGTATAAATTCACTTTCATGTTCAGGTTTTATTAGAACCCTAATCATCACTTTTTAAAACAATAAACAGCTGAGAAAAGAAGGTAGTCAAAATAATAGTGGTATCAAGGGAAAAACTGTCCTTTTGACACACTACTTTTTACGGACACACTGGTTACACATTGGTAACATCTTTTACATTCTTTGTCTATGACAGAATGCTTATAAAATTACAAAACTATCACAAAAATGTAGAATATAGTGATAAAAAGAAAATTCATTTTTTTTTTTTACTTACGTTTCCAAAGTGTTGAGTCCACAAGCTTTTAACTTTAGTAGAACACTCTTCCAGTACTTAGGCATAATCCGGAAATAATGGACGGACCCACTAAGTATTCTGAATTTTGTCCCATTAAGGAAAAACTCTCTATTTTGGTATGTCAGGGAAGGTTTAAGAGGTGCTAGATAAGTCTCAGCATGAATATCATCACTGAAAAAAAAAAAAAAATATTGTATTTGTAGTAAAGATTAAAATGTAAAATATTCAAGCAGACTCAATTTACAAAAATTTGATTTTTTAATGGAATTTCTTGTTTACTTTACAAGTAAAAAATTAATCCCAAACTATTTTGAGAAGACGACTGATTAAATTCAGAGTAGTACAACATTAATTAGTGATATTATTTTTTCTGTACTTAATTAATCTCATTCCAACTCTTTTTTTTACAGATTTTTACACATTTAAAAGTCATCTAAAAAAAAAAAAACATTCTTTGCTCTCTTGGTTTATTTTTATTTTTTGTATACCAAAGCAACATCTACATTTTTTCTCATGTCTTAATTTTACCTTTTTTTTTTTTTTTTTTTTTTATTACTGGCTAATTTTTAAATTGAAACTTATCTCAATATTATGATAAAATGAAAGTAGATAAAAGCAAATTTTATTTTTATGTTTGTTCTTTTTCCTCCCAAAAATAATGAAAAAAAAAATCTCATTGAAAGCTGTTTATGTCAGATTTTATAAAAAAAAAATATATAGCAATTTAATAACTTTGAACTTTTAGGCTAAAGATTTTTACATTTGCATTTGTTTTCAAGGTGATTTCCATTTTGTGGGCAAACAGACATGCAGAGCAGCCTAGAGATTTACACATACATCACTGTTGTCACACTGAAACATATTACCCATTACCTAACTGTGCTCTCATCTACTATTTGATCTCTGTAAAGGATCATCGAGCATTGATGAATTTCTTTAGGTGCAGTTTCTCTGCATGGATAAATTCAATGATGCACTGCTTTGTATGCATTTTCATGTTTTATACTATCTGTAAAAAGTCCTCCTCCACAAAAACATTTATGATTTAACATCTACTGCAATACCACCAATATATCCAACTCTGATGTTGTGGGCCATCATTATAAAATAGGAAGCATTAATTTTTAAATATGATAATGCTTCTCTATTAATTCTACAGACAAAACCAGATTTTGGTCTCAAGAGTTCCCTGGGCTGATAGAATTTAAGAGATCCCTTCATTACATATGTTCACCACAACCCACCAGTGTCTACAATAAAATAAAAATAAAGATATTTTTAGATGGTGCTTTTCTGGTGCAAAACAAAACACTTCAACTAAATTTTTTCATGATTTTGAAACTCATCCAATTTATTTCATTAGCAACTTCATGATATTTTTTATCCACACTTTATATCCTACAGAATTGTATCTAGAATGAATGGCTTGAATTACACTGAAATCCTAGGATTCAAATTCACGAGTAAAGCATCCTAAAAAATAAAAATGACAGAAGGAAATGTCTGAATTTCTAGAACCTTGCAATACTAAATAACCAAAAATGAAAAAAAATTATATTTATTGTTAAAATTGTCAAGTCTCAAACTAGTAATTATAAATCATGAATATCAGATAGAAAATAACATATTATTGGATTATATTGTAATGAAAAATAATGACATGTACCAGAATGAGAAATCAAATACACAAGCATAGTAGGATTAAATTAACTTCTTTCTTATTGGTTTGCAACAAGTCTGCTGTACTTATTAAATGTCTGTGTTCAATGAAGTGTAAAATTGAGACAACTAGACAAAATTCAGCAAAACTAAAAAGCTACATCAAAAATCTATATGTAATAAAAACAAAATGAATCAAATTTTAAATGGGTCCCCATCAAATTTAAAAGACCCACCCAACTAGAGGGGCCTAAATGTTCTAAATTGTCTTATATATTCTAAAGAAGCACCATTAAATCTGAAAAATAAATAAATCTCCTCTGTTCTAATATCTTTATTTTTTCTTTTAATTTTATCAGGGACAAAAGACTAGGGGACAATTAGGGCTCCTGGGCTGTTGCCCATACTAGCCCATATTTAAATTTTCTCCTAGCCTATAGATCAAACATTATGCAGTGAAAATTTCAGTTAGACTATGAACTTAAAGATTCACCTCTCTCTCTCACACACACACACACACACACACATATATATATATAAGAAATCAACACTCAGCAGCAATGGCTTGTTTCCTGCTTAAATGCAATTTCAGAAATTTTATATTTACATACATTATCCCTGATATTGAGTAATTCATAAATATGGCATATCTTAAAATTACATGATATATATATATCAATCTAAATCTAATCTGAACTTATTTATAAATGGAACTTTGTGTGTGTCCGTTACCTATAGACTGTGAAATGACTGAACTGATTTTCTTGAAAATTTACACAGTTGTACTATAAGTGTCTGCGAGTATTTTTAGCTAGGTCTTGTGTCGAGGTACCCCCGATAAATATCGAAAATTGAAAAAATCGTGTTATAGAAAAAGTGGTCCAATTTTAATCAAATTTGATACACTCATAGACAAAGTCATAAGAAACGATATTCAGAAGTATCAAGGTTGCAGTTCTTACAATAGTGCAGAAAATCGATAATATATTATATATATATTTTTATTCAAATACTTTAATCCAAACAGAAAAAGCAGGAAGGTAAATTCCAAAAACCCGATTTTTTTCGTTGCTGAGGTGATGTGTTATCCCCTGTGGGGATTTCATGTTGAAATGTACATACAACATCTTTGAATAAATCCTATTTAATTTATTTATATATATATATATATATATATATATATATATATATATATAAAAGGAAAGATGTTTGTATCTGTGTCTGTTTATCTGCCTGTATGTCTGTATTTTTTTCAGCTCTTTTATTTTAGTTCTTGCTTTGGGTTTGGCTCTAAGTAGGTATAATTGTAGTTCTTAGTCTCAACCATGATACCATTTACTCAGAGGACTTATTTAGCCTTCAAAATTCAGTTTACGACGAAAAAACTTATTTGATATTGATACGAGGAAATCAAAATTTGACTTACATCCATTCATTTTTCTTTCAGTCTACGGTTTTGCTTTAACTGGAAATAACTATTGCTTTTTAGTCTTTCGTGCTAATGTCCAAAGAGTCTGAGCTTCAGGACCATGGATTAGTTTTAAAGCTTTCATTACACCCGAGCAACGCGGGGCTATACTGCTAGTATATGATTCTTCAATAGCAAAGAAAAACAAAACATGTTTCTTTCTAAATACTTTTGGAATTTAAAAAACGAAAATAAAACACTTAAAGTTAAATGAAAAATCCTCAAACAAGCAAGAACATCGAAATCAATAAAGGAACCATGTTTCCTTTGTCTTCAAGAAAAAAATTGAAATCATTAAATAAATGAATAGCAACAAATAACCAGAAGCATGAAACCACAGTAAACTGCAAACACATTTAAGAACTAACCTTACAATCATGCTAAAAAATACCACAAAAGCCAAAGCTAGGACCCCTTAGAGACGATAAACCTTTATAGTATTAACAACACTCTTACATCCAATTTTACCTATTACACACCACAAACTGTGATCTAATTTAAAGTTTTATGGAAAAAGTGATTTCCTAAATTTAAAATTAAGGTTAAATATACAAAATTAGATTAATTATAAAAACTGTGTTTAGATACAAGAATATCCTATAGTTGTATAAATAAACATTAAAGATAGGTCCAATCCTATTCCTCCCCACCCTTACACTTCCTTACTCTCCCCATCTACTAAACCCAAAGAATAAAGTCCAGCAGCCAGGAGGCCATAAAGCCATACCCTATCTTCTAATGTTAAATTTGTTTACAAAATTCCCAGCACTTTCATTCATCAATTATATTCCCTATTCATCCCTCTTTTCAAAATTTTGAAGAACAATTTACAAGACTTATTTCCTTGTTGCTAACCCCCACCCCTGCCAACATCCCACACACAACTCCCTAAATATAAGAAAAGAGGCTTTCCATCCCTTTCCACACCACCTGATGAGACATTGTATTTTCAATGTTGAAACAAAATGTACATTTTGCAGTGCATAAAAAAAAAATTGTACATGTTCTAAACTATAATTTATAATATATATATATATTACATAGACATCAGCATTAGTTACAATCAGTATATGAAGTATTATTAATAAAAATACTTATGTGAAATTTTAATATATTTATTCTGTTAAACTTGTCTTTAATTGATGCATTATTAATAATTAATTACTGACAATAATTAGTAAATAAATAATTAAAATTTTAAATAATTAGTAATAAATAATGAATAATTGGTGCATTTTAAAAATAATTATACATTCATATATCTTGATCTGGTTTCATGCCTGTTTTCTAACAATCTTGTTCAACAAATTTCATATAGAAAATCAAAAAAGAATTAACACTATGAATATCCAACTGAGCAACTCTTTTAAAATATCAAATTTTGGTAAAGATTATGTATCTGCCTGCTGATATGTTTCATCACCAACTGCAGTGTATGTTTGTGTAACAAGGAATTCCAAAAGAAATCATTTGAATAGTTTTTGTTATATAATTGCAAGCATCAAAATAAATGAATTCATAGAACCACCATCTGTTATTCATTATTATTGACCTATGAAGCTTTCTCGGTGAATCTTTAACGAGAAGGTGGAAAAAAAAATCAAAGTAAGCAGAGGCCAATATAATATGTCCAATCTTATTAGGCAAGTCAATCTTTTTACACAATAAAATTGGTAATTACCAACTGACACAGATTAAATTTTTAGGATATATTTATATCAGTAATATAACATTTGCTTTTAACTTGTAATTTAGATACTTATTTAAATTATTGATAATAACTTGATTTGGAGATATGAAGTTTTATTAGGCAAACAAAGAGCAACATTAATTTTTATTTATAAATAAATCCAAAAGATCTAGACCCTGTAAATAATTCTATTATTTTACATGTTTATATAGATTCTTTGACATTTGGTAATCTCTAGTCTTTTATTCATTTTGTTAACCCTTTCTTTTCAATTTTAACATTACTTGTGGCAGCTTTAATTGCTTCTTACAGAACTTCTTTGCTTGAACTTGGTCTTCCATTTACCTTCTCTTAATTAAAGACCATAATTTCTATTGGATCACTATCTGAATAATGATACAAATCATTCTATTAATTTGGCATCTTTGAAAATTTTTACCAGGGTAGGCAATACACAAATTTGCAGAATATGAAGGAGTTTGATCTTGTCAAAATAGTTTAAAACTTCTAGTATCTCTAAAAAAATGAAAACTATCATGTAAAAAAACTTACAATAATTCGCTGCATTTATCTGGATACCATCATTGAATTTTAAGAGACCCATAATTTTATTACCTACTGGTGTTTTCTTCAAATTCATATTGGTTTACTATTTCCATTGTGTTCCCCAACATAATTCTATATTCATTACTAGAAATCACTGCTGGGAAATCAGGTTTTAGATATTTCTCTAATTAACTTTTTATTTTAATAATTTCACCCCAAATCAAAGTGATAAAGTCACTAAAACACAGTGGTTACAGGGTGTGAAAAAGAATGTGAAGACTTTAGTGAGAAGAATGAGGAAAAAGATAATACAAGAACAGGCTTCAGGAAAACAGAAGATGGTGATTGACATTGCATTTAAATTTTTGAAAATTGTAGTTAACAGGAAAGCAAAGAATTAGAAGAGAGTTTTACAGGTGAGAAAGAAACTATTAGAATAGAACAGACAATTGCACTTGGCTCGTTCAATCATAAAATGATTAAACCTAGTCCCCAATCTCATAGCACACTTAAATTCATGCAGGCAATGCATTAAAGAGAAAAACTCATTAGAACAACTGTCATTAAAATATTTATAGAAAAGACAGTGAGAAAGTGACTGAAGTTGAAATGCCAGGTTAGAATCGTTACATTACAGACTTTTCATTAAATTTTGTCAAGAATCTTGATACTTTAATTTTTCCATTCATTTATTACATCTATTTTTTCTTTAAATCTCTTTTTTTCAATGTATCAATTTTTTCTGTTTTCTGTTCAACATTTCCACAATTTCCAACATCATGCTCACATCATTCAGTAACTTTATATCTTGTTTCTTTTTGGAGACTGTACCTTTCTTATGATCTGTGGCAATTTTCATATAATTGAAATTTAGAAATGAATATATTATCATATATTTATTTACAATATGATGCATTGCTGAATAAATTAAAATATTTCTGAAAAAAAAAAACTATAACAGCTGAAATTTACATGATATATAAAAGTAGATTATGAAAATTAAATGAAACCTATACAGCAATTTTATTAGAAAAAAATTAACTTACAAAATAAAATCTAACAGTAAATGCTTATTTTTTTGTTAGTTCAAAACTGACAGACTGAACAATATGGCATAAATTGATATCTAAAAAAATAATTTTTTGACACTTTTTCAGTATAATTCATAAACTTTAATTGTAGGTTCTCTGACTAGAATGATTGATAAGGCGTCAATATAAGAGATTTATAATGTAACATTGTAAATTTTGCAATATAAAATTTATTACTTTGAGAAATGAAATGAACCGTACACATCTTATATGAATTAAGTGACTCGATATCAAGATTTGAGATTGTGATTTTAATCTAGCAGGCACAAATGTTTACATCAAATATATGCAAAATTACAAAGTCTGTCCGGAAACTTTCCAGCCCTTTTGAAAGCTAACTTTATAAGCAAGATGTAACATTGCAACTAATTTGGGGTATTAAAGCATGTACAATAACAGACACTCTCTGATTGGGTTACTCAGTTTGCAGTGAGACAACAATGAGTCAGTTTGTGTATTTGTGTATTGTGCGACCATCACATTCAAGTATACATCAAACTGATCAAAACCTCAGACTTTTACTGATAGATATTCAATAGGGTTAAAAATTCAATGAACAAAACCCAGTTAAAATTTTGGTACTGACAGTTCAGATTTGGCTAGAAATCCATTGAAATCAATCCAGATTCTGGACAGTCTTCAAGAAATGGAACACACAGGAAAACATGTTGAACCACCTGTGTGCTGTATTCAAAGGAAATCCATGATTAACATATGAGACAATTAAAAAAAAAACTGAAAATGTTGTGAACTGTCTGGAATGTATCCATCAAATTTTGAATATTTTAAACATCCCATTCCTTGCAGCCAAAGAAAAATCTGCAAGATCCTGACTTAGCATCTTGACTTTAGTCACTTTCTCACTGGCATGATGTGGCTTTCCTCTGTCTTTTATACAAATATTCCCATGGAAACTGCTCTGATGAGATTTTTTTTCCCTGGTGCCCTGACCACTAGTGCCCTTATGTGCATTATAAAGGAGTGGATATCAGCTCAGAATGCACAAACAGGGAATTGAGTTCAAATTCAAGTCAAATTCGTTGCATTCACTTATGTGCAAATATCCTTGGGAAAGATATTAATCCGTCTCTTCCCTCCAGTTATGGGTTAAATAACAGGACAGATTGGGTTCTATAGCCTTGGCTGATAACCAATCTACTGCAGAAAGTAATGGCAACTACTGTGGAATAATCTTCTGCCCAGTCAGTCATGTCTCTGTTGAGACATGATCGTCCAAGCATGTATCACATATGGTACTTAACTGACTGCTCTGACCACATGAATTTAGGCATATTACTAGACTGGCATATAGATCTCACCTTTTACTATTGAAACTGCCACTTTAACTCAAACAGTTTCTTTTCTCACATGTCCCACTTGTGAAACTCTTCCATTTACTTGCTTCCCTGATAGCCATAATCTCTAAAAATTCAAATGCAACATCAATTGCCATCTTCTATCTTCTTGCATTCTGTTAATCTTTTATCCTTTCAATACCCTCTGTACTCAGCCTTTTCTCTCACCATAACCCCTTGCATACTTGTGGTGGTCTGGCCTTGCTTGAGGTGAAATTATTAAAAAAAATCTCTTTTAAGAATTTGGGAAAGTGATATATTGAATCCCCTAAGTCTGGCAGTTTGCCTAATATAATTTCTGGCATTTTCCAAAGCTAAAATTCAACTTTGCAAAAGAGGAGATATCAAAAAAAATGGATGAGAATAATGAACTTGATGGTGATCACTAAAAAGGATTTTGAGGCTACTTTTTCATTAAAATGACTAGATTATTTTCTTGTGTGCATTTATACATCAAGTACTGATGTCTATGTCAAGTTGGTATCTCCTCTTTATTGATGAATTCTTGATTCTAAACTAACCTTCCATCACCAGTTAAGCACAGTTAAACTCATTATCCAAAACATAATATACACATATGCAATTACAAATTATTTTTCTATCACACCACCATAATCATTTTGTATAAAAATAAAAAATATCTTTAACAACAACTATTAAATTTGTTTTAATAAAATTCATAGAAAATAAATGTTTAGATTATGGATAAATTAGAATTAATGGAATTTTGTAGAATACAACATATGATGAGAATTTTTTGAAAATACATGAATTAATGGATGATGTTTAGGATTTAGTTCAGATCTTGTTGCATTTATAATATTCTGTAGATAAGAGAGAGACAATAAATATTTTTAATTCTATAAACAATGTTCACAGAACAAAGACTTTTAGATAAGTCTGGGAAAATGCTGCTAAAAATTTAAGGAAATTTCACCATGAAATTTGTATTTAATTTCCCTTAATGCCTAGTTTCTTCAGTCTTCTTAAAAAAATTGTCCCTTGATCTCGATTTTATGAAAGGCACACTTTCCCAAAGAATCTCACAAAAAGGCACACTTTCCCAAAGAATTTCACAAAAAGGTGCACTTTCCCAAAGAATTTCACAAAAAGGCGCACTTTCTATAGAATTTCACAAAAAGGATAAATTTCCAAAGGGTAATAAATATTTTGTTTGTGTATACTTGTGCTGTTCAAATTCCCTGAATGTTTGCCTAGCATCTCATATATGATTAACTAAATGCAGAAATTCTCTGCAACATCATTTGCCCAATGTTGGCTAAATCTAAAACTTCTTCACTTCTATTATGACTTCTGAAATCAGTCAACTGTAGTTTGTCATTTATCAAATGCTTTCTTTTTTCTATAAATATTACAATTTTGCAAAGAGGAAATCTCACTGAAATATGGTGGAAAATTTCCAAGTTTTCACCTAAAATCAAGAAAATATGAACTTTAAGCAAAATGAATACCATATATGGAAATAAGTGTCAGTTGACCTATACCCTCTTGATGTTAATTTAAACAGCTTTTTTCCTCTAAATATCTGAACTGTAATAATAATTTAATTTTGGTAAGTGAAATTTTTGTTGAAATATGTTAGAAAAAATATCAGAACCAATAAAACTTGGTTCTCCATGAACTTATAGAAACAAATGCTAGTTAATATACTTGCTTTCTTTTCTTGACTGACACACATGAACATACACACAAGAATGCACAAATACCATTTGTGAACAAGATTACCACTAGTAATGAAAAATAGATTTATAACAATAATTCAAAATGAAAATCCTGACAAGACCAAAGACTGCTTTCAACATTTCAGCTTAAATGGAATCTATTGAAGGGAAAAATTTTTTTCTGTGTTTCATAGGATTCAAAGAAAATTTGTTATTATAAATTGCTGGAAGCTGGACAATTGGTTACTGTCCAATGCTATTGTGGACTGTTGGCTGATTTGAATGATGTATTAGGAAAAAAGAAGATGTCTCTGGGCAAGGAAACTGACTGGCCTTTTTGATTTATGACAACTTCTATTCTCATGCTGCATATGAAATTATTGCACATGCAGCATATTTCCTAGAGCTATCATCTTTCAATAATCACTTGTTTTGCATGATTAAACACTTCTTGTCTGGTCAGTAGTTTCAACAAGTTTAAGACACCAAAGAATTATTCCATTTGAAAAGAACAGTATTGGTTTTGATTCAATGAGACTCAGTATCAGAATTATTCTTTTATGATCTAATTAGCCGTTTACTTATGAGGAAACTTTTGGCATTCATTGACTGACCAGCCAGTACTGCCTTTTGTTGAAATTCATAAAATCTTTCTCTTAAAAGTTTTTCAGGAAAATTGGTTTCTAAAGTTTACTAGCTTTTATTGCTCTTTCCAAAACTGATGGGGGTTTCCTTCCTAGCCTTATATTTGAAGTGGTGTGATATGTCTACATCTTGATTAGATCATTATTTTCTCTTCAATTTGCATGTTCTAGCTATTTTAGTTGTTGTTGCTGTTGATAATCCTCAAGTGGTGGGGTTTCTCTTATTTGGCATAATTCTTTGTGATTCTATAAAAAATAATAAAAAGTGAGTTATAAACTATCACTTGAAATTTTCTGATAGATTTCACATTAAAATGGCTATAACAGGATATCAATATTTTGGCATATAAAAAATATTGCCTTCACATTTCTCCACAAAAGTTGCTCAGCAAAATATATATACATTTTTCTGTAAATATAGCTGTAAGGGAAGGCATTTTAACTCGAACACATTTGTATTTTTTGCTTTTCCTTTTGATCTTTTATAGAAAAAATCATGATGCATGGAACAAATTATGTGCAACAAAGTTAACAAATTACATAAATGAAAAAAATATTAAAGAAAATCAATAATATTTTTTTAGTTTTTAAAGTACAGTGAAATTTGCAGCTGTTATTTCAATAAATATTACATATTTATTTTTTTTATTCTATATATTCTAATAACAACTTTGTTTTGTTTTCATGAAATAGTTCTTGTGAAGAAAAACTCAGTGGATTTGTTAATAAATATATAAACAAAATTAAAATCAATAGAATTGTTTCTAGCATATATATATATATATATATATATATATTTGTACAAATGCTATAAATTTCTATAAATTAATATCCATGCATTTGTGAATAAAAATCACACAAATGCATCATATCTGTTAAGTGATCAAAGAAAAGAAGAAAAAGAACTATCAGTGCTAAAATTATATATAGTAAGTATGTTTCCAGTGGGGAAATTGAATCTGAAACATACATCTGTCACTAAAATCTTGTTCATGCATTCATTTGGAGTTTTTCACATAAGAAATAAGCAGAATTCAGAAAATTGTGAAGATATATTTAGGCTATATTCAGAGACATTTCTTTCCATTACTTTAAGCATAGAAAGTATTGCTTTTTGATGGCATCAGTGGCAATTTCTTTAATGCAAAATGTCTGCAGATTTTGCTCCTTCTATCAGATATTTTCTTTTATATTTAAAGTTTATGGCAAGAAAGAATAAAACAGCACTTCACAGACCATCTTTTATCCTATACAAATAAGTTATGGCAACTAGAAAAGTATATCCTTTCCCAGATTTTGATCTATCTGAAATGAAAGACATTTTGCAACCATTTTTTTTTATTACTTGCAGCATATATATCTTGTAGACAAAACTTAATAAAATGAGCTTTGATGACCATAAACTAAATGTAATATAAACATATTTTGTGGCCATAGCATTAAGGTAAATCAAAAATAGTACAAGAATCAGGGACCGTCTGATGTAAAGAGAGAAGTAGAAAGAGGATTCACTGTTCCATATTCTAGAAATCTTTATTTGATTAGGATGATGGAAATGAGAGAGAGAATGAAAATGTTTTATTTTAAATTGTCTGACCCCTTCTAACAGTGTGAGTGGCAATATTCCTTTACCAAAATACTGAATACTCATAAAAAATCCCATTTTACTTGCTAAATATATTTATTCTAATTTTTTATATATATTTCCACCTTTTTACCTCAAAATTTAATGTCAAAATCTTGCATCCTATACACCAAAACTATGAATAATGTACGTCCTAATGCTCTCCCATTTTATTTTTGAATATATTTCATTCTGATATATTATTGACTCTGCATATCCAGCACTTTTGTTTTTTCATTAAGCACTTTTTTGAACAACTGTCTGCTGGTCTAACCAGTACTTTATTTACTGTTTTGTCCTACAGTCAAGCACTTTTTTATGGTGTATCTTTAATACATTTTAAAAGTAAAAAAAAAAAAAAGAAACTTTTGAATAACCAGTATTTTCTAACATTTCATACATGTCTATGCATATTGTTTTACTTGTGCATGATTTTCTGCATACTAAGGGATTTGTCAAAACTATGGAAAAGTTTAAAGATTTTGTATTTGTTCAAGAATATCCGTTATCTGGCAAACATGAATATATGCATGCTAAAAAGAGGTAGCAACTAAGTAGTGAACATTTCATTCTGACATATTGTTGGCTCTGCATATTCAATACTTTTGTTTGTGCCTTGACCACTTTTTTGAACAACCATAAGCTGTTCTAACCAGTACCTCATTTACCATTGTGTGTGTGTATATGTATATATATATATATATATATATATATATATATATATAATCTCCAAATGAGTAAGAAATGAAGAAAATAATTGCAATAATTGAAACATTAATTTAAAACAGTGCTCAATATAAAAATAGAGCAATGAATATTTATTATTAATTATACTTTAGAACATGTACAAACTACATTATCTATAAGTGTGAATAAATTTTATTTAAAATAAGCAGACAATGTTTACAATTTATTTAATCTGACATGCCTAAGTATTATATATATATATATATATATTTAGTATATCGAGGCAGCAAGTAATTTTCTAGACATATTCTATTAAATATAAGAGACAATGAATGTCTTATGTTTAATCATGAGCCGTTCTAAACGTCGTATTTTTGCTTTAATTTCAGTTGAAAATAAAGACAAAAATTCTCCAACATTTGGATAATTATTTATTGGTTTTCTTCTAAGCTTTCGGCTCACATGAGCCATCTTCAGAGAGGTAGTTTAAACTGAAATATTATAAAATCCACCATCACCGACGATTTTATTTTGTGTTGACATAAAACTCCGCTTGGCAACGGCAATAGTTACCAAAAATAATAAACGCAGTTCTTAAGTTTGCGATGCGGTTTTATGACGTCGCACCGCGGGATAGCGCGAAATGACAACAAAACCATCTAGTCAAATGCAATGTAATATGTTATTTCCTGTTTTAAAGTTGATTTTATTGAGTGTTGGTTGTTTTGATTTGATGTACATGGCCTCCAATATCTGCAGGTTCCGCTTACTGTGTGTATGAGTAAGGATCACCGTATTGTTGACCAAAATCTGTCTGATATTACCTACATGTTTATGTTTTTCAGAGAAATGTTGTTTAATAGTACTCTGATCAGAAAGATGACATGTAAGTCTACGGGAGAGCGTGGTTGTGGTAAAACCAATATATGTACTAGGTTTTTGAGTAGTATCAGAGATGCAATCTCTGAATGGGCATGTA
This sequence comes from Ascarosepion bandense, assembly GCA_037127315.1. Taxonomy (NCBI): domain Eukaryota; kingdom Metazoa; phylum Mollusca; class Cephalopoda; order Sepiida; family Sepiidae; genus Ascarosepion; species Ascarosepion bandense. The sequence continues at coordinate 2,774,378 of JBBBDQ010000694.1, read as the reverse complement.
AATTGGTACACTACATTGGTTTTTTGTAAAGAATTTAGTTTAGTGCCTGTTGCGTTATTATAAACTATGAGGTCAATTGTTTTAAACTTTTTATAATATATAATGAGTTTAATTTGATTATTACTATCCACTGGTTTAACATTTCTACATATTATGTTTTTGAGAGTTTTTTCATCTTGTTTATAATTATTATGTATTTGGTTGCAATAGTATAAGTTAATAGTGTTATGTTTATTTTGATGTAAACCATTATTATTAATTAGCACACATAAATTTACTACTTCTCTATATAGGAAACCAACTAGCATAAATTCGAGTCTTCTTAATTATAATAGTGAATGTCCCCAACGATATAAGTTAGCTGTTATAAAAAACTTACTTCAACGCACACAAATGATATCTTCTTCCAAATCTATATTTTATAAAGAATTACACAACATTAAGCAAACACTAGTCAATAATGGATTTCCTAACTCCGTTATTGATCAACAAATTAAAATGTATCTCAACAAACTTAACAATAGCTCTAACAATAATGATAATATTAATAATAATGGTTTACATCAAAATAAACATAACACTATTAACTTATACTATTGCAACCAAATACATAATAATTATAAACAAGATGAAAAAACTCTCAAAAACATAATACGTAGAAATGTTAAACCAGTGGATAGTAATAATCAAATTAAACTCATTATATATTATATTTAATATTATATTTAATAGAATATGTCTAGAAAAAAAAAAAAAATATATATATATATATATATATATATATATATAGGCATGCCAGATTAATTAAGTTGTACAACTCCATATTACAAGTCAGCTTGCTAAATCCTGCTCTAATATTCCTACAGCCTTCATTAAGGTGTGCTTTTTTTGTCCCACATGTGGAAGGCTGTATTGGCCTCAAGCCAGTTAACTTGAAAGTCATCAAAGTCAAAAATACAAGCCACCAATACATAAAAAAATGCCACAGATACCATCAATTAAAAGTGTAACATGCTGTTGATCACTCATACATAAAAACAATGGGAGAGTCTATAATAGATATAATATATGATGAAAGTTATTTTGAATAGCCACTCATCTAGATCTTTTGCATTAATGTGGTAGTTCCTGATATCATTGTTTCTCAAATTTGTATCTCTACTGATGACAACTATTTATTTTTGAAATAATCATCTACTTGTGGAACTAGTACCTCTTTTACTATTTTATATCTAACTTAAACACAAGCTATATGTAAATATATCTAAATAGGCATGGATAGTTTATTTCATTTGAAGATGTTATTTATGATAATATATAGATCTTAAATGTACAATGCATTTGACCAATTGGCTTAATACAATTATCATTAGTATTCATCTAATTGCTATTTCAATTTTCATTAGATTGGCATATGCTTGTCAACTTGGATGTGTCACGAAAAGCTTTCTTTGATGCTCTGAGTTCTGTGTTTAGAATGTTAAAAACAATTTTTAAAGAATCAGATTGAATTATTGTTCAATAAAAAAAAATATTTCAAATACAGTTGTAGGCTTATTTTTTTAAAACTATCTTCAAAATAAAGATGCATCTTATACAGTAGTGTCTTTTATTCTGAAAATACAGTATGTCTTACCTAGTCAAATCTATATAAGTACCTTCTTTGATCATATGATTTACAATATGTTGTGTCTTTCATTTAATTACATTATATTACCAAAAATAACAGATGTATTCTTTAGTTACATGATGTTATATTAAACTATCCTATTTTGGATTAATATTTGAGCAACCATTGAAGATCTAAATTATTTCCCTAACATTTTGTAAAAATACAATAAATCAAGATATAAAAATGTATGACAGTAATTTTTTTTATATACAACTAATAGCTTATAACTCATTTTTTTTTTTTTTACTGTAGGAATTATCATGCAATAGTGAATAATTAGCTGTGTTTGCAGAAAAAACAAGAAAAATTAATGTTTTGCAGAATTTTTGTGGGGAAATGTGAAGGAAATATATTTATTATATCCCAAAATATTGATATTTCAGTGAAATCCAGAACAAAATCTCAACTGGTAGCTTATAACTTAATTTTTTATTTGCTGGAGGTTAAAAATTCATATCTTCTTGTAGTGTATTTGTACACCATAAGAATAAACGAGACTGAACTTGAACTCAGCTCTCTGACTTTACATTCTGAGCCATTATCTATCATACTACACTACAAATTCAATTATGTAACAGTAAATAATTAATTAGTTATGTAGCTATTATTTTCAATTATCTTCAAAATTATCAGTAATTTTTACAGAAATTTTCAATATTTATTAATCTTTACAATTGTTTTATTGTCTATTTTTATATATAATTGTTATACTGCCTAATACTTTGTAATTATTTATCTAATTATTCTAATAAAAAGAAGATTAATTGAAATACTTTCAATCTAATTTTAATTTGTTCATAAAACTTAAGCTGAAAACATTTGATAATCAAGCAAAATTGGAAGATTATTGCAGATATCAAGTGTCTTAGAAATTGTTATCACATTAGGTCAGCTGATAAGAAAGTCAGTTCACTGTTAGATGAGACAATTTTTTACTCTAGAATCTATCATACAGTCTACCATGCCTAAAATACTGCTGCTACATATGGTCCAGTGTCTCTGCCATTTACCTTGAGCTCCTTGATAAAATCCCCCACCAAAATCAGCAATATTATTGATCCTGATCTGCCAGTTCAGCTTCAGTCACTTCCCCCACCACCTTAAGGTTGCCTTTCTGTCCCTTTTCTATAAATACTTTTACAGTAATTGTTCAGATAAGCTTTATGCTATGGTACCTAGACTTTTTGAGAGCAGTAGGATGTGCGTTGTGGTGCAGTGGATATCGACTTGGAATGACAAAGTGGGGAGCCGATTTCAAATTCCAGTTGAATTCCTTGCATTCATTTATGTGCAAATACCCTTGTGAAAGGTATTAATCCATCTCTTCCCTCCAGTTATGAATTAAATAATTGAACACATTTGGTTCTATAGCCTTGGCTAGCAACCAGTCTACCAAAAAAAGCAATGACAACCTACTGTAGGATAATCTTCTGCCAAGTCAGTCATGTCCTTTGAGACATGATTGCTCAAAGCATATATCACGTATGGCACTTAATTGACTGACTAGATGTAGTTGTAAATTCTATGCTAACAGTTTCTTGTCACTGTTCTTGCTTATGGAACTCTCTTCTGGCTCCATACTTTTTAGCCAACTTTAATCTACAAAAATTTAAAGACAATGTCAATTGCTATCTACTGTCCTCCTGATTATTATTCTCTCTTCCAACTCATTATTAATGTTTCTGTTCTTAATTCTTCCTCAACCAGTAACTTGTGTATTTTTGGCTTTATTGCCTTGCATGTAGTAATGCCATTTAAAAAGAATAGATTAATGTTTATAAAATATGACATTTGTTTTCTTATCAACCTATGTTTTGCCACATCCCTTCAGGATGTTGGTGATCATAACTCTCCACAATTTCTTATCCGTTATAGCTTTAGATAAATTTTATCTCTCCAACCTTGTTCTGCCATCCATTTATTCAAGCTCACTAGGTAGTTTGTGTTGTTTACATCTGTTCCTCTTTTCTTTAATCTGTCTTGTGAGTATCAAATTTTCTAAGCCCCTTTTCCCCATTATGTGCTCTAGAAATTTCAACTATCTCTTTCTTATGTTAAGTATAAATGTCCTTTTTGTTTCCATTTTCTCTAAAATGTTATTTCTTGCATACTCTGTCCATGGTATTCTCAGAATCCTTCTGTAGAACCATCATTATATTACTTCCAATCTCTTCTTCATCTGTGAGGAGATTGTCCAGCACCCACTGCCATTTTGTAGAACTGATAATTCATTAATCATATTTTTTTGTTTCTAACAAAAGTTTTTCTGTTTCTTAATACTTTTTTTAAGGCATCTTTTGCTATCCCAATGTGTATTAGGATTAAACTGTTTAAAAATTTTCCTGTAAAAGATTTATTCACCATTCGGCAACATTTTTCCTCCCACAGATACAATGTTTGAAGCCTATCACTATTCTACTGCCATTTCTATGGCAAATGTTCAGATAATCTCCATTCTTTATATTCACCATTTCAAACTTACAGCTAGGATATGTCATTCTACTTACACAAAATCAAATCATCCACATATTCTTAAGCTTATCCCCAAGCATAACCACTTTGTGGAAAAGGATCCTTTGTGGATGCTTATTTGAACACTGCAATTTTAACCCCTTCAAGTGGAGGATTAATTATTATCCTTATCCTCATAATCTTCACTTCTGAACACTTCATTTTTTAATTATATTACACTTCATTGATCAAAATACCTTTAACAGTAACTCTCTACCTTGAATGGATCTCAATCCTTGTACTGGGTTAACTTTAGTATTGAAAAAATATAATTCAGCAAGGTGATACCATTTCATTGGAATATATATTTGCCTTTTTTTTTTGTTTTTTTACACAGCCAATAATTGTTGTTTTAAGTTAAGATAAAATTAATGATTGAAAAAAAAAAAAAAGGCTTAGAGTGAAGCATTTCATACAATCTGTCTTCCTCTCTAAATGGGAATCAGTTTTCAACTGAAAACTGATTTTGCACTTTTTAAAATATTGATTTATTTACTATGACAAAAATGTACCTAACCATGCACTTTTAGTATATTTTCAAGTGAAAATTTTAAAAGTTGATACATGTAGAAATAGATACTAACAAGTTAATGTCGAACATATTTTTCTGAACAAAACAAGAAAAAGCAGCATAAAAAATTATTTTAAAACCAAGAACATCTGTTTTAAGCTTTTAATTTTTCTAATTCAGACTTAAGAGAATTCGCTATTAGATTTTTAAATGTAATCAAATTTAAGAAATTAAATCAAAGTAATTTAGAAAATATTAATCAAAGCTGTAATCAAAGAATATTTCATGATTTCTTGCCACAACCTCACGCATAAAACAGATTTTTTGTAATTGTCATAGAAAATACTGATTAAGTTGCATGAACACTGGCAGAAACAAAAGCCAATTGTTATGATGAACCTTGCAGAGAACTTTGTACTGACATTGTTAAAAAATACTGTTATGATAAAGTATATGACATGCTCAATTACACTTTGAAAATTTCAGATATTTGTTTTCTATTCTCTTGGGAAACAAAATATAAAAGTGAAAATAACTGAGCTAATTCTGTTACTCAACAAAAAAAAAAATCCATAGTGACTATAATAAAACAAAATCTTTTCATATTTTTGCTTGTTTTCAATTTTCTCTTTCATCTTATGCCTTCTCCCCATATCTAAAAGTGAAGAATTCTGTTTTATTTAATTTTTTTTTTTTGCTTAGATGCAATCAAAGAATGTAAACTTGCTGAGGTAGTTTCTGTGGAGACATTGCAAGCAAAAAAAAAAAAAAAAAAAAAATAGTTTATAAGTGAATCGAGATAATTTCACATGAAACGATACTTGAATAATTAAAAAAAAATGGTTGGTGTTTTTTTTTTTTTTTTACAGCAGACAGAATACATTAGATATAAAAAAAGAAATGTCTATTCACAATATACCACCGTCATTGTCTTCAAGATTACTTGTTACTAAGCAAGATGTAGGTACTTGGGGGAAGCGAGGTTATATTAGGATATATCTTTTTTTTTTTATAAATAAATGAACTGATGTACTGACTATTCACATTTTGTTTTTATTTAGATTGTAAATGCTTTTATATAATGTGATATTCTTTCTAAAACATGAATTTTTTCCCTCTTATTTTTCATTCTTGATAGACGTCATTGGTTGAGTCAATATTCAAACATTCAAATCTAACCATTAATCTCTGATAAGTGCTTTAATGTGGTGCATATTTAAGCAAACTACTTCCTACTCAAGTTTTTTAATAAAAGTCCAAAAATGACTAATTTTTGTTAATAAAAAAGATGTAATCTGTCATTTATTTATTACTATATAGTTTAACTTCATGTAATTATTGTTAATAACAGCTGCTGAATGGAGATTAAATCAACTCCTCTGGCCCTCTTCAGACATGATGATGAGGATGGTCAGTAACTGTATAAGATGAAAAATGTGGATGAACCCACAAAAAAGACAACAGCTAGCTAACTAGAAGTAGTGTTTCAATAAAGTCACTAAGAAGAAGCCATTAGGCAATCATTTCACTGTTTAGTAAATGATACGTTCAACTATTGCCTGGTTCTCCGGTCTTTTAAACGGGAATAAAAGTTTATCTTTTGTTCCCTGTTTAGGATTGGATTTTTGTTTCTTTCCAAAATTCTGAAATTTTAGTTATTGTTTTATTTACTTATTTATTTTTTCTCAATAAAAGTAGATAGGTTCACCTATCGCCCAGTTCACATTCTTTATCGGTCTTTTGAATAGGAATAAAAGTTTATTTCTTGTTTCTTTCTAAAGTATGTTTCAAATCTTTACTTCTAATATCTCCACCTAAGTTCTGAAATTTTATTTATTAATTATTTTTTTACTTATTTTTCTCAGTGTAGATAGGTTTGCCTACTGCCCAGTTCACACTGCTCATTGGACTTTTGAAAAGGAACAGAGGTTTATCACGTGTTTCTTGTTTAGGATTAAGATTTCAGTTCCTTCTAAAGTCTATTTCAAATGTATATTTCTAACATCTTCACCTAATCTCTGGAATTTTCTTTACTATTTATTTATTTTTCCTCAATAGGAGTAGATAGGTTTGCCTACTGTTTAGTTCACACTTCTCCCTAAGCTTTTGAATAGTAGAGATTTATTCCTTTTTTTTTTTTTGGTGTTTATAATTGGTTTTCCAATTCCTTCTAAATACTTTTTATTCTTTCAAACTCAGTAGAAACTTGCATATTAGTGACATTATCTCTTTGCTTGGAGTGAATTGATTTAAAAAAATAAAAGAAAAAGCTTCCAGAGAAAAATCATGCAACATATGAATTAAAACTAAAATGAAACTATCCTAAAGAAGTCGGCACTCTTAGAACTGACTCGTTGCCTGATAATGAGAGACAAGCATGACAGGTGTCATTTGGCTGTCATCAGGAAACTGTTCACAACAAAGATAAAATCATAATCAGAAAATGGAATGTTAGGACACAAGCCCAATGTGGAAAATTAGAAAATGTCAAATGGAAAACCATGATTACGATTCCCATAACCCATTAAGGTCTAAGGGGTATCACATGCACTGCAGCCATAGCAGCAGTGGAGTGTTTTGGACGAGCTAGATTGACAAAACCCAAACTTCTCTAAAATGGTTTCAATATAGAATTCTACTTGACCAGCTATCAACCAAGGCTATAGGGCAAAGTCTGCCCTACTATTTAACCTATAGCTGGGAGAGAAGTGATGGATTAATACCTTTCCCATAAGTGAATGTAACAAACTCAGCTCTTCGATTTCTCATTCCAAGCCACTATCCATGACATCCTTGTGTGTCCAGAACCAGGAAATGGAAAGATTAAATGTCAATATACTGGGAATATGTAAAATTAGATGGATAAACAATGGCGACCTTGCAAAAAAAAAACAACCACAAATATATGTAGGAAGAGCAAAAAAATGAAAGAGTAGGACTAATATTAGATAAAGATGAGAAGAAATGTTTTCTGTGATACTGGCAATTCTAGTGGAAATGAAAAGAATGCTATTCAATATAGCCTTCATAATAATATATGCATCAACATCAGAAAGTGCAGATGAAAGCAAGTAAGTTTTATAACATAGTAGATAATGCCAAAAACCAAAATGCAAGAAATTATTATCCTGAAAGACTTTAGTTGATCTATTTTCATATTGGTAGCAAACAAACCATGTACAAACTCATTGACCCATTAGCTTAATGAGCCACAATACTGAACTTGTTAAAATCCTAATGAATAAAGTTCAATTGCAGAAATTGACTGAAAATAGGGTAAAACCAATGTAGCTTTGTTCAAATGAGAAATGAATAATGCTATCTCAATGATTAAGAGTGATCAGAAGTATTTATACCTAGGTTTCATATGTTTACAAAAAGGCATTTGATAAGGTACAATACAAAGATCTACTTGAAATACTATGAAAGCTTTATTTATATTAGAAAGATATTAAAATGCAACTTTTTACTGGGAACAACCAGCCTACATGTGGATAGAAAATAAATTCAAAGCAATGAGGAAGTTTTAAAGAAAATTAAAACTACGAGAAAACCTATGCTTACCATCAGAAAGAGATAACTGATATTTCTGGAACACATAATGAGGAAAGAGAACTTCAAAAATGTAACACTCTGAAGGCATGAAAAGGCAAAGGGGAGCAACATGTAACAAAATTAATTTTCTGTGAATGCATGGCAAAACAAGGACAAAGATGGATGATAAAAAGACAGAAAATTGTAAAGAGCCATGATTGCCTGTGTCCTGAATGGACATACTGCATAAGAGAAGATAGAATAACACTGAGTTCACTTTAGTGGTTGATGCCTTAACCACTTTAACCAAAGAAGCCTCACTAACTTAGCAAAATAGAATTTGTAGTCATTCTGTACCATTTTTGTTGTTCTGCTGGGTAATATTTTTAATTTTTTAGATGAAATATTTTCCCTATTATTATTGTTGTAGAGTGGCTGACACCCCTGCAGCACTTTCAATGATGGAATAGCCAATGGCCTGAAATGGTTGATTTAAGTAAAGAATTGTAACATTTGAGGCATAATATTTGAGTGTCATTCAAGTAATATTCAGACTGATTATTTTAGTGACAATTATGATCTAAACCCTCCTCTCTGTGTTGTAAGTTCTGTCTTGTCTGTCATTTTAACTATTGTACTGTTCTGTGTATATCTGTTTAACACCAGATATTGTGCTGAATAATATTGCAGCACACTTTCTCTGTGTATCAGATCTAGCTCAGTGAGACAACAATTATCTTACTGTTAGTTTTGTTCAACATCATTTCTTTTTAGAGCATTTTCACTTTGACCATTTCTGTTGCCTGTTATCAGAATGTAAATGAACAGTAAAGCTATAAATCTCATGAAACTATTATTTAGCTAGGATACAAATCTATCTAGAGATTGCAGTATATAGATATGAATCACAATTAGTCAATAGAATATAAAATTAGAGGTTATAAATACCATGGAATTTTATGTCAGCTTTCACAAATTAGTATATGCTTAGTGTTTGCAAATGTTTAAGATGACAAATGGTTCAAATATGAGAGACTTATTACAGTAATGCAAGTTTCAACAAAATCAGTAATCAATTTCTTTATTTGAAATTGGAAATAATTTCCTCAAAATAGCAGCTTAATAATTGTAAAACTTTCAATTTTCTTGTAAATAAATTGTTTATAATGAAAAATGTTTGTTTTCTCTTGTAAAAAGATCATTTGATACTGTAATAATATTATTGGACAGACTAATAATAACTGAAGACTGAATCTTTTATATATACCATTACTGCTGGTTTCACTTTAGGTTTCATCAATCACCACTGGACAGAGGGTATGTGGTTTTTGGGCCTTCCCCAAACATGGACTTTACATTCTCTTGTGGAGGTATGAGACTCTTCCCTCTGAGGCGAGTGTTTTTATATCTGCCTGTCACATGGTTCTACTCAGACACATCTCATTAATTGTAGAAATGCAAATTAGCAGGATGAATGTTTAAAAAAAAAAAAGTTGAAGTAGACTTAATTAGATTTCATATAAACTTAAAAAAAAAATAATTTTACTATCTTTTATTATTATTTATTTTGTTTAAGTATCTAAAATTTAAAAATTTTGAAAATTAACATTTTTATTGTTGCAAAAAAAATTCTCACATTTGCCTTGATAAAATCCATCAGAGGTTGAAATATGTTGGCTAAGATAATTTTACCTTTTGTAATATATAGTGTATTTGAGCAGCAATCTCTTTTATGCAAGTTTCATTAAAAATGACAGACAAGGTATTATGGTTAAGTTTTCTTATTTTTTCTTTTCAGAACATAAATATTATAGAAATTGTCCAAATGTTTTGTATTCTGAGCACTTTCAGCTATACTTTTAGACATTATCAAGGATGAAGTTTATTTTATATTTTGTAACTGAATATGCATAGTGTTTATGTATGTAGAGCTGTGTGTTTTATATTCTGAACACAGTAGACATATTGTTACTGTGTTCATAAGTTAATGTTATTAAGTGTTGGGTTATATTTTTTTTTATTGATAATGCTTCCATTATTTCTAACCTTTTTTGCATGTGACTGATGCTATTATATTTGTATTATCAAGAAGCATGTTATGGATAGAGTTTGGTAAGGTCTCTATGTGTGTTTAAATGAGACTGAATTGAACTAGAGACAGATGCAACATGAGTCTTGTCAGATGGGGTCATAATGTGTCTGATGTAATTATTTACAAACTTAAATTTTTATATAATTTATGTTTTGAAAAGAAAAAAATAAGATCATATGAAAAATTATATAAAAAACTTAACCATAATACATTATCTCACATTTTTAACAAAGCCAGCATATATATATATATATTTCTGAGATGAGGTAGTATTTACATTTTTCAGACTATTGTCCTCATCTTTGTTGCCATTTGTATGACGTTTCAGCCGTTGTACGCTCCAGCCTTCTTCAGGTGCTGGGGTATATTGTTCTCATTCCTTGTGTAGTAGTCTTGCCACGATTAGAAGTCATGAGTTATCTCCCTCATGACTTCCAATCTCCCTCTACATGTTACTTGGTATTGAACTCACAACTCTTCTCTCGAGTGCTCAATTGTAATGAGTGCATAATATATTATATAAAATTCTAAGTTATTTTGAAATATGTCATTCAATACAAGTCAGAAGACAAGATATTAAGTTAACTACCTAATGAGTTCATGTAAATGTATGGCAGAACATGAAGTGGAGAAGGCAGTAAAAAGAGAAACACTGATAAGACCAGAAAATTATCTCATCAGACAAGCAGCTTGCCTGATGAGACCTGAGTGGTTGAAACCTGGATAACATGTAAGTGTTGTGTGTTCTGTTCTATAATACATTATATATATATATATATATATATATATATACACACACACACACACACACAAGGTGTATTAATAAGTTTGCAACCTGATTCACTTACCAAAATATGGCAAAATTTCAGGAATTTTTAACCACTTCTTGGTTAGGCTGAAAACTTTTCAGTACTCTATTGTGGATGCAATCATTAGCCTCTTTCTAATAGTAAAATTAATTTAAGCATCTCAGTGCATACTAAATGATAGACAAATTGATGTCCCACCTAGTTTAAGTACTAAACCATTTTTATAAACAACGATAAATACTAGATTGCCAAACTGTGCATTTACTTGACCACAAACACTGCACTATCAGCTACCACGTCCCAAACCACTGAAGAAATCAATAAAATTTACCAGAGACAAACTGAATTTCAATGTGTTACCATAGAGACTCATCCTCCTCTTCATTTTTTTCTCTTTTATAAACACCTCAAGATGTCTATGTCCTTCTTGATTCTGACCATTTAATTTGAGATTAAACATGAAATTTGTTACAGCATCAGTAACATTTCTTAATTAAGACTAGAGACATTTTAATGATGCCAAGTCACTAACTGTTTGATAAAATTTACTATATCATCCATCAAAGACTACTATGAAATAAACAGAATGGAAAATTACTGCAATTTGTCCTTTTTTTTAATGTCTGACTAAAAATACACAACTGAATATAAAGATCTTTAATCTTGATTTTCAAATCAGATTTATTTTCTTTTTGGAAATTTTAAAACAACAAATTTCACTAGCTTGACACTTAATCTGGAGATGCTAATATTTTAACTCTTTTAGAACATCTTTCATGAAATCACTTATATGCAAGGAAAAAAAGACTTATAGCAGAAAATCAAAATTCTAGTAAAGTAAACTGAAAAGATTTGTTATTTTCCATATAAACCAACTCTTTATTTATACCTACACTAGCAGTATAGCCCTGCATTGCTTGGGTGTAATGAAAGCTTTAAAACTAATCCATGGTCCTGGAGCTCAGACTCTTTGGACATTGGCACGAAAGACTAAAAAGCAATAGTTGTTTTCAGTTAAAGCGACATCGTAGACTGAAAGAAAAATAAATGGATGTAAGTCAAATTTTGATTTCCTAGTATCGATATCAAATAAGTTTTTTTCATCATAAACTGAATTTTGAAGGCTAAATAAGTCCTCTGAGTAAATGGTATCATGGCTGAGACTACAATTATACCTACTTAGAGCCAAACTCGAAGCAAAAACTAAAATAAAAGGGCTGAAAAAATACAGACATACAGGCAGATAAACAGACACACACACAAACATCTTGCCTTATTTTCTGCACTATTGTAAGAACTGCAACCTTGAAACTTCTGAATATCGTTTCTTATGTCTGTCTATGAGTGTATCAAATTTGATTAAAATCGGACCACTCTTTCTATAACCCGATTTTTTCGATTATCGATTTTGATATTTATCGAAGGTACCTCAAGACAAAACCTAGCTAAGAACACTCGCAGACGTTTATAGTACAACTGTGTAAATTTTCAAGAAAATCGGTTTAGCCATTTTGGAGTTTATAGGTAACAGACACACACACGAAGTTCCATTTATAAATAAGTTTAGATTTAACAATTCTATATAATAAACAGAGTGCTTAATCAAATGTGGACTTTCAAGAAAAATAACATGTAAAGTGATAAAATCCAAAGAATCAGTAATATTATTGGTCCTGATCTGATAGCTCAGCTTCAGCTACTTTCCTGCTGCCATAAGGCTGCCTCTGTTTCTTCTATAAATGCTTTTATGGTAATTTTTCTGATAAGCTCTTCACTGTGATACCTAGACTTTATGAATTTAAGTGCAGCACTAAACTTGCCTTAAGTTCTCAACAATTTAAAGTTAAGATGGCTAGATTAGCTGTAATTTCTAGGCTAACAGTTTCTTTTCTCACACTTCTCACTTGTGGAACTCCCTTCTGGCTTTATGCTTTTCAGCCAACTTTAATCTGCAAAAATTTATATGCAATGTCAATTGCTATCTACTATCCTTCTGATTACTATTTTCTCTTCCTGCTCATTATTAATGTTTCAGTCCCTAATTCTTTCACACTCTGTAACTCATGTCTTAGTGGCTTTATTGCATTCCACAGGGCGATACTGATTAAAAAAGAATGATATCAGATTTAATGAGAATTACTCTAAGAATAAATCTTTTGTCTATGTTAAGTGTCATTTCTTAATTTATTCTCCTTTTTTTCCTTCTAATCACAGTAAATCATGTTGAAAATTTAAGTATTTTTCTCCAATATTTGACATCACAATCAGTCCCAAAATCTATTTAGAGTTGTAGTTGTACCATAGTAGTTCATATATCTAGAGTAAGATTACCTGACAGGACCCATCCCTCTTCAGGCTGATTTTGAATTCAGTTGTCCTAAATTGGTAGCCACCCAAAGCTATAAGCCCAAGTCTACCCTCCTATTTAACCCATAGTTGGGGGTAGATCAAATGGATTCTTGCATTTCCCTGTGAGCATTTGTGTAAAAGTGAATACAACAGATTAGCCTAGAATTTGAAGATACTTTCAAGCATAAATTTCCAATGTGCTTAAGAATTAGAGTAAAAATGGTTTGGTAAAATTTAATAAACATTACATCAAATAATAATCTTATCTTAAAAGCAGATGTTTTCATTAAAAGAAGCTTAATTCATGTCAGTGATGCATGATATTGCCAAGTTTAGTGTTTTACATGAAATGAGATATACACCAAAGTTAAATTTTGGTAAACATAAGTAGCAAGTGATTCTTGATCAAAAGTAAATGAAAACAAAATGCTATATTAAAAGTCAAGAAAATATCTTAGCAGTTATATCAGCTTCTACATCCTTTATAAAAATCTAAACATACAAACTGATTTTTATGTTAAGTTAGATTGGTTGGAATATGATTTAATGTTTAGGAAATGAATCCATGTTTTGTAGTCAACTAAGAAAGAAAAAAAAAATTATAAAGCAAGACAGAAAATTTAGAGTAAAAAAGAAAAATGAATTCCTTTATGACTTCAGCAAAATTGTTTATGCTGCATGTAATCCTATAAATATCAGAATAAATCCAAATAATTTTATGCTTAAAATCTTAGTTCCTGAAAGTACTGGTGAAACAAATATGTAATACTTGGATGCATTACTTTTTATTCTTGCTTTGTTTCATAAAAATACATTGTATTTAACAATGTCTTGAAACATTCTATCATTTAAGAAGTTATTAAGTACAAAAAGGTTCCGACTTTTCACATGCAGAAATAATGCATTTATATTACTATTTTTTTATTTTGTAAAGAAGAAACAAAAATAAAAATGAAAAAAACAAAGAAATGTTGGCAGTTATAAAGATTATTCAAGAATTTCTTTCGAAAAGGACAGTTGTTTTCAGTCATAAAAATATAAGAAAAACATACAATAAACCTTAAAAAAATACAAATTTTCTCTCTAAAAATGTTGACTCATAATATCTGTACAAACTTATTTTGTAGAAATAAATTTGTATATATGGCAATACAAGATGTTTACATCAGTAAAAAGCTGCATATATGTGTTTGCATATTTAAAGTAAATGTATAGATCATTTTTTTGTCTATTTCCAGTACATTTCCTATGTGCTGTGTATTCATAATGTGATTGATAATGACTCTCTACAACTTCCTGTCCTTTATAACATTTATTAAATTTTGTCTTTTTGCTATCCATCTGATTCTCAATTCTAATAACAATATAAACAAGCTTGTTAGGTAGATTATTCACTACCTTCCCCCATCTCTTGTGCCTTCAATACATTTGTATATAATATTGCTCACAAAGCAGTACATACGTGAAGTAACTGAATTGAAATTATCTGAAGAAACGACCTGCAAAGAGTAGCATTGTGCAGTGAATAATTTTTAAAAAAATCAATTGCACATTTATATTTTATATTGGGTATAATATGATAAATTATGGAAATGATGGAAAGTATAAAATTCTGTTAACTGTGTCTTAGACAATCCACCTTCCAACAATGATATATCAATGCATTTGGATGATAAAAACCAGTATCTTGTAATTTGAAAGTCTTAATTTCTATAGTTTTCTTAAGCTCGTAATGATATATAATTAGAATATTTAATTCTGAATAACTATTCTTTAATAAATTACTAACTTTTTTGGACAAGAAAAAATGAATTTGTTCAGATTTTAAAATTGGGTAGGGACAACAAATTAACTCAGTTTTATTATTGTTTTGAAAAACTCTTTCAGGAAAAAAAATTCTTGTTGAACAATCATTAATTTGTAATTAGTCGCTATAATAAAAGATTAAACTAAATTGCTAAATACAAAGTGATTATTGTTTGCAATACAAGCAACGTCTCGGATCCTTTGAGATTTTTTCAGTTTTTGAGTGATCTTTTCTGATCAATAAATGTAGTTTCATAGGCAGTCTCTACAAAACCAATAGAAACACAGACTGCCTGCCCCTGCTTTTTAAAAAGTCATTCAAATATGAATATCAATAGATTAGCATAAGCATTTACACTGTCATAGTCTTCATCATTTCTAAATCCAGTAAAATTTAAGCTGTAGAGAAAAGAAAAATAATCCCACGGTCCTGCCTTGTTTGGGGTGAAGTGATTAAAAAAAAAAAATGGTCTTCAAACAGTTAAGTGCTAGCAATGAATGAATTATAAAAAAGTGAGAAAAAGAATCAAATTTAGTAAAAAAATGGTTTGCTGAAAATATTTTGGCCAACTCACTTTCCAATATCTGACTAAATGATTGACGATTGGAATATTCTTTTGAATCTCTTCTTGGTTCAGCCAAGAACTTTTCAGCACACCTCTTATATATGCTTTATTCCAAAGAGTAAAATAGTTCCCAGTTCTCAATGTGGAAAAATGACATTTGACAAAAATGTGCTCAAATATTTTAAAAATTTACATAAATCTGCCAATGCTGCCAAAAACAAACCTTTCTGCTGCTCTTGAAAAAGACATCCAGTCAGTAGTGGACTAAGATAAGAAATAGATTGGAAATTTTAATGCTTTCAAAATTAAGCTGCTATCTTAACCTCCATAGACAATCTTTCCTACCCATCATCAGCATGGATTCTACTAGTCTTCCTGAAAGCAATAAACTGCCCCTTCTTGACGTCACTATCTCAGCTAACTTTAAGTAGAATGACTGTATTGAATTAATAGCTAAATTTACTGTTAGGAAGGTTGGGTCCTTGTATCAGCCCAGGAAGTTTTGCCCTACTGAATCTATCATGCACATATATAAATTATCAGCTGCCCATGTTTTGAATACTGCTATCAAATCTATTCAGGTGCCCCTGCTGTTCATTTTGGGGTTCTTGACAAAATCCAAAAGAGAATCTGTAATGTAGTCAACCCTGATCTGACAGTTTGCTTCCAGCCTCTATTTTACCAATGAGATGTGACTTTCCTCTACAATTACTTACAGAATTTTGCTCCAACAAGCTTAGCTCCTCGGTACCCACTCTCCACAAATTTACTTGAGCTACTAGACTAGCAACAAGTGAAATTTTACAGTGAAAACAATCAAGTGTAGCCGCAACTTTTCTTCAGCTACTTTTCTCACTTCCCACCTGTAGAACTCCCTTCCTTCTGTATTCTTGCTTTCCTGATAGCTACAATCTCTAAGAATTTAAATGCAGCGTCAACGGTCATCTCTTATATCCTTGATTTCCATCTGTCTTTTCACTTTACACTTTCCTCTCACGCAGCTTTTTTCACCCTAATGTACTTGTCCTTCTCTTATCCATTCTCCGACTCCTACTGGGACCTTTTCTCCTTTCACTTCACTCTCCTATTATGTAACCCCACTGTGCACCAGTGGTAGTTCTGCCTTGCTTGGGGTGAGACGATTATAAAACAAATCTGGTAAAAGAAGATAAATAATTGTAACATTCTTTATATATTTATGACTATTTCACTTCAACTGAAAATAAATATTCATTGATAACCATTCTACTATATATCCTAAGTTATAGAATAGGTGCTTATTATTATATAGGAGCCTCTCTAACTCAGCTAAGTGCAGCATCTTTATATAGTATCAATTTTACAAGTAGTTGAAAGACATCTGGGAGATGTTGAACTGTGTTCTCTTGATATTTGTAAGTGCAGGATTTTGCATTTGGACAGTCCTCTCTATCATGTCCTATAAAAAGCTCAATTGGTCAGATGAACATGGTGACTCCAACATTCATTAGAAATTTCTTCAAATCAATTCTGAGCAACACAAGCCTGATAACATGGTGTGTTATTCCTGTTAGAATAACCTATGAACCAACATAATATAGAACTGTCACCAAACTTGACAGTGCCTTGTTGACAGCTGGAGTCTGGTCTCATCTGGTCTGTAAGACACCCTAGTTCTACCATCAATTTTGAAAACTTGAAACTGATTCATCAGTGCATATTACATGTTGCCAGTTCTTCAGAATCCAATCAACAATATCACAAATATGGGTAAAGCCATGTCCAGTATGATGGTTTTAACAAAGGGCATCCTGATAGGTTTTCTGTCTCCAAATTTCATGGAAGCTTAAAGAACCCTTAACTATCCTACAGGATATACATCTAAAACCACTCTGCATTGAATGTAAATGAGATTTGAACTGGTTTCACTTGTTTGTTGCTTGAGTGTCAATCATTAAGTACCCATGGTTGGCCATTGTGTTGTCTACATTGAGCAGGAAAGACTTTCAGCAGTATTCTCAGTACATACATTATATACCATAGATCAACTTTACATTTATTCCATAACTTTTGGCATATCGCTGTACATACATAAGAATGAGATTTTAATTGCTTGTGTGATTATTATCCATTGCCAAAGTTAAAACATTTTCTACATTAATCTAACATCAACATCCAATTCCAGTTTTATATTTTCCATGATGGATGAGTCACTCCATATGCTACACCCCTGGCCTCTTATACCTTTTAATCTTTTTCATTTTGTGCTTCATTCTTTGAAGCATTTGAAGTGTTAATAATTATTTTCATGATAGGTTATTTTTAATACCACATTTTTATCTTCATATACCTAAAAGCATATAGGCTTACATTGCCCCCCATCATTTTGTTTAGTACTCAGTTTGATCAACAGATGGCACTATAGTACAAAATAGAAAAAGTACATTTAAGAGTTAACATTTTTTCACCTAAAAGGAATAGATAATTTGATTTTTCTGAAAGAAATATCCATATGAAAATTTATGTTGTAGGCTAGGTCCTGTCAATGTTGACAATAGATGTATCAGATTTTTATAGCTATTACTGCCTAGATAGAAATTATGAAAGCAATTTTGCATAGTTTTTAGTTTCTCTTTTTTAAAATACTGGGGATAAGAAACTTTTGTCTGACAGTGAGTGCAAACAGCTTCAACCAAAATTGCAACTTGGTTTGTAGTTTCAATTTTCAATGCTGATAACCGTTAGACTATTTTACACGTCCACCTGAAATCACGTTTTACATATGTCTATCTAATGTATATTTCCTGATACAAGTTCACAGCCTGACACATTCAGTGCCTGCAGTTGTGTCAGCTCTGTTTATATAATTCAATCCATGGTCAGTGTTTGGTTCACTAAATCTCACTGTAGCAATTTTCAGTATTGATTCTAGCTTATACCATTTTTTTTTCTACTGTTTCTTCCACAATGAGTTCATTTCAATGACTGATTTTTATTCTTGTTTAAAAGTTTTTACTTAGTTGTTTTTTTTTTCTTCATTATATTGCATTATGGGATGCTTTTTCTTCCCTGGTTAAAATTACTACCTCCTATGTATAATTAATTTCCATGCTGGGTTTATAAAATTGAATTTTTCTTATGAAACTGCACCAGTTTTTTGAGTTTCTTATTTTTCAATATAGTCTCTCTGGATAGTACATTTCAAATTGTCTTAGGGCAGTGGCTGGTATTTATTTGCATTCTTTTGAAACTGCATGAAATGTCCTACAAAGATTTTGGTAATTTTCAGTGGGATAGATAACAGGTGGTTTTTTTGAGATGTCTATATAAAATGCTTTTACTTCTGAAAATGTGATACTGTACAAGGAGGTGCTGAAAAACTCTTAACCCAACCAAGAATGAATAAAAAAAATCCTCTTGATTTTTGGTGATTTGGCCATATTTTAAAAATTGAATTAAGCTAAGAACTTTTCAGCATGCCATCACAAAATTTACTTTGCATTTTTTTGCACCTGTAATGTAGGGTTAGGTGTCTGTTGCTACATGGTTTTAACTTGGAATGAAGCAATCCTTTTGTTGGATAGTATAGGACAATGGGAAATCCTTTTTTTTGGTAGTATTTTGACAATGAGAAACCCTTTTGTTTGATATTATAGGATAATGAGAAATCTTTTTTATACTATAAGACAATGAGAACATTTTTATTTTATTATATGACAGAAATTCTTTTGTTTTATACTATAAGACATTGAGCAATTTTTTTTCATATAGATCCTTGGAATTAACGTACAAGCCAGATAATATGCATTTTCAGTGTACATATGTTTGAATTCATACTCTATATATCCAAGAAAGTAAGTTTGCTAATGCCTGCCCATCAACTCAGGAAACAAATGAAAAATTTTTCTCCAGTTAATCCTTTTAACTGAAGCAGAATGGCTTGGCTATAAAAAGACATTGTAATATTCACAGCTATTTTGAATCATTCTAAAAGCTAAATCAATCTCAAGAAAGTTCTGTATATCTTCCAAAAGTGAGGTGCTACTTCAGCATGAATTATATACGCAATGATTACCCTTAATGACCTACCTACTGGCCCAGGAATATCTGACAACTACTCATCTGAGTTCATCTGAGGCTGAGATTAAGGCCATCTTCCTCTGAGCATATAACAAACCATACAAAAAAAAAAAAAAAAAAAAAAAAGCCAACCCCCAGCTGGCTGATCAAGATATTTCAGAAAATACAAAATTACCTTGGAAAAGGCTTGGAATGTGCTTTCAATGAAGGTAGTAAGCATGTCTCCATTATGAAACTAAAACCACCTCTTTCTATAATATATAAAAGTAAATTTTGGGAGACTATATCAGATTTGCTGCTTACAAAATTTGCATATATGTGTTCAAACTAGCAAACTTTTGATGAGCCAGTTGACAGGAATGTCATAGAAGTGTAGTTATCAGTGATGTCGCAATCCTGTAAACTGTTTGCATTACAGTTTTGTTTTGAGAGAATTTTTGTATTGATTATGATCACCTTTTGCAGATGATACTGTGTCATCTTGTTTGAATTCTTTTCTTGTAATAATACAGGTTAAATTTAGCATTATTTACACTATTTAAATTGTTTAGACTGTTGTGCATATCTTTACTGTCATATTTACATTTCAGCCATTAAACACTGGCTTTTTTTCAAGTGATATATTGGAATTTCAAACTGAACTCCTTATTTCATCCACTGAGGTAGATTGTTCTAGTTCCATGAGCCATGCCTTTACTGGATATCTCAGTTTCAGTTATCTTTCTTTAGTAACTCTACTCTGTAAGTTTTTGTCCACATCTGCTCTGCAAGGGTTGAATTATTTAAGGGAAATAACTGAAACTTAAATATACAGTAAAGGCATGGCACGTGGAACTAGAATAATCTACCCTGGTGAACAAAATAAAGGGTTTGGTCCAAAATTTCAATGCATATCATCTGAAGAAGCCTTAAGTGTACAATGGCCAAAATGTTATAAGACAACAAAGATGAGCACAATAGTCTGAGCTATGTAAATAGTGCAGACAGTCACAATACCTCATCTCAGAAATATAGACAGATATTTAACATTTTTTAAACCTCTGAGCGTGTTAAGGACAAAGTATTGTTTTTCATCACTTTTGTCCATTTATTTGTTATCAGTTTTAAACAAAAGGAACATTTGTATCAAACTATATAAATTTCAGATTTCCATAAGTTTTTCAATAACCACCTTTATTTTAATTTTTTAGGAATCCGTAAGAAAAAAAAAATTCATTCATTTCATAAATAAGTTTACTTCAGGAACTAAAAAATCTGAAGATAATATTTTTAAAAATTTATCATTGCTTCAATTTCTGAAGAATCTCCCTATCATCATCAGAGTCTTGTTATAGAACTATCAAAAAACCAATTGCTAATAATTTACAAAAGGCTTGTACTCAATAGTAAGGAAGTATCACTTACATTGCTAGGTGTAAAACTAATCAAATGTTTATTAAACTTTCTATTTAGGAATCACTCTTTATATATTGAAAATTCTTCATTGGTAAAACTAATACTATATAAATGGCAGTAGATGTTATAAGAGATAGGGCACTGCCATTTTTAAATAGGCTACAATATGCAACACATAAATAGGACATCTCATAATAGTTTAATGAAATTTATATCAAATAGCCACTTTTTAGATCCTTGCATGTTAATGCAGGGTTCCTCCAGGCCTCTATTCTTGGGCCTACTTTGTTTCATATCTTTGTCAACAACCTTTCCAATGGTATCAGTTTCCAACTTGGTATTTCAGTTGTTAACAACTATTTACTTCTGTCTTAACAGTAAGTCTGATAAAATAAAACTGGCAACTAATCTCTAAAATGACCTTCAGTCTGTTTACTGTTAGCTTATAACTTTATACCTCCAAATAAAAATCTATTTTTTTTAGTTATCCCAGAGAACCATTATTGCTTTCTATTAGCATATCTGATGCTAACCTCCAGGATAGCAACCCATTATACCTTTTGGGTTCGTGTTTTCCACTGACATAGTGAAGTAATTATATTGAATGAATTCCTAGGTTTGATGCTAGGAAAGTTGGTTCCCTGTACTATTCTAGACAATTTTTTTCCTTGCCAGAATCCATACTACATATTTAGAAATCTACAATTTGTGTCTGTGTTAAATATTGTTACCATATCTGGTCTGGTACCCTGGCTATATATCTTGAAATTATTGATAAAATCTAGAAAAGGATCTGTAATGTTATCAGTCTTGACCTGGCAGCTTGACTTCAGTCACTTTCCCATTGACATGACATGGCTTCTGTCTTTTCTATGAAAATATTTTTTCATGGCAATTGTTCTAACGAGCTTCCCTCTTTAGCACCTTGATTGTCTGAATTTAGACATAGCACTAGACACTGACAAACCATGCTCACTGATGTAATAAATT
Organism: Ascarosepion bandense; assembly: GCA_037127315.1. Lineage (NCBI taxonomy): Eukaryota > Metazoa > Mollusca > Cephalopoda > Sepiida > Sepiidae > Ascarosepion > Ascarosepion bandense. The sequence goes on along the minus strand of JBBBDQ010000694.1, from coordinate 2,752,084 downwards.
CTATTCTAATATTTTCTTTTGTCACACCTGTGGAATTCTCTTCTTGCTTTCCTAACAATTTTTCAAAGTTTAAATGCAACATTAACTACCATCTTCTATTTTCTTAAATTTGCTTCTTTTCTCTTCACAAACATTTTTTTCATCTTGTTTCACTCTCGGTAAACCCTTGCATCTCAGTGGCTTTACCACCTTACTTGGGGATAAACCATAAAAAATAAAAATAAAAAGTTCAATTCAAATCTTTATTTTCATTTCCCAAGTGGATTATTCAAAGTGAATCAAAAACATCTTCCAGGAAAAATTTTTTTTTAAATTATAAATAATGACTTTCATATAATTTGTAATTATAAAAAAGCAAGTCACATCCATGTAAGCACCATTTTAAATTAATTTTCACACAGAAAATTTGTACATGTCTGAGATATACAGATGAAATGAGGAATTTTTTTCTCAAAATATTTCAGTAATTTTAATCAAGTAAAGTGCATATTCTTTAAAAAAATCAGTTTAATCAATATTTTTTTTACTCTGCTGTACACTGCTTTTTTAAAAGTAAAACTGTAGATAATCCTTCAAGATATACAAATATATTTGTTAAAAGGCACAAAAATGTTATTTTAAACTTTGCTTTTCTGAATCTTATGGTTCAGTTCATGCATGGTAATCATTGATTTTTCTGAAAAAAAAAAAAAAAATTTTTTTTCCCATGCTTTAGAACAATTCCATAGCTTTTTTTCAGAATACTATCTTCACTTTTTTCTTAACAGTGTATTATTCACTGATAATCTTTTGATCTTTTAGGTGTATGTATGTATATGTACTGAAAAGTTCTCAGTTCAACACACATCCCAAATTTTCAAAATCTTTTGACATGCAATGAACACTTCAGCACTTGTATTTGATGTTCAGAATTCTATACATTTTTGCATTTTTCATTTTAACAGTAGAATAAATGGCAAGACTAATTGTAAGAAATTGTGCAGATTCCAAAGTGTTTTAAATTATAATAATTTACAATCTTATTTAATTGCTTTACCATAATCTTTGATGTTCATATAGGCAGCCTTAACTTAAATTTGCATATCTACCTTAACTTAAAACAATAACCAGGAAAATTAATTTTATGTACAGTATTAAGATAAATTTCTTTTGCTTTAGCATTCATTTTTTATAATCTCATAGGTGACTTCTTTCAGTTTACAATTGTTTTGTATTATTTTGAATCCAATTCAGCTTTTTCTTTTACTCATTTAATTCAAAGCAAGGCAATAATGTCACTAAAATGCAAAGGGTTATTAAGATTTTTTTAAAGATTTTTTTTAAAGATTTTTTTTTAATGGCATCTCAATCTCTGTAGGTGATTTTAGTATTGAACCTTTTATTTAGCATATAGATTAAATTAGATTTGTAAGAAAGGTTTTAAGATATTCTGATTGTAAAAGATTATATACTTGTAGAAAGCTTCTCATGTTTTATAAAGTTCAGGATATTATTCAGGTTGAAAAACTTGTCCCTGACTCATTTTTATAGAATTTGTTCTTGATAAGTCAGTACAGTATTTAAGTGTGGCTTGACAGTAAATAGTTCTTGGCATGTTGTGCACATTGGAGATTTCAAGTTTTTAATGAGGAAAAATGGGTTAGGTGTGTATGGCCAATATAAAATCTAGCAAGGAACACATCTTCTTACCTTTTTACATCCATCCTCTAATGGCGAAAGAGAAGACTTTAGTACACATTTTTTGGGTTCACATTTGGAGAAAGAGCAATAAAAAGAAAAAAGAATTTCGGAAGACAGAAGCTGGTGATAATGCTACTAAGATGCAGTAGATTATTGGGAGTGCAAGATAAGGAGAAGTCTTTAGTGAGGAGAAAGAGCAATAAAAGAAAAGGATTTAAGAAGACAGAAGATGGCGATAATGCTACTAAGATGCAAGGGATTATCGAGAGTGTAAGATAATGAGAAGGTTTTAATGAAGAGAAAGAGCAATCATTTTTGAGGATTTTAATTGACAGGGATGCAAGAAATTGGAAAGAGTTCTACAAATGATAAGTTCTAGAAAAGGTACTATTAAAATAGAACTTTGGTTACATGTAGCTATTTCAACAGTAAAATGATGAAATCTAGTAGTACACTTAAATTCAATGTAGTGAGGGGAAGAGCTCATTAAAACAAAAGCCATGAAAATGTTTATAAAAAAGAGAAAAACTATGTCACAGCACTAGGGAAAGTGACTAAATTCAAGATGCCAGGTCAGAACCAATAACATTATAGAGGATTTTGTTGAGAATCCTGAGATATATAGATGGAGTGCTAAACTAGATATGCTAGTAATATTCAATACCTAGATGAATGGCAGATTTACATTTTGACTAGAGCTAATCTCAGGGCCATGTGGTGGGCTCACACAATACAGTCAAGCAGCGAATGGGGGTTTTTGAGCTTCCTGAATGATTTTCATCTCAATTATGAAATTATTAATGTAATCTGTACCTAAGTGAAAGATTAAAGCAAAACTTTTACATTTTTAATTAAGAAATTGGGGTTTAGAGCCACAATCTTTGTGCCTGCATTAAATGGCTAAATTTTTACACTTAACCCATTTAGATTCCTTTTTGAAAGATTTCCAGTGCCAAAAATGGATTCCACACCCAAGCAAGCATGAAAATATGAGTCTGGAGCAAGACTTTTGTTATATATACAAGGAAATTGATGTCAAAAACTGATATTTGGTGTCTGGTATCTAGCGCCAAAAGTGGGTAATGGTTAATTTAACTTGTTAAGTCATGAGTTAAGCCTCTTGAATGCTCTTCAGGAAGAAGGGAAGAAGAATCCAGAAGTGTGTTCCCAGTGTGCAGAGAATCACCACATGCTGGATGAGTCAGACTAATAAATATATTCTCCTGGTATAACAGTTGTGTTCGCGTATTTGGATATTAACATTGGTAGCAGAGCAAAACAAAAGATCTTTATTATAGCTTTGAGATACATTTATATATAAAAAACATACCACATGCAAGAACTAGCCACTCTACTCGAAAAAATGAGATGTGCTCACATTTCTTTCCCTGGAAGGAAAAGCGAGAGAGGCTGTTTTGGAATTGGATGTCGCAACCCTTAATTCTGAGGATGAGATAGAAAAGTTGTATAAAAAATGTAACATTTTTTTAGAAGACTTTAACCATTTTGCTTTTACTACCTATGAGACATTCGAATCATACCAAAGACAACCTGAAAAATTGTTACATATGGTGATGCCTCTTTTGCCAATTTAACAGATGGAGGATCACAAGGAGGATATATACTCTTTTTGGTAGGAAATAACAATAAATATATGCTCATTGCTTGACAATACAAGCATATTTTAGGGGTCATCAAAAGTACACTAACAGTTGAAACATTAGCAGGTATTGACATGTTAGAAGCCTGCCCTTTTTTTTATAGGAAACTGTTGTGGGAGTTACTTCAGCTAAAGTAACATTCCAATCATCTGCAAAAGTCAATTCCTGTTTTTATCAATCAGTGCATTCTTCAACACAAATTTTGGACAAAAGACTTCACATTGAGATGGCTATTTTGAGAGAAATAGAAAGGATAGGCACAAACTTGCAGAGTTCTTTTGACACGAACTGATCAACAAATTGCAGACTCCTTAACAAAAAAAAAAAAGGAGTACTATCATTTAAAATTCTTGTGTTCATATGAGAGCCTAGGCAGTGTACTGTTTAATGAACTTACATTCTTCAATATTCTTTTTCAGAAAACTATTCTATGTTCAACAAAAGAAAAGGAAAAAAAAAGGAAGAATGTTAAGCCCCTTGAAGGCTCTTCAGGGAGAAGGGATGAAGTAACTGGAAGTGAGTACCAAGTGGGCAGTAAATCACCACATGATGGACGAGTCAGACTAAGAAGTGTATTCTTTCAATATACCAATTTTTTGTGCTCACTTATTTGAATATTTACTTTATTTGTTATTTACCTATGAAATGAACTGAGCACATTTTAAATATTTTCATAAGAACAAATTTTTTACATTTTACAGGTTTTAACTGTAATATTTGGAAAGTTACACTAAAAAAAGAGTAAAATATATTTTGTCTCAGGTATTTTTTGTTGGTAAGAGTCAGAGACAAAAAAAAAAAATAGCCAAAGTATAGATTAAAACAAATTGTGTTAATTTTATGCAGTAGGACTCCAAATCACACTTGATATTTTTTTTTTAAAAATGTCAATTGAAACTTGTTTGTAACTTGTAATATTCATTTTAACAAGATTTCAATGATTTTCCTGACTAAAAGTGGCAATAAATCAACTATCCAGAACTGATCTTCTAAAAACACAGTGATTAAATATCTGAGAGATTATCAAATGATAATAAATTGTTTTGAATTAGGACAAAATTAGACCAGTTCTAAAGCCTGAGAATGTCTAATTTAAGCTGACATATCTGCACATATCACTTGGGGAATGTTCTAGAATGCCTAATGTTTAATTGTGAGCCAAATCCTTGATATTCTGTGTAGATGTTATCACTTACTAATGAAAGTAGTAATCCTGTAGTATGAATTTCATGCTAGAATTCTTATACATTTAATATCCTGAAATGCATACATTGTTCATTTTGTGAGACATTATATGCAACTATATCACACTAAGAGTGGGTAATTGAATGACAAACTGGAAAATCATCTTATGTCACATTTTTTCTTTTAAAGGACTACTGATTAATGTTTTTATTGATGAACCCATATGCAGGGGGGAAGGAAACAACAAATGTAGGTTGAAATTCTGCATTTAGATAAATTAGATGCCAAACATTTTGGAATTTAGCATGCTTGTCATTTTCCAAATTTCTTGAGGCAGAATTGTAACTGATATTTGTTGTTTCATTCCTGCTCACTACATATACAGAGTTCCATCACAAAAAAATATTAATCCAATGAAATCGATTCAAAGGATGAAACATCAGGATTTTTTCACATTTTGTAATTTAATTACCCACTTTAAAAAATAGAAGATACTGTATTTTCTTGTGCATAGTAAGAGATATTTTTAACAAAAAGTGAAGGCAAAAAAACTACAAGTTTTCAAAGATTTTTTTAGCTCAGATTAAAAAAACTCCTCTCAACTGGAACAACAAGATTGGTGGTGATAACAATTGCTTACAAGAAGTGTTTAGTATGTTAACAATATCTATTTTATTTTCATAGTCTATTAATATATAAAAATATAATAAAGTCATATTGAACAGGAAAGTATGATAGATTATTTAACACCTTCAAATGTATTACCAGTTAAGTCTAGCCAACACCGTCCCAAAACAAATTATGAAACAAAAATTAGAAGAAACATCTAGTTCATTTTTATTCTTTAATATTGTGAAAAATTAAATATTTTTGTGAAATATATGTATAACATTGAGTTTTTAATAGATAATATGGTACAAATTTTAAAAAATAGTTTAAATAGGTATGGCTGTACTATGGAGATATAAGGATGTAATTTATTTCCTGTTTTTAGCTTCAGAAACCCTGGCTTGTGTAATACTCAAGGATGTAATTCCCTGTTTTTATCTTCAGAAGTACAGGAATGTATTATACTCAAGGATGTAATTAATTCCCTGTTTTTAGCTCCAGAAACACGGGAATGTATTATTACTCAAGGAAATGTAATTAATTCCCTGTTTTTGTAAGCTCCAGAAACACGGGAATGTATTATACTCAAGGATGTAATTAATTCCCTGTTTTTAGCTCCAGAAACACGGGAATGTATTATACTCAAGGATGTAATTAATTCCCTGTTTTTAGCTCCAGAAACACGGGAATGTATTATACTCAAGGATGTAATTAATTCCCTGTTTTTAGCTCCAGAAACACGGGAATGCATTATACTCATGGATGTAAATTAACTTCATAAACACAGATGTTGTATTATACACAAGAATTTATGGTATCATGGTCTTAAAACAAAATTAATTATTTTTTTCCAAACAAGTGAGTTTGAACATTTCATAAATATTCAATGGATGCTGTTAGAATCACTTTATAAAATTGTACATAAACATACTAGTCAAAGACTATAGTATCCCAAACACTATTTTCCTTCATACATATTCAGACAAAAAAAAAAAATTTGAAAACTTGAAAGTATCAATTTCATTAAATTTTCTTTTTTCAAAGCCAGGTTTTTTTTTTATTAATTCGGTTGATTGTTTAGTGATAATTTATCCTAACTTTAACCACCAAGTAACCTTGCTAGTTGTGCATTGTTCTTTGCTCCAAGATTTCATTCTACTGAAAAATCTCTTATTGTGACGTTTCTTTTATTTTGTCTTTGAATCTCCTCATCTGCCAGATAGAAAAAGAGAAAAAAGAAAAACATTTGATTTGCTTTCTTTCAATGAATTATAAGTCAGCCTCTGTAGACATCTCAAGAGAAAACTAATCAAAACTTGGAAGTTCTTTTCTATTGCTGATGGAACACTTTCGTAGCAGGTTGAGAGTAGAATCAATAGTTCTTTTTTTTTTTAAATTCCTCCTAAGTGAAAAGATATTGTATCCCAATTGTAAATGAAATCATTGGAAAAATCAAGAAATGCAGGCACAAAAGGAAAATACAATTCAAGATGCTCATTGTTTTTATTATTAACATTAAGAACAAAAGTTTATACACTGAGTAAAAGACTTTCTAAGAATGGATTATTTTGACAATTGGAAGATATGTGCTATTAATTAGAAGCCTAGCCAGTTATTTTTAGGCAAACATGATGAATTAAAAATATAAATAGAATATATTTTTTTAGTCAAAGCGGTAGATAGCATGCATGTCATTCTTGCTGAAACTTAAACAATTTGTGATTAAAATGGCAGAAAAAAAATAATTGTATGCCATCTTTAAATGCTTTAAGAAGCAAGCAGAATGCTATTACTGGTAAGTAAAGAAACATAAAATACTATTATTAAAAGGTAAAATAAACAAATACACTCTAAACTTACCGATAACTATAGCTGAATTTTATCAATTAAAGTTCCTAGTATGTACTGGTTATATATATGAAAAATAAAGATACTTAAAACATTACTTTTATTGTCAAAGACATTACAAGGGTGCTGAAAAATTCTAAGCTTAAAGAATTAAAATAAAAAAAATATGATATTCAACAGTATACAAACTCCTTATGGATTACTTAATACTGAAATTTCATTTTTGAGGAGATTTGTTAACTTTTTCTATTAAAATCTATAGCTAGAATCTTTCTTACTATTAAAATCTATTACTGAAAATTTTTACTATAGATATGTATTTTTAGACTTCCATAGAGTTGACCTGTTTCAAGGTTTACTTTTTGCCTATAGCTGGGACACTAACAGGTGCTACCACACCAGATCAGGGTGGACCTAGAAACAATAACAATTAAGAGGTTGTTCCCTGCTCCTCAAAATCTGATCAGAGGGGATGTAAGCTAGTCAGTCTTGTATATTCTTCTTACATTAATTATTCCTCTACAAACACTTTTTTTTACAACTGTCATATATTCTGTGACCCACAGGATATAATTGCACTCAGAAGTGTATTACATTAAACAAGTGTATTTTCATTAAACAAGATTTATTTAATAGAAAAGAGCAGGCTGGCAAACAATGTGTGTGCTTACATTAAACAAATATTTTGGAAAAGCAGAAATGCAAAGACCAGGTTTGCATTAAAGGAATGTAATTGTATTTTTGTGAGCAACCGTATTCAAGGTCAGAGAATATAAACCATGAAATTAAGATGACACACACACACATAATTAATTTGGTCAAACAAGAAATATTAAGAAATAGCAGAGGAATTTGATGACATCAAAGGCAGTTGGCCAAAGGCAATAATAATAATAATGCCAAAATGATAAACAAATAGTCCAGACATAATTAAGCGGAAGCTGACATACTTCAGCTTATGTAAGAATGAGTCCAGATTAGAACAGAGAGGACTTGAAGAAAATGCAGAGAAGTGAAGACAACTCCAGCCAGTCACTCCCTTGTATGTGCACATGTACTTGAAACCCTCTGACTACACCTCTACACACAATGGTCACTGAAGAGAATAAAACATAAGATTATATTTTTATATATATGTGTTTGTTGTTATTGTTTATCTGTCAAAATGACTGTTGTTCCAGCAGCAGCATTATATACCATACACGACAGTGGTATATAGTCAGTCATTTAAGTGCCATACATGATACACGCTTGGGAGATCATGTCTCAAAAGAGACATGATTAACTGGGCAGAAGATTATCCCGCAGTAGGTTGCCATTGCTTTCTGTGGTAGACTGGTTGCTGACCAATGCTATAGAACCCAATCTGTCCTGTTATTTAACCCATAACTGGAAGGAATAGACAGATTAATACCTTTTCCAAGTATATTTGCGTGTAAGTGAATGCAATGAATTCAGCTGGAATTCAAACTCGGCTCCCCGATTTCTCGTTTCGAGCCGATATCCAATGCACCACAATGCACTGTGGTATATAACACAGCCAAAATATGGCAAACCTAACCACTATCACTATTTCCAAGAAAAATGATTAGATGAATTACATTTTAGTTCCACCAGTTATGATCTTCATGTTAAAGACTTGCTCTGTCATTCACATTGTAATGAACCACCCTCATTCCCCTCATATCCCATTGTTAAGTTCCATTCAAGCTGCTTCTTCCCATGAACTGCTGCTTTGTGGAAGAGAATTCCAAGTATCTTCCCCAATCACTACAATCTTAACCTGTTCAAGTTTAGGGTTAACTGTTATAATCTCTACATATTCCCATAAACTGTATTTCTTACCTCTTATTCTGTAGCCCTCTACGACAAGTGGCTCTTGGGCCTTGTATAGAGGTGAACATTATTGTAAAACAAAATATAAAATAAATGTGTACAGTTTAATTCTGATATGTAATAACCTTGATCTTGTGTAAAACTACTCTTTTGTCATAAAAAACAAGAGTTATCAACAACATTGGGCATGAATGAAAGCTGCACCACCCAACAGTGACTGGTGATCTGTTCTTTATGTGCTGTCACTTTTCAGGATGTAGGCAATCATGGACTTCCACATGTCCCTATCTCTTGTTACTCTTAATGATTTTTCTCTTGATATCTCTCCCAAATCCTGTTCCACAATTAACTTTCTCAAGCCCATCAAGTATGTCTCATGCCACCTTCCTCTGTCTCACTTTACCTCAATCCATCCCATGAGTATTAAATTCTCCAAGCCCTCCTTCCTCATTATACGTTCCAGAAACCTCAGCTGTCTCTTCCTGATGCTAAGTATGTTTCCTCTCTTTTGAATCCTCTCCACCAACCTTATCATTGCTCACATGTTCAGTCCATGGTATCCTCAGAATTCTTCTGTAGTACCACATTTTTGTTGTTTCAAGTCTCTCCTTCATCTTTAAGATTGTCCAGCATTCACTGCCATATAAGAGGATGGATATCACATCAGTACTACTTTTCTTTGTTTCTAACAAAATCTTTATATTTTTCACTGTTCAGCTCAGTTTTTAAAATGTGTCCTTCGCCATGCCAATGCACCTTTGGATCACTGTATCATACTTTCCACCCTTTGTCAGAATGCTTCCCAGGTAGGCACTGCATGGCTGCTCACAATATACAAGTGGAGAAAAATAGCCCTGAGGTGTCTTATTCAGGATTTTTTTGCTCATTGGAAGTTTTAGGTTATTTATCAGTATTAGCCTTTGGTGCATTCTTTAGTCACTGAATTTTGGTTGTAATTTTTACAGAAGGTAGCAGAAGAAAATAACAAGAAAGGACTAGAAATAAACTGCACAAAAACTATATGCATGGTCATCAGTAAAAAGGGCAGCCCAAAATACCAAATGCAGGTCGGGGATACCAGAATCAAGCAGGTACAAAAATTTAAATACCTGGGAAGCATTATAACAGAAGACAGAAAGTGCAACAAAGAGATTCGAAGGTGAATTGGCATGGCGAAGGAAGCATTCCAGAAGTTGAGTAAAGTATTAAGAAACAGGACAATTTCACTAGAAACTAGGAAGAGAGTACTGGATTGCTACGTGCTGTCTGTCTTTCAATATGGCAGTGAATGCTGGACAATACCATAAAAAATGAAGGAAAAACTTGAAGCAACTGAAATATTGTTCTACAGAATGATGCTGCACATATCATGGATCGAGCATGTGAGAAATGATGAGGTCTTGGAAATGATGGAAACAAAAAAAAAATTAATACTGAGCATCAGGAAGAGACAGCTGAAGTTCCTGGGACACAATGAGGAAGGAGGGCTTGGAGAATCTGATACTAACAGGCCAGATAGAGGGAAAAAGAGACAGGGGAAAGCAGCGGATAACATATTTGAAGGACCAAATCACGTGGATGACGGAATGAGGATTGTACGGTGTAATAGGAGAAGGCGTGCTCAGAGCCACCAGGGATAGGGAAAAATGGAAGGCCATGATCGCCTACGTCCTGAAGGGACAAGTCACATAGACGATGGTATAAGTAGGATGCAGAATAATAATCTAAGAAAAATGAAGATAATATGATAAAGTGAAAAGGCTATTTAACCGTACATGCCTTATGGTAGATATTCTCAGGCTGCAATGAGAGAAACCAATGTGCTGAAGAAGGGTGTTGGAATAGTTTGAGAAAAAAATAAAGATCTTTATTGTTGCAGATAAATATTCAATATTTTTCATACTGAAACCACTAAGATATGCTACATTTAGCCTACCGAGGAGATCTGTTTTCTAAAAAAAAAATTATTAGTCATTATGTTACATTGTGCTACTAATAATTTAGTGATGATGGGCGATTGCATATAAGTCTAGTGTAAGGTTGATTATAGAGAATTATAAGATCAGTGCATTTTCTTAAATTAAAAAAAGAAAAAAAAAATCAGAGGAATCTATTGTAGATCACTTTACATGCACTTTTAGTTCACCATAAATCATTCAACTGTAATTTTAACCAAAAAGATGCCAGCCAGTCTAATTAAAACAAAAAGAAAAAATTTACTTAGAAAATGAATTGAAAATATATTAGAGTTATGGCCTGGACTTGTTTCCTATACGATATCACCCATCATCACTAAAATATTAATACCATAATGCAGCATATGAATTAAGGAAAAAGGAAAAACAAAAGATCTATTCAGAATCAGTTAAATTTAAAATGCAGCAGACAGTGGCTTCAGTACAAAAACCCACCAACTTTCTGACTGCAACATCTGATAAAGATCTTTTACTGTTTTCCCATATTTCAACACCCTTCTCATGCCAACTTGTCACCTACTATAATGAGTGAAATGCATAGCTGAGTAGCTTTTCCACTTTGTTTTATCTCCAATGCACCTGCAGTGGATATTGGCTTGGAATGAGAAATAAGAAGGCCGAGTCTGAATTCCAATTGAATTTATTGCAATCACTTATGTCCAAATATACTTGAGAAAGCTATGAATCCATCTCTTCTCCCTCCAGCTATATGTTGAATAGCAGGACAGATTGAGTTCTATAACCTTGATTGAAAACCAGTTTACTGTGGGGAAAATCTTTCCCATCATGTCTCTTTCGTGACATGATCGCCCAAGTGTGTGTCACATATGGCACTTAACTGACTGACTTATCTTCAATAGCATTAATTCAAAAGTATATTTTAAATGAAGTCAATATTAATGACTATATTTCATTTGCATTAATGAGCTTTAATTGCTAAGATATCAAGTTAAAAGCTTATTAGAAATAAAAGGGATAAAAACATAAAAATTAAGTCTACCAGTTATTTTCGATTAAGAAGAGGATAGAACGAGTGTTAATATCCTATTCACGTTTATTTGTTATTGCTATTTGTTTTCACAGAATCCATGTGTAATAAACAATTAAGGAAAGTTTGAATGACACAAAGAAAGATAGTAATCTTTCCTAACTGCCACGGCAATAAGGATTGGTAGCTTGGTTTACAATGTGCTTGCTGCAGTGACTGCCACACCATACAGTGATTACTATAGCCCAACAAATTAGATATCCATCCAAGATATTCCAAAAGTGGTGTGAGAGAATAATAAATCAGGAAGAAGTGTGGTGCCATCTCATTAAAATTGGTTGCCTGTGTTGACAAAGGTGTAAATCTTATGTTGAGATTGTAAATCAGTTGAAGGGAATAGGTGTTAAGGAAAATAACACATTATGCACAAGCTACCAATTGAAATAACGAACACCAAGAATGTCAGACTGGCTGATGTAAGAAGTTCTTTTTCTTTTTCATCTCAAGTTCACATTCATTGTTCAGCATCATGACTTATTTTGTAACTTTAATTCTAATCTCACATCATGGAATTAATATTTCATTTCTGGTCTAATAAACATTAACTGGAAATCTGTAATTATATGATGAAGCTGAATTTTTATCTTCCTAAAATATGATGGAAAACCAACAAAAATTGGTAATAATTTAAGGTTTAGTGTGTAATGATACATTAGACTGTGATCTCATGTTTGACCTAACGATCATCATCTGACGAAGGCTTAGTTGGTGGTACAGTATTTGTTTTCCCAGTAGCATGTAACATCATTATTCTTTTATGTTCTGTATTCCTTAAGGATGTAAGTGAATGGTTCACCACATCTTCCTGTCCCTTGTAGCTCTTTGTAAGTTTTGTTATATCTCCCAAATCCTGTTTTGCCATCCATTTGCTAAAGGCCATCAAGTTTGTCAAGCACTGTTCTTCCCTGTTCCTTTTTCCTTCTATCTGCCGAGTGAGTATCAGATTCTCCAAGCCCTCCATACTTATTACATGTCCCAGAAATTTCAAATGCCTCTTCCTGATAAGTATAAGTTTTCTTGCTGTTAATATTCTCTCCAAAACATTGTTGTTGCTCAAATATTCAGCCCATGGTATCCTCAGCATCCTTCTGTTGCTTCAAGTCTCTTCATTTTTGAGGAGATTGTTCAGTATTCACATATCACGTAACAATTCAATACTCTTTTCTTTGTTTCCAATGGAATTTTACTGTCTCTTAATGCTCTAATTAGCTTTTGGAATGTGTTTTTGGTAATCCCAAAATGCAATCAGATCTCAGCATTGCACTTTTCAACCTCTGTTAAAACACTTCACGTATTTTTAGTATTCCCAACCTGTACTTGGCATTTCAAGTTCCTCTTTTTGCTGATGACCATGTATTCGGTCTTTTTGTAATTTATGTTCAGTCCTTTCTCCGAGCTTTCTTCCACTAGATTCAGCAGGAGGTCTTGTAGTTTCCTTTTCATGTCCAATATCCACACTTAATAATATATCTACATATTTTATTAAGATTGTGGCTGCCAAGGAAGAATTCTGGAAGAATTTCTAGTTCTCTTGAATTACCTTGCTGTATGGGTTGGATGTGCATTGTGGTGCAGTGGATATCAGCTCAGAAGGAGAAATCGGGGAGCCGAGTTCAAATTCCAGTTGAATTCATTGCATTCACTTACGCGCAAATACCCTTGGGAAAGGTATTACTCCATCTCTTCCTTCCAGTTATGGGTTAAATAACAGGACAGATTGGGTTCTATAGCCTTGGCTGGCAACCAGTCTACTGCAGAAAGCAATGGCAACCTACTGCGGAATAATCTTCTGCCCAGTCAGTCATGTCTCGAAAGAGACATGATTGTCCAAGCGTGTTTCACGGATGGCACTTAACTGACTGATGGGTTGAATAAATCTGGTGAGAAGACACATTCTTATCCTACACCCTTTTCTATTTTGTATATCAGATGAACTAATTTCATGCAGGTGGTTTACTGCCAATGTAGACTTTGGTTCTTCTAATGTCTTTCCCAAATATTTCAGGTTTGCCGAGCAGCTCTAACAGATCTTTAGGGCATACTTTGTCAAGTTTCTTTGTGTAGGCTATAAAATGCAGTTATATGTCCTCCTGCATTAGCATTGCTCTTTCTGATAACATTCTGAGCATAAATACTGCATTCCTTGTTCTGATGTCTTTGACAAGCCTATACTGTTCTTGTCTTATCTCTGGCCTCATTATGCTACATGTTCTAGTCATCAGAATTTTGATGAGTTTTTTATGTGGCTCATTAAGCTGATTTTTCAATGGAATCACCTTCATTTGCACTTAATTTTTTAGGCAGTGCTATGAAAATAGATCTGCTTAAGTCTTCTGGTATATCACCACTAATGTCGACTTCATTTATTTTTTCTGTAATCTTGTTTATGCCAAAATTGTCTAAGGCTGACAGTATCTCTATTACAATTCTATCTGGCCCTTTCACAATGTTTCTGTTCAGTTTGGCCAGCACAGCTTCCACTTTGATTTTTGATAATTCTAGCCTGTTCATATTTCTGTTTTGCCAGTTGTTTTGTTGTGGAAGTGATCTCCAATATATTCATCCCATTGCTGAAGTATTTTTCCTTTCTCTAATATTAGTATTCTATTTTTAGCTTTTATTCATCCTGTTAATGAGCAAGTCTTTTGTCCTGTTAGTTCTCTCATTTTTTATATCTTCTTTATTTGTAATACTTAATCTCTATTTTCTGTACATTTTTCATTGAGCAATTCATGTTTAGCCTGTCTGAATTAGTTCCTTTTTCCTTTGTACAGATTTCTGTATATTGTTTCATGCCTTGGCATTATTTTCTGTTTGATTTGAATCATACTGAGAATCTCATTTGTGATCTACTCTTTTTTTCTATGTTCATTTTCCTTTAGGATAATGTTGTTTGCTCATGTCAGTAGAGCTTCTCTTGGTGCGTCCCATTTATTCTCTAAATTATTATAATGTTGTTTGCTCATGTCAGTAGAGCTTCTCTTGGTGCGTCCCATTTATTCTCTAAATTATTATAATGTTGTTTGCTCATGTCAGTAGAGCTTCTCTTGGTGCGTCCCATTTATTCTCTAAATTATTATAATGTTGTTTGCTCATGTCAGTAGAGCTTCTCTTGGTGCGTCCCATTTATTCTCTAAATTATTATAATGTTGTTTGCTCATGTCAGTAGAGCTTCTCTTGGTGCGTCCCATTTATTCTCTAAATTATTATAATGTTGTTTGCTCATGTCAGTAGAGCTTCTCTTGGTGCGTCCCATTTATTCTCTAAATTATTATAATGTTGTTTGCTCATGTCAGTAGAGCTTCTCTTGGTGCGTCCCATTTATTCTCTAAATTATTATAATGTTGTTTGCTCATGTCAGTAGATCTTCTCTTGGTGCATCCCATTTCAAATTTCTGTTTTCATTTTGTTCCTCATATCTTTTCACAATGTCCATATATTTTTCCTTCAGTTTCGGGTCATTCAAGAGTCTGTTGTATTTCAAATTTGGAACTGTTTTAGGCTTCTTCAGTTTGTGTAGTTTCATTCTTAATTTACAGGGAGGTGGTCATTTCTATAACTTGCACTTGGATAGGTTTTACAGTGAACAAATGCATTCTTGAATATCTTGTTGATAGTTATGTAGTCAATTTGATTTTTAGTTTCTCCTCCTGGGCTTTTCCATGTTTATAATTACCTTGGATGTTCTTAGGACCAGGTGTTGGTTATTACTTGGTCCTTTGCTGAGCACTATTGGACTCATCTTTCTCTGCATTAATTCTGGGTTCTAGTTTAAATTTGCCAGCTATTTGCCCTTTCTTCTCCTTGCCTATTTTGGTGTTCAGTTCTTCCATGATAATTCTAATTTCTTGAGTTTAATGTTGTCTAGAATTGAATAGAAAGCTTAGATTTCTTCCTCTGTACTTTGTGTTGTCAGTGCATCAGTCAGTTAAGTGCCATACGTGATACACGCTTGGGCGATCATGTCTCAAAAGGTACATGACTGACTGGGCAGAAGATTATCCCGCAGTAGGTTGCCATTGCTTTCTGCGGTAGACTGGTTGTCGACAAAGGCTATAGAACCCAATCTGTCCTATTATTTAACCCATAACTGGAAGGAAGAGATGGATTAATACCTTTCCCAAGGGTGTATGCGCGCAAGTGAATGCAATGGATTCAACTGTAATTCAAACTTGGTTCCCCGGTTTCTCGTTCCGAGCCGATATCCACTGTACCACAACGCACCACATGACTATAAAAGATATGTTGAAAGACTTTCCTTTCATTTTAACCACAAGAATTCTTTCAGGTAACTGGCAGTACCACAGAATGCAATTTTTCATGTCTTGATCCAACTCCTTTTTTGTTATTTTCTCCATCTGCATATATAATACTGTGGTTGTCATTGACAAAATCTCCATTGTTTGGCTACCTGGTTTCACATACACCTAAAATGTTGACATTTAACCTACTCATCTTCTGTTTTACATTTTCCAGTCCAATGTCTTGATGTTCCATGTCTTTAGAGTTATTTTGTGTTTGATGTGAACAGCTGCTCAGTCCAGTGACACCTGTCATTCATGTCACTCTTTTCTGGATGAGGAATCAGTTCTCAGAAATTTTATCCCCTTTACACAGTATTGGTTTAAGTGTACAGTACAGACTTAGCACAACTTAAATTTCATTAATGGATAGTGAAAATGGCCAAATCACTGGCCAGTATTATTTTCAGAAAGTTCATAAAATAAACAGGATTTTAGTAATGAACAAAACTAAGTTATAAAAATAATAAGTAGATAAAAAATGAATATAAATACTACAACAGAATGACTTTAGCTTAACTAAACAAAATGACTATAAATAATATTTAGAAAATGCTAAAACTTTAAAATTTTTTTGAAAAAAATGATCTGTAAAACTGGTTAATAAAGAAAAGACACTGAAAGAAGTTATTAAAATAATAAAATAAATGATTGGATAAATAGAATTTTCTGTCACCTCAGTACAAACATAATGGTTAAAACTTCAAAATTACACCATTAGCTTAATGGATAAAAACATTAATTGAAATATATCTGGTAGTTCAAAGTTCAATTCCTAAGCCTGGTAATGCTGAAATCACTTATATTCACATCCTGTGAATATAAGTGATATCTTGAAATATCTCCTAATCATGGAAAAATGGTGTGAGAACAGTATACCCCTGTGAACTTAATAAAAGTTTTTGCCTCAAACAGGTGGGTACTGTGCTGAAACATTTGTAAGTATAATGAGCTTGCTGGTCCAAATAACAAGGCATATGATAACAGTAATAAAAAAAAAAAATCACAAAATTTTTTAAAAAAATTAAATAGAATATAAAGAATAAAATATAACATAGAAACAAAATAATTATAAAAATTATCCTTCCTCTCATTAGAAAAAATTTAGTCCAAGCATATTTTAAAGAAAATTTAAATGAATTAGATAAGAAAAACAAACAGCACCAAAATGTTTATATAGAATAACAAGTCTTTTCTGCTTTTGGTTGTTTACTTCTAAAACAATAATCACCTGTAGTAATTGCTACAAGGAATACATAGGAGAAGCCTTAAGGAATTTAAAAGATTATATGAACACAAAAAAGATCTCTTACAAAACAACACACTAAATGCATTATTTGATCACTGCAAGGAGCCTATTCACAATTTTGATTTAAAAAATACTACTTTACTCAAAAGAGAAAGCAATTTACTAAAACATAAGTGTATAGAAAGTGCTTTAAATGCTAGATTACCCACATTAAATTTGCATCCATGTTCAAGATTTCCCCATTTCTTGGCAAATTTTCAGTTAACTCAATGTGGAATAATCATAACAAAAGTGATAAAAACAAACAAAAAGAAACTAAATTAAATTTTCAGGAGTATAGACCCAAACACACATTAAATAATATAATAACTTAAAAGCTTAAAATTTAAGCATCCATTCTCATTCATGAGCATATGTAAGTTATATTATTGTAAGCATCACCTTAGTCCAATGAAATCCTAAAGAGCAAAATGTGTCACACGGGAGATTTTTGTTTCTACATTCTCATTTTTTTAAAGCAAATTATTTAGAAAAGATTTCAAAAGTGTTTAGAGCTTAATAATAAAAATGTCATTCTATCAACAGATTTTTTTTATTGTTCCATTTCAGACACAACAGGAAGTTTTCTCCTATAAAAATGTTAATGTGGTTGTCCTTTTCAGCTACCAACTGTAATTCTCTTTAAAGTGACAACACAGATTAACAAAGAATCAAAATATTGCTCTTGTCTACAATGTGATTTGCACCTCAACATAAAGAGGAATAAGTAAAATAAAAAAATAAAAAATCAGTAATTATCAAATAAAGAAATAATGAAAAATAAAAATTTAGAAAATTCTAACATGCAAACATTATTCAAGCAATATTTCAAAGCAAATAATTGAAGAGTGAAGAATAATGTAAACAAAAGATATTAATTCTAACTGAATGTGAAGGAAGGAAGTAGATTCAGTTGAAAATGGCTTAAAGTTAAGAATTAATGATGCTGTCTTGGATAAACTTACATACTGGCAGGCCAGTCACGGTTCTCATAATAGGAAATTGTTTCACTGAAACTAAAAAAATCAGAGAGAAAGAAAGTCAATTTGAATGAAAAGAAACAACTAATGTTTTGTGTGAAAAGATTGAGAATTGTGTTTCATTTCTTTCTCTAGAATTTTGTCTGATCTTCAATCTTGTATGGCCATTTTGAGGAACAATAAATTGGTGCTCAAACTGAGCTTAGTTGGTAAATGCATTTACTACTTTTCAAAATATCCTTGTGAAGAAGACAGGCTTTGACATCCTCCTATGGATAGAAATACAATGCATGCAAGCATTCAACAGCTTAGAAGATTTTAAAGATGACAATTGAAACAGACAGACAAAAAACATCAAGAGACATCAAAGTTTAACTAACTGCAAACAAACATTAACAAAATATTTATTCTTAGGCAGAAAAATTATTAAAACAAATGCTAGTGAATAAATGCCAGTGAAGAAGTTAACACAAAACCAAAAAAATGTAAGTTTGAAAACTTATACATGGTGCGATGGATAAATTGTCGTCTAAATTACACAAAAATGAAAATAACACTGACATCTTATTTTAACAGATACAAGCAGTATAGCCTGGCGTTGCTCGGGTGTAATGAAAGCTTTAAAACTAATCCATGGTCCTGGAGCTCAGACTCTTTGGACGTTGGCACGAAAGATTAAAAAGCAATAGTTGTTTCCAGTTAAAGGGAAACTATAGACTGAATGAAAAATGAATGGATGTAAGTCAAATTTTGATTTCCTGAAATAGATATCAAATAAGTTTTTTTCATCGTAAACTGAATTTTGAAGGCTAAATAAGTACTCTGAGTAAATGGTATCATGGCTGAGACTAAGAATTACAATTATACTTACTTAAAGCCAAACCTGAAGCAAAAACTAAAATAAAAGGTCTGAAAAAAACCAAAAAAAACCAAAAAAACAAAAAAAAACAAAAAAACAAAACCAGACATATAGGCAGATAAACAGACACACACACACAAACATCTTGCCTTTTATATATATATATATATATATATATAATTGATTTTCTGCACTATTGTAAGAACTGCAACCTTGAAACTTCTGAATATTGTTTCTTATGTCTTTGTCTAAAAGTGTATCAAAGTTGATTAAAATTGGACCACTCCTTCTATAACCCGATTTTTTCGATTATCGATATTTATCGGGGGTACCTTGATACAAAACCTAGCTAAGAATACTCGCAGATGCTTATAGTACAACTGTGTAAATTTTCAAGAAAATCGGTTCAGCTGTTTCAAAGTTTATAGGTAACGAATACAAACACGCACACACAAAGTTCCATTTATAAATAAGTTTAGATTAGATTAGATTTAGATATTTACCAAAATTACACAAAGATATCCTGAAATACCAAAGAGAAAATTAAATCAATAAAACTTGCCATTGGCTTTAACCAAAACCTCTGAACATCTTCAAAATCTTCTGCATCTCTTCCTGACAATCTGCTTATTTAAGTTGGTGAATGCTGCCATAATCCTTGCTTTCAGTTCTTTTATGATGTTACAAGGTTTTGTTGGTCCCTTGCTCAGCTGCACCTCACACATAATAATCAAGGGGGTTGAAATCTGGGGAGTTAGGTGGCCAGATTTAAGGGTTACTGATATTGTCTGACAGCCATGATGAGCTTCTCCTGTTTGTGTGGCATGGTGCAGAGTCCAGTTGCCAGACAGAGTCTTCCAGCAGTTGCCCTCTTGACCCAGGACAGCTCTAACTTGGTACTTGATGTATTGAGTGTCACCCTCACCAACAAACTTGGGATTTTTTCCTTATCAGAACAATCAGAGTGAGTTTTCTGAGCTGCCATACCTTTGTAATCACCATTAAACTCCTCCAACTCTTTCTGAATCTGCTGTATGCTCCTCAGATTGACACCCAAACACTGAAATATTCATATTGAAGGTTTCGGCATGAATGCCAAGCAGTATAGCATGCCATTTCCAAATTTCTTGTAGAGTGAGTTGCATCATAATCTTTTTCTCACAAACAGTGCCCAACTGACCCTACTATACTGTTCAGTCAACAAAATCAAACAATGTCTATACATGAAATTAAAAATATGAAATGGTGACAGTTTACCCATTGCACCCTGTATAATGAAAATACTTTTGTATTTTATATTTTCTTTGCCAGTACAAAAGACTTATCTTCTGAGTGTTATTGATTTTATGACATTTCTGATTAAAACAAATATATTTTTTTATCTGTGCAAGATGATGACATTGGTGAGAAAGAATTAAAACATGAAAGACCAATAACTTATGCTAAGAAATTACATTATTCAACAAAATTAATAAATACAATTATCTTCCGCTGAATGTTATGATTATATAAATTCTATCAAGGGAAATGATTGCATGCTTCACGAAATCGGCTATTTGGGATTTTATAAAAATGTAATTGTTCAGTATATAATTCTAGAAAAACATCAAGATGGATTAATAACTGAATTTTGATCTGAAATTTTTATTGTACAAGGAGGGCAAAATATATATATTTGTTTCATTATTTGTCTCATGTTTCCACAGCTCAGAACCAGACCTAACTTTGCCAAACTATTCTGTCAGCAATATGGAGCACCTTAATAGTAAGAGACTAGCCTAAAAAAATCTTTCCACAGTGTTAGTTTGGAAGATGGGTACTAGAGAGGAATATTTATGAGAGAAAACATCATACAGAAGATGAATAAAAAGAGGACATCTCAAAAGTATTTATTGAAATTGATGCAGATCAAGAATTGTGTCGTGCTGTGTGCCATAGGGTTCTGGAGATATTCAAGGAATGTTGCAATGTCGAAGAAGAACATTTTGAGCACTTAAGAGATTAAACCATACTAAAAAAAATTTAAGTAAAGTGTTAAACAAATGTACATAAATAGTTTTGTACAAATATGATTCTAACAAATAAATGTAATAAAATGTTTTTTAAATATGTAAAGTGCAAACATATTAAGTGTAAGCCTACTTTTAGTCTATCCTGCATAATGCTTGATTTCTGTTGATAAATATTCACCATGGAATTAAGTGCATTGTTTGTTGTGTAAAATAATTTTTTCCATTATCATGCCATTGAAATATGGATCACTAGCAGTTCCTTTTTTACTTCTTTCCAATGTAATTTTTTATAGTAAAATCATTAGTAGCTCATTTATGCTACAGCTTTATTATTTCTATTGCATGTAAATCATGCATTAATTTTTAAATATTGAAAATTCATTTTCTATCATTTTAAATATACAACATTCAAATTGGACACTGAAAATAACTAAAACAAATTTTAGGTCAAAATTTTATATTTAATTATCAATCTTGTCACTCCTGTTTTCACCAGAACTAATGTATTTGATCGTGTGGTAAATGATTGAGTCAAAATAAGGAAGTAGTGATAAAGTAGTTTTTATTACTGTGGGCAGTAATAAAAAAAAAAACTGTCTATATAATGTTCCTATTTAGTTGGTGTTAAAATAAAATGATTTTTTCATCTTTCCCACTGCTGTTCACCTAAAGTTGCTGTGTTAAATGTTATAAAAAAAAACAAAAAAAAAAACACACACACAATTCTCTGTCCATCATGCATGGTCTGCATATAAATTTGCATGTAATGTCTGAGTTGTGTATGAGTGACTTACATGTGATTGTACTATATAATATACATACACACACAATTTGAATGAAACCAAGATGAATATATGTGTGGGTTAATTTCTGACAACAACACTTGGATGACAGGAAAAGAGTATAAGTCAAAATGCATGGCTCTTTGAAGTCATTTTTATGATGACTTCTGTATTTAAACGGAATATATTTCTCATAAATATAGTATTTTAAACAGATAATTTATATTTGAAATTTGATAATTTTTTAACTGATTTTTCACCCAATACAAGGCCCATAAGCCACTCAAAGTAGAGGGTTACTGATTGAGATTGTTGTACATAAATGGAGGATGTAAGACATGTAGTTTAAGAGGTTATGTAAGAAATATAACAGTTAAATCTAGACTTAAAGAAATTAAGATTATAGTGATCCAGGAAGCATCTTCTCAGAAGTTTGTCCCACACAGTTCTTGGGAAGAATCTAAATGAATAGAACTTCCTTCTTACTAATTAAATATGAAAGGATGGTAATGATTCATTCCAGTATTTGCCATAGGGAAGGGTTTGTAGAGTGGCAAATGATTCATCATTTACAAGCCTGTGAAGACGCTTCTGAATGCTATCATGGCTGGAGAGTGATGACAGGACAATTCCAGCCCAGATATGGCAACAGTACTCTATTTTTCATCTGATCTGGCACTTTCTACAAGGAATCGACCATTTTTCATGCATCTTTAGCAATGGATCATATATATGAGTTCCATCAGAGATTTGGAATAAATTTAGTCGTTCAAGATAAGGAACCTCATCAAAGAGCAACTGTCCATCATGATAGGCATTCAGGATCTGCTTAGTGATTTATTTAACAGCATATCAATTCCTTATGAGTCATTTAATGTCAAAATTTAATTTTCTTGGGAGCTTTGAAGTAATAAAAATGTTATTCTACTTTCACAATTGAAGATATGGTAGATGATACTCAGCTTTTGTGTATAAACAGGTTTGAGTGGACATAATTACTTGAGGTGGTGATATATGTGTTTTATGCAGTAGTTTTCTTGAAGTTATGTTTTGGAATACAGTTTGATTTCCTTAAGAAATTGTAGGATATTATATGGATTAATGTCATGTTCACTGATGTATTGTTGGTAATTTCTACTATAATTAGGCATTGTTGGTAATTTTTTATATAAAAATTTATTGCTGGTATTTTTACTACAGAAATGTATTTTTATACATTCATAGGGTTTTGTTTTTGTTTTGGTGGGGGTAACCATTTGCCCACAACTAGGACATTAACAGGTGTAACCACCCCTGGTCAGGGTAGACCTGGGCACAACAAGAATTAATAGGTGCTACCACATTCCTCAAAACTTTCAATCTCCTAATCAAAGCCCTTATTGTTAGATGTAGAGTCTTATCATACTCATGACTACTGCTTAGTGATGATGGAACATTACTAGTTTGGTTTTTGAGGTACTGAATTCTACAAGTGAGTTATTCCCACATTGAGCTGTTAGAGCTTAGTCAAAAAAGAGATCAGCTGTCAGTCTCTTGTGATTTAGAGTTTTTGGTGGTGTATCCATACATCTGCCATGTGCAGATAACTTAGAGATAAGATCTTCAGTTGATGACAACTCAGTTGTGTTTCAATCCTGGCTTGAAGCAAACATTTAATCTAGCCACACTGATGAGATGTGATACAGCAAAACCAGGCCAGTGTGTATATATATATATATATATATATATATATATATATATATTGAATGCGTGTTGTGGTGCAGTGGATATCAGCTCAAAATGAGAAATCAGAAAGCTGAATTTGAATTCCTGTTGAATTTGTTGCATTCATTTATGTGCAAATACCCTTGGGAAAGATATTAATCTGTCTCCCCCTTCAGCTCTGGGTTAAATAACAGGATGGATTATGTTCTATAGCCTTGGTTGGCAACCAGTCTACCACAGAATGTAATGGCAACCTACTTCAGGCAAATCTTCTGCCCAGTCTTTTGAGACATGATCACCTAAGCATGTATCATATATGGCACTTAACTGACTGACCCATACACTGTAGTATCATTTACATAGATATTTACTCAATGTCTGGATATTGCCTTAGACACAGTGTTAATGTAAAGCAGCAGAAAGTAGGTGGGAGCATGGGGAACCCCTGAATTACCATCAGCAAAGTGACAGGTACCAAACTAGTTTATACATAATCATTAAAGTAATTGAAAGTTTTGAATTATTTGTTGAATAAACTCACTGCTTTAATAATTTCCCAATTTAATAATCTCCAAAATAATATGATAGTTTTTTTGTTTTTTAAAAATCTGCTTATCCAGTCAGAATTTTTTCTGATCTGAAACTTACCTCTGGTCAGGTTTAATTTTGCATTCATATAGATAAATTCTACTTTTACTGGATAAAAGTACAACAAATCTATTATAAAATACTCCTATAACCAAATAAATATGCTAATTTAAATATTTTATTATCATGAACCAAATAAAATTGTTAATTTACAAATTCAAGAGAGTAAAAACTAAAGTTTATTTTGGGTCAGACAAATGGCATTTCAATAATAAAAAAAACGATTAGAACAATAAAATAGATTTCATTTTAGTGTCTTCTGAAAACAAATATCTGATGCAAGGTCAATTGGTCAGATTCAGGAAGCTGGTCTGACTGAACTGAATAAAATAAAGTAACAGACTAACAAGATTGTGGGATAGATCCTCAATGGAAAAAAGAACAATTGAACAGTAATCAGTTAATTTTTTAAAATTTTTATTTTTAGCTCAGAACAATAACATTTGATGAAAAGAAAACCATGAACATATTGAGTGTTTTGGGGCTGTGTCTGTTGCTATTTCTTAATAGTGTTTTTTTTTTTAACGTTGTTTATTTCAAGTTATTTCTCAGACTGATAGAACTGTAACATTCATGCAACTTTTTATTTCATGTCAAAAATATCATATTTTCTATTTACAGTGTGCAATTGATCAATTGTTGTTTAAGTTATGCAAAAATGAAAATAACACTGACATCTCATTTTAACAAATATATTTACAAAAATTATACAAAAACATCTTGAAATACCAAAGGGATAAATTTATTCAATAAAATCATCATTGACTTCAATCCTACCCTCCAGACAACTTCAGAATCTCCTGCATCTCTTCTGGACAGTCTCTTTGTTTAAGCTGGTGAATGCTGCCATAATTCTTGCCTTCAGTTCATATTTGGTTTTACAAGAAGTTTTGTTGGTAGCTCGTTCAACTGCGCCCCACACATAATAATCAAGAGGAGTTGCAGTTTGGGGAATTAAATGCCTAGATGTAAGGGAAGATGTGGTTGTAGAAATTGTTTACCAGTCATGACTGGCTTCTTCTGCTTGTGTGGCATTATACAGCATTACTAGACATAGGATCTTTCAGCAGTCTTCCTCTTGACCTCGGTCAGCACTACCACTTTAAAGCACTTGATGTAAGCCTCCATATTGAGTCTGGGGCCCTCACCAACAAACTTGGGAGTTTTTTCTTGATCAGAACAATTAGAGTGAGTTTTCTGAGCTGCCATACTTTTGTAATGACCATTAGAGTCATTCAATTCTTTCTGAATCCTCTGTCTGGTTCTCAGGTTGACACCCAAACACACTGAAATATTCATATTGGAGTTTTTGATATGAATGCTAAGCAGTACAACATGCCATTTCCAAATTTTTGTGGAAAGATTTGCCTCATGGTGTTTTTTTTCATACATGGTGCCCAACTGACCCTACTATACCCTGCAGTTGACGAAAATCACAAACTATGTGCTTGCATGAAATTAAAAATATAAAGTGACAACAATTTTCCTATCACACCCTGTATATATGAATTCTATTCAAAAAGCTTTCAGCCATTTTGAATTTCTCTAAGATTTATTGTGACCTTCATGTAATTTGGTAAATAATCAAAAGTTACCTTACTGCACATTCTTTCATGGAGTTACTCAGCTTTGAATGAACTCTTGTGCAATCATTAAATTCAGACAATGTGCATCAAGTTTTGCTTAAAACTTAGGCCCTTATCCTATGAAACTATTTGAATGAATAAATCAGCCTTTCAAATGATTGAATCCTAGATAAAATTTTGGTACCAATGTTTCAAACCATCAAAGGTAATCCATAAGATGGAAAGCCTTCAAAAAGTAGTACACTTAAAGATAAAACACATGCAGGCAACAATGAAAGAAAATTAGTGGCTGAAATTTAAAGAATCAACAGACAGGAAAATTATCCATCCATATTAAACATCTTAGTACCTACTTTCTGCAACTTATGTAAGGTTTCTATTTTGTGGGAAACATTACCCAAGTCACTCAGATTGGCTACTTTCTTATTGGTATTAAATGGCTGGATCATTTCCAGGCAGACCTCATGCCAACTTAATTTTTGTTATTCAAAATTTGGAACTTATTGTAAAGTTAGATAAAGTGTTAACACCGCTTCTTTATGCTGTATCTGTTCAAGAAGTGATCAGTCATGTCCTTCCATAGTTTCTTGTACTTTGTATCTACAAGTAAGGCATGTTTTTTGCTATCTCTTATTCCTGTTCTGCCAAAGATTTACACAAGATTTACTCTATAACTCTTGCCTTCAATATGTCTTGTTAGTGTCAATTTCTCCAAGCCTTCTTTCCTCATTATGTGTCTAAGAATTTTCATTATGTCTCTTCATGTGTGTCCAGCACTCACTGCCATATAGAATGACATAACAGTTCAGTGTTCTTTTCTTTGTTTCTAATGAGATTTTCCTGTTTCTCAATACACTGCTTATCTTTTGGAAGACATTCTTTATTATTTCAATGGATCTTTGGATTTTGGTAAAACATTTTTGTTCTACTGTTAAAATACTTCCGAGATATTTAAACTTTTGTACTTGCTTTGATTTCTGTGTCCCCAATTCATAGTTCAAATCTTGAACTGTTCCTTTTGCTGACAACCATATATTCCATCTTTTATGAATGATGTTTAGTGCTAACAATAAAATAGTGAACTAGTCTGATAGACCATTACTATTGAGTAGTGAGTTTGAATCTCACTGGGTGCCCTATACTTGTGGTTTTTGAATAAAGATTGTGAAATTCAATATATACAAATATGTTGAATAAGAGATAAAAAAATGTTACTTATTTTTCATTGAAAGTATAGAAATTGGAGGAGAAATGAAATAAGATTTTTAACTAAAGTAAAAGAAAGAAAAAAGATTTATTGCTGTCTGCACTGTGTTTACTATTTTGCCTTGGAAGCATTTATTTCTTCTGATCAAACATCAAGGACATCAAATATCTTTGACAGAGATTTTACATGGCCGACATTTACAACTAACAGGATTTCTGCTCACAACATCAACAGCTTTTTATTTTTGTCGTATACAACAAAGCAAGAATTTTTCTAAGATTTCTTTTTATTTTATCATTCTTCAATTTGCTCATCAGCTGCCAAGTGAAGCAAGAATAAAATTCTGATGAGAAAAAAAAAGGAAAGAATCATGTACAAGCAGATACTTTTAATATTGTATGAAAATCGTTCATTTTAAAGTCTTCAGTACAGAAACAATGACTATAATTTATGAAATTTAAGTTTCACCTTTTTGTTCAACTTCAAAATTTTTAGTATTTCTTCTTCCATGTCTCTTCAGAATGTGTGCAACCATAGATCTTCATAACTTCCTATACTTCTTTAGCTCTAAGTAATGTTTTCCCAGTCACCATATATCTCAATCTTTGGCCTGACATCCATTTACAAAAAGCATGTTAGGTAGATTAATCACTAATTCCCTCTATCTTCAATACGCTTGTGAATATCAAAATATTTTTTCAAAACCTTCTTTCCTCATTATGGACCTTATAAATTTAAACACTCTCTCTGATTATGAGCATAAATGTCTTTTCTTCCCATATTTGAATTAAAAGTAAGCACTCCAAAATTTTTACTGGTTTACAGATAAAAATGTAAAACCAATACAGAAAGAAAAATAATGGTTAAAATATTTTAAAATGATATTTTGAACTGGTAGCTAAGATTATTATAAAATATTAAGTGCCTAAATATGAGAATCAAAGCAGTTTATTTCACATATTGAATATTTTATGACTCCTGAATATTCTGCAGAAGGGGGAAGGGATAAGAGAAGTTTGAGCAATTTTTGTCTCCACTTCACATAATTTACCTGCTTTAAACTCAGTCTTGTCAAAAGGATGTATATATAAATATTGACAGTATTCCACAAATGCAAATCAGTTTCACTTAGTAAATCTATAAAAGAGCAGTGTTCAATAATCACTTTCAAAGACATTTTAATGACTGAATTTTTAATTTTAACAACATTATATAAATGAGAAGGTACAAGAAGAGGTAGAGTTAAAGTCAATACAATAGATATTTGTTAGAAATAAGGTTTTAAGCCAAATGCACAAGACAGTCATTCCAAGAACAAATGTTTATGTTAGGAAAATCCGATTATCACAGGAGTTTAATGAAACTAGAAAATTCAAAAGAGCACAATGCATCATCAGTAGAAAAGAAAGATGGAGGTCTGGAGAGATGGAGAGAGAGAGGGAGGGGTAAATAGACTGAAGTGAGGGGGAGGTAGAGGACTGAAGAGAAAGAAGCAAAGATTGAATAGAAAGATGGGGTCTGAAGAGATGGGGAGAGAGAGGTAGATAGAAGACTGAAATGAGAGAGAGGACTGAAGAGAAAATAAAGCTTGAAGAGAAAGGTGGAGGTCTGAAGAGATGGAGAGAGAGAGAGAGAGAGAAAAAGGTTGATTGAAGTGAGAGGGAGGTAGATAAAGGATTGAAAAGAAAGGTGGAGATCTGAATAGATGGAGAAGAATGGATGGAAGACTGAAGTGAGAGGGAGGTAGGTAGAAAACTGAAGAAAAACAAGTAAAGAATGAAGAGGAAGGTGGAGGTCTGGAGAGAAGTAGAGAGAGTGAGAGATAGATGGAATACTGAAGTGAAAGAGAGGTAGGTAGGTGAATTCAAGAGAATTTTATAGATTGTTTATATCTTTCCAAGGATGTGCGTTGTGGTACAGTGGATATCGGCTTGGAACGAGAAACCGGGGAGCCGAGTTCGAATTCCAGTTGAATCCATTGTATTCACTTATGTGCAAATACCCTTGGCAAAGGTATTAATCCGTCTATTTCTTCCAGTTATGGGTTAAATAGCAGGACAGATTGGGTTCTATAGCCTTGGTTGGCAACCAGTCTACCACAGAAAGAAATGGCAGCCTACTGCGGGATAATCTTCTACCCAGTCAGTCATGTCTCTTTCGAGACATGATTGCCCAAGTGTGTATCATGTATAGCACTTAACTGACTGATATCTTTCCAATGATATGGCTGAACATATTGAATGACTGAACATCATATCAAACCATTCAGATCACACATTTAACTAATGAATATATTTGAATGGTTTGTTCTAAACATTTATTGACATAAAGTCATTGTTGTGATACAAAATTTTCTGTCCATGCATGATAGGTCAAATGAAAACTTCAAATGAGGAGGGAAATAAGCAGGCAAAACAGACAGATGTTTTTTTTCTCATCTCTCACAGATACCAACTCAACATGGTTACCTCTGTTTGAATTTCTAGAATGAGAAATTATCATTATGTTATTTACATATTGAACTATTGTTCTCATCTGTGTTGTTATCACAATGTTTCAGCTGTTGTGCCTTTTAGCCTTCATCAGGTTTATATTGATCCATGTTACTGAGCATAAGAAACATTTCAGTGAGTGCACTTAAGTGTGACGAGTAGCAGAAGCACCCAACAACAAGCAGAAGAGGTTTAACACTCTACACAAAGTTCTCCCACAGAAAAATAACTTAGTGTATTAAAGTGTTGGGTCTTAAATTTGGAAACATTGTACTTATGAGTTCAATCCTTAAATAAGGCAGTGTGTACTTTGACTCAGTAAAAATGAAAAGAATTAAAGAACTAGATGAAATATCCTTATGTAGTAGATTAAATATGAGGGTTCAGTTTAAAGTTCCCTGTAGGTTATCTACATCAACATACATAAAGGCCAGTGGGCACAATAGCCAAAGTATTATTATAACAGTCCACAATTAAATAATGGCTAATTCTGATACATTTCGACACTCAAGAGGCTTTTTAATGTGTTCATCTTTGTTATTTTCACATTTCATCCATTGCACTCTTTAGGTTGATTGGTTGTTTTTGTTTAGTGATATGTCAACCGCTATATGGTATTTAATGCTGAAGTTGAAATATTTTGTATACTGTTTTTTCTAGAAATAATAATGATTTTAGTGATACAAGTTTTATGAATTAACCCATAGCTGGGGGAGAAGAGATGGATTCATACCTTTCTCAAGGGGTGTAAGTGAATATAACAAACACAATTGGAATTAGAACTCAACTCTCCAATTAACAGTTCTGAGCCATTATCAATTAGACTACTTGTGCATCTAAGCTTACAGCATATTTTATTCCCAAGTGTTCACCCATCTAGGTACTGACCAGGCTCAATATTGCTTAACTTCAATGATCATATGGGAACTATTTTTTTAATGTGATGTGAAGTGAACTTTCTTTAGATATTTGTTAATCTAAATAACATTAATAGAATTTGAAACTGAATCCTTTATTGAATCTATAAATGTAGATTGATTTTTTTTTTCTTAGTGCTGCTCAGTTATTGCCTATCCTGTTTCATTTGTTTGACAGCATTTCTATTTATTCACTGTGCATGTGTTAACTTATGTGGCAATGTGGACAACTTGGTATTAATGCCTTCTGACACGTTTGTATAAAAATATTATATTAAACACTCACCCTGAAATTCTCATGACTTTTCGTACTGTTCTGTTTCAGTGTCAGTTCATCCAATGAGTTCTATCAATGCTAGCTAATGTTCATTGTTAAAAGCATGTGTGGATAGAAAATGAATTCAGTAAATATACAAAAGTAGAAATATGGAACAAAACAAGGATGTATCTTCTCAAAAGATTTTTTTGATCATTTCACTTGAAGCAAGGCAGGTGAGAGAAAAGATTGGATACAGAGAGTATCGAAGAAAAAATAAAAGATGAACGACATTCAAGAAGATAGAAGATGGCAATTGATGTTGCATTTAAATTTTTGGAGATTGTAGCAATCAGGGAAACAAGTAAATGGAAGGGAGTTTCACAGGCAAGAAGTGCAAGAAAAGAAACTATTTGAGTAGAAGTGACAGTTACATTTAACTATTTCAATAGTAAAATCTAGTAGCCTGCTTAAATTCAGGTGGTCAGGGCATCAAGGGGAAAAAGCTCACCGGGACAGTTGCTATGAAAATATTTGTAGAAAAGACAAAGGGAAGCCATGTCATGGCAGTGAGAAAGTGACTGAAGTCAAGATGCTGAATAAGGACCAATTACATTTCAGATATCTCTTTGGATTTATATTCAACCTTTACAGGGAAATAATTCTATGAGAATTAGAAGTCCTTCCAGGATTCCTTGTTGGTAGTCACAGTCTTAAGATTAGATATGCAGATGACACATGGTTGATAGCAGATATAGAAAGGAAACTACAGAAATGCCTACAGAAGGAATAAAAGAAAAGAAAGAAGTAGTTAGCATCAATTACACAAAGACAGAATGTATGGTTGTCAGCAAAAGAAACAGCCCAACATGCAAATTACAAATTAGGGACACCAAAATATATAGGAAGTGTTTTAACAGTGGATAAAAATACACCAGAATCCAAAGATACATTGGAATAGCTAACAATGCCTTCTAAAATCTAAGCAAAGTATTAAGAAACAGGAAAATTTTGTTGGAACAAAGAGTAGCTTACTGGACTGTTATGTAATATCACTCCTCTTATATAGCAGTGAATGCTGAACAATCTTTTCACAGACAAAGAGATTTGAAACATAGCTCTATAAAATGAAAATACCATGGACAAAACACATTAGCAATGACAATGTTTTAGAGTAAATTGAAGCAAAAAGAACACTTAGAATCAGAAAGAGATAGCTAAAAAATTATCTGGCATATGATGAAAGAAAGCTCAGAAAATTTGACACTGACAAGGCATGTTGAAGACAAGAGAGAGAAGAAAGTGGTGCAGAATCAATCTGCTTAATGAGCTTGTGGAAATGGTTAGAAAATATGGATGAGAAGATGCAGCAAAATGCCAAACTTTACTAAGAGCTGCAAAGGACAAGAAATTGTGGAGAGCCATAATTGTCCAAATCCTGAAGGAATGTGGCACATAGAAAAAGAAGTTTGTTGAGTGGTATATTCATTTTCCTCTTACCAGTCCTTATAACATTGACATTTTCACAAATGAACATGGAACTGGCATATTTTGGGAACTTTTTATTGTAATGTTCAGATTAATCTTCTTTGACTTTAACAGCTGCATGGTTCAAAAATAAAGCCGAAGCCTTTGGTAAGATTTGAATTCACAATTTTTATCCTTTAGTCTAGAAAAGCAATCTGAGTTGCAATAAAAACAGATGAAAGACATGCTATTCAAAGATTAATAAGAACACTGATTTATCTAGAAAATTCATAGACAATT
Organism: Ascarosepion bandense; assembly: GCA_037127315.1. Classification (NCBI taxonomy): domain Eukaryota; kingdom Metazoa; phylum Mollusca; class Cephalopoda; order Sepiida; family Sepiidae; genus Ascarosepion; species Ascarosepion bandense. The sequence continues at coordinate 2,719,442 of JBBBDQ010000694.1, read as the reverse complement.
ATAATACTAATATAAATAATAATTATATAGAATTTGTTGCATATTCAAAATCTCTACAGACAGAGGCAATTATTTTTACTGACATCCTATTAAAGATATAAAAAAATGAAAGCAATAGTTTCATGTTTACAAAAAATTACATTAACCTCCATACTAATAATTTAAAAAGATTTACAAATATCAAATTGTTATTTGAAAGATCTATTTACATTAACTAAATTATACAGATAAGATTCCTATTCTGTCAATGACTGCATTAATTTTTGACAACTGACAATTTATTTTTCTTGATTTTTAATGCACAATATACAGCTTGAATGTGAATACTTGCTAAACAAGTTTTAGGTCTATTAGTGCAAAAAGCAACCATAGCTCTGTGGGTGAATAATGGATTACTGATAAATGCAGTGGACAGTAATAAGAATCATTATTGCCTGAATTTGCTATATTCATTAAAACAAATCAAAGTTTTAAGATTTTCATTGCTTGCTGTTTTTACCTTAGGCAGATTGTTAAATAACAGTACTTATTTCCTGCCATTTATGACAATCTTTAGATAGCTTATTTCTAAACATGCAACATAAACCTTGCCCCAGCTTTCCACAGACTAGCCAATTATTGACCAATGTTGCATTCTTATTCTCAATCTTATTGGTGTGTGCCAAAAGCTGGGTAAGGGCATGATTCATACTCACAAATACCATGTTGAGAAAAAAGAACTCAAACCCTGTTTTTCATATGACAGGGTACGATGGGTAAATTGTTGCCATTTCATATTTTTAGTTTTGCACATGCACAGCATATTAGAGTCAGTTGGGCATTGTAAAAGAAAGAGCACCATGACACAATTCACTGTACCAGAAATTTGGAAACAGGATGCTGTACTGCTTGACATTTACAACAGAAGCTTCAATACAAATATTTCAGAATATTTGGGTGTCAAGCTGAGGATGGTGCAGAGGATTCAGATGGGATGAGTCTAATGCTGATTTCAAAGGTGTTTGGAGTAATCACTTGTGATGGCGATGTTATACCTCTATTCATCTTCTCACAGGGCCTCAGACTCAATATGAAGGCCTATATCAAGTGTCAAGATAGTGCAGACCTTGGTCAAGATGGTGGCTGCTGGAAGACTATGTCTGACAACAAGACTCTACACCATGTCACACAAGCAGGAGAACTCAGTCATGCCTGTGAGACAATTTCTGTGAGTGCATCACCTCTTACATCTTGCCATTTAACTCAACCCCCTTATTTGTTATGCTTGGGGCACAGTTGAGTGAGAGACCAACAAAACTCCTAACACTAAAGATGAACTGAAAGCAAGGATTATGGCAACAGTCACTAACTTAAAGAAGACCGTCTGGAAGAGATGCAGTAGAATTTAAAGTCATCCGGAAGCCATGGTTGAAGTCAATGGAAATTTTATTGAATATATTTACTCTTAGTATTTCAAGATATATATTTAAAATGACACAAAAATATGTTAAAATGAGATATTATTATTCTTATGTTTGTGTAAATTAAACAATTCATTCATTGCACTCTGCATATGAACTGGTTTTATTCAAGGCATTCTTGCTCAATCAGTTGGGTAGGCAGATGATACTTCAGACAACTTCTGCTATGCTTACTCTTCCCTCAACTAATTTGCCCATCTGTTTATCCCATTGTGGTGGATGGTACAACAAAATGAAGGTTTCAGGACCAATGGACATGTCAAGGATAAACTTGAACTTTCTCTGATCTCAAGCATGACAATATAAACCAGCACCTGTATATACCCTCTTTCTATTTCTTTTGCCACTTGATCTCCAAAAAGCATTTACTTCTCATTACCATTTTATTAAAGTGGTTACCTCTTAGAAGACCAAACTTCAAAGAGATCAATCTGTTAGTTCATCAAACAAAAAACACTTAAAATCAAGATAAAACCACCTCTTCCCCTTCTATGCAGATACCAATATCATCACATATTTAGCGTTGCCACGCGTTAATTGGTGACCACCCCTAACTCTGTTTTGGTTTTCCTCTACTTTTTCCAGACACCTTATCCTTAATATAAAATTGAGCAAACCTTGCATTAGAACTTTTAATGTGTCCAAATAGTTTCATGATTTTCTATAAATGCTATTGAAGCATGAAGGCAAATTGGTTTTATTTCTAAGAGTTGTTATTTTCACTCTAACTTTGTGGTTTTCAAAAGATGGCTATCATATAGTTTTAAGTATTTAATTTGATTCATTTAATTGAATGAACTTGATTGTTACACTACTCTTGATTATACAATGTATAATGCTCCATTGCAGTAATGTAAAACACTTCAATAAATACTAATAATTGATCAATATAAACAAGTTCTGAAAGTTAAAATAGTCCAAATGTTGTAATTTTGAACTAAATCAACTGTTTTAGTGTTAGAAGCATAATCCATTTGCCTCAGATTCAAGTAGTATTTGGTAAGAATTGTAAAGATAGTTATCTATTAAAAAGAAATAGAGAAATGTAGTCAACTTTTGTGTCAAAGGAAGTTGTCTGAATTCAAGAATCCATGGATTCAAGTTTGTTTTTTAAGAAATAGGGTAAAACTCTAAACAAAATTCTTATTTTAATACAAAAATGTGAGACAGGTAAGTTGTATTTTTAAGACTAAAAGCCATAACTTTGCATGAAATCATGAAGTAAGCTAAATCAAAACCCTTGATTTAGTCAAAAAAATGTAAGGCAGGATAAAGTTATAAATACCAAAATATATTTAGTTTAATTTAATAACATTTTGAGTATTTTTAACTTTCAAAATGTGTTTATATCATTCAATGTTTCAAACATTTAACATATCACTCAATAAATCCTGGACCTAACTAATAAAACAACAACTTTTAGGCAAAATTTTACTTTATTCATCAACATAGTTTTCTTCTAGGGTGAGGCACTTATTCCAATGGTTTTTTAACAGTTTGATGCCTTTTTTGCAGAACAATTTGTCTTTGGCATCAAAATACACCTCAATTTCCGATATCACTTCTTCATTGCAGCCAAATCTCTTTCCATGGAGCATTCTTTTGAGATCTGCAGACAGCCAGTATTTACTGGGGGCCAGATCTGGAGAATAGAGTGAATTCAGAAGCAATTCAAAGTGCAATTCATGTAGTTTTGCTATTGTTGCGATCGACTTGTGACATGGTTCATTGTTTTGATAAAATATCCCTTTTTCTTCATTTGTAACCATTTTCTGATGATTTTTCTTCAAATGCACCAATAATGCTATATTATATTCACTATTGATGGTTCTTTTTTACCCCAAAGTAATCGAGGAACAAACAACCTTGTGCATCTCAAAATACAGAAGCCAAAACCTTGCCTGCTGATGTCTGCATCTTTGGTTGCTTTGGACAGCTTTCATCTGCTGCTGTCCACTCTGATGACTCAATTTGACTTTGGAGTGAAGTAGTAGATCCATGTTTCATCCATTGTTACATACTTGGACAAAAATTCCTTGATGCATTGAAACAGTTGCAGACAATGCTCTGAATCATTGATGCATTGTGGTTTTTGATCAACTATGAGCAAATGCAGCACCCACTTTGAACATAGCCTTTTCATTGACAAATGTTCACACAAAATGGTGAATACACTGTCTTCTAATATGTTCAACTTATCTGCTATCTCCTGCAACTTCAATTTACGATTGGCCAAAAAGAGTTTGTGGATTTTTCTGGTGTTTTCCTGGGACAACTGCCGACTTTGGGCAATCTGAGCGTTCAGTATCATTTGTGTTTGTACAACCACTTTTAAACTCAGCATACAATCTCTTAACCATTGTTACCAATGGAGCAGAGTCCGAATAACACTTATCAAGCTTGCTTGAACTGTATTTTTCCCATCAGAAAGCAATGCTTTATCAACACACAAAACTCAGATTTTTCCATTGTTTTGAAAATTTGCAACGGTAGATTCACTTAAATAGCTATAACTAATATTCTGATTGGGTCCAAATTTTGTCACATGATATTTGAAGAGTAGTACTTCATAAAAATTATCTGGATTTTTTTATTAGCAGTATCATCTATATGTCAGGCCCGAGACTTGTTAAGTCATGTGTTATTGAAGCTATATAAAAGAGTGAAACTTTTAAACAGTTTATTCATAAATTCTCCAAATAAGAACCATTAATTAGCTACATTTATAGTCTAATATAAAAGGCGGGATGGATTTTACCTGGTACTGGTATTTATTTTTGATATATATATCTTTCATTAAATATGACACACATGGAAAATTATACAGAAGAATGAACACAAAGGATTGGAATAAACGTTCCAACTAGTATTCAAAAGAACAAAAATAAAATCCATCTTGGACAGTCAAAACATGAAGAGAAATTACCATCTAAAACGTTCCTCCTTGAAAATTGCTACAGTTACTAAAAATGCTTGGGACAATAGACAATATGGAAAATTTTTGTACTTCCTTACTCCTGGCAAATGGGAAAAAAAATGTAAGGACACTGGAAAAACTAAAAAAATAAATTTTTTAAAAAACTTGCCTGTTAAAGCATCTTTTATCAATAAAACTTAAAAAGCTACAATCTTAGCACCAAAAACTATTACAACACTATATATATATGTGTTTGTATCGCCAATGATAAAACAATTTTTAGTTTGATGTTGAACAAAAATACATTGTGATAATACATTTATTAATCACATTGTCAAATAATACAATTATTTTTACAGACAATTATAGTAAGATGAATAATAAACTTGATTTAAACCAGAACAAAAGTACTATTAATTTATTTTGATTTAACCAAATACACTCCATGTAAATATACTGAAAAAGTAAAAACATCATTGATGAATATAAATGCTTGTGGAGTAAAAAAAAAAAAAAAAAAAATCACTTGAGATTCACTATATGCTACAAAAACATTTAAAACTTTAATATATGATTGCTGAAAGCACTTCTCTAAGAAAAAAAAAACTACTTTGCAAAAGACTAATATTTGTGTAGCAGTTTGCTTGTCTGCATTGATAAAAAAAACAAAACAACAACAACAACAATGTATGGGTGATACCACAACACAGAAGATTGACATATCACCTCTCTGACCAAAATATAATATTTAGATATAACAAATCCACTGTACTGTTAATTTCTATTTGATTTTAGTTGATAATGCATTAGTATGCTACTATTCCAATTGTAAAACAGTCAAAATCAATTAAAAATCTTGGAAGCCCTTAACATCAAAGAAAGGCAAAACATAAGATTTGACCTGGCAGCCTGCCTTCAGTCACTTTCTCACTGGTGTAACCACCCTCTGTCTTTTCCATAAGTATTTTTATGACAACCACTCTGACCAATTTGCCTCCCTACTGGTACCCTAACCACATGTATTTACTCATGCTACAGGACTGACATCAAGATCCCACCCTTTTATCTTCAAATTAGTTAAATATAACTGCCGCTTCTACTCTCTCAGTTTCTTTTCTCACACTTCCTGTTTGTGAAACTAACTTCCATTTGCTTGCTTCCTTGATAGCTACAATCTCCAAAAGTTTACATACAAAGTCAAGTGCCATTTTTTATCTACTTGATTCCCATCAATCACTTATCTTTTCTTTGACATCCTCCATACCTTTTTTTTTATTCTGGTTTTAAATAACCTGCAAAAAGTTGATATACCATAAAAAATATAGTCTACTTCAAAGATTTATTCAGACTCATTGTGCTGATTTTATTGCTGCAGCATCTCAGCCAGTCAATTTTACATTCTTATCCAGGTGTAGAATCTAATATAAATTTCTTTCTTTTTTCTTTAACATGTAGACACACACTTGTATAGCATTCTCTCTATATTACATGTTTCATTAAAAAGGGCTGATAGGGTACTTCTATTATTTGCTTTTACTGTTTTTCTTATGTGCAAACAAACGATTACTTTTTCTTAATTAGTTTGTGTAGAAATTGTCCAAATTATTGTTTGCTCTGAGAACTTGGCTTTTCAAAGATTTTGGTTGTGCTATTGCAAATGGTATGTAAGTTGTCAAGATAGAGATATTTTTTATTCTCAAATACATTATAACCATGTTCATAGTTGATGTTATGGGTTGTTTTCTGTCTTTTATGACAAGGCTTTTATTTCTAGAATTTTTTTTGGATACAGTTAAAGATATGTATTAACGTACTTTTGACCAATACATTGTCCATCAAAGTTGTTTTTATAATTTCTAGTTATCTTCCCTTTTTCCACCTATAATCTTTAAGAAAGACATAGGATGTGCGTTGTGGTACAGTGGATATCGGCTCGGAACGAGAAACCAGGGAGCCGAGTTCAAATTCCAGCTGAATCCATTGTATTCACTTACGCGCAATTACCCTTGGGAAAGGTATTAATCCATCTCTTCCTTCCAGTTATGGGTTAAATAGCAGGACAGACTGGGTTCTATAGCCTTGGTCGGCAACCAGTCTACCGCAGAAAGCAATGGCAACCTACTGTGGGATAATCTTCTGCCCAGTCAGTCATGTCTCTTTAGAGACATGATTGCCCAAGCGTGTATCACGTATGGCACCTAAACTGACTGATACTTGATATAAGCCCAATACAGAGAAGGGTTAGTATAGCAATCCCAGAAAGCAAAAAAAAAAACATGGTCTTTATTAACTGGCTCTGCAGTGGCAAGCCTGCTGCTGTTGTGAGCAAGGATTATGCCTAAGAGGCTAATTGTCACATTACTGCTAAAAGAAGAATCACGATTTCAAAATCCTGTAAAAGCCTTCAGGTTAGCACATTCCAAGGAAAATCTTATATATCCTCATTCAAAGGTGAAATTACTGAACTGAAAAGGAAGTTGATTATGCAGAGAACTAGATCTATAATTCTGAGATGTATTAATTCTTGAATACATAATATGCTTCTACTATTAACTTCACATATGGGTAAATACCTTTGGGAAATGTATGAATCCATCATAGTTATGGGTTAAATAGTGGGACAGACTGAGTTCTATAGTCTTAATTGTCAACCGGTCTACCACAGAAAATAATGGCAGCCTACTGTGGGAGTTTGTCTGCCAGGTCAGTTATGAATCAAAAAGAGACATGAGAGTCAAATCACAGATCACATAAGGAAAGAATCAATGATAATAAATGAATCTTTGATGTAAAAACTAAGATATAAATTCCTTGAACTTGATGTTAAGATGGTTGCTTAGATAATTTCTTAATTCTTATCTCCTTCCTTATATGTAGTTTGTAATTCTATCTACTAATGGCCTGTTTTCTTTATTTCAGTGGATTCTATTAATTTTCCCAGCTTGTGTGCATAAACTTCCACAAATAAACAACCAAATTCACTTGTATTCATAACATCCTAATAATGATGCAAACAAGCATTGAAATATTAAGAAATTTGGCCATATTTATTTTAACTCTTTCCAAGTGATTCTTTTATGTTAATGAATTCATAAGATCATTAAAAAGCAAAACTTTTTAGACAATGATTTTTTTTTAGGCGGGTGAGGGAAAAGCATATCGAGATTATTTACAAAATACCATTTCTTGGAATATCATTATCACAAATCCTATAATGGCCTAGGGTTGTAGAGGCACCAACCACATCTATAGCAGCAATGGTATATCTGGGGCAAGACAGCTTGATAGAGCCCAACCCTCACTGCTTAAATTCAGAGTTTTCCTTCACTTAGACTGGTTGCCAAACAAAGCTATAGTACCTAATCTTTCTTACTATTTACTTATAGCTGGAGGAAAAGATAGATTCATATCTTCTCCAAAGGTATTAACTTGTAAGTGAATGTAATGAACTCTACTAGAAAGTTGAACTTGGCTCTGATTCCTCAATCCAAACCTTTATTATTCCAACATGCATTCAACAATAAATAAATCAAGTTTACCTACAAATTACCTACAATTTTTATATGAATACAGAAGAATGTTTAACTATGTTTACTAGACCAGGTAAAAGAATTTGATAAGATATGGCATAAACATCTATTTAAGCTAATAGAAAAACTCAGTGTGGAAAGACATTAGAATAATCCAGAATATTTACTGGGCACAAACCACCGACATGAATAAAAAAGGAATTGAATAAATACATAAAATCAGAAAAGGACATGAGAAAAAACTGCATCTTAAAAAAGCTTATTGCAGCAGGGCTATCATAAGAGAAAGAAAAACACTACCAGGATTTATCATTGGTGAGCCTTAACATAAGATTTGCAGATGAAAATATATTTATAGTAGACATAGAAAGACAACAGCAAGAACTGCTAGACAAATAATAAAGGAAAGCAGGAAGAAAGGACTATTCAACAATTGTAAGATGACAGAATACAAAGTCAACAGGAGGAGCAGCCCAAAGATATGAGTTACAAATTGAAGGTGTTAAACTCAAACAAGTACAGAAATCTACAAAGTATTTTAACAGATGACAGAAAATGTCACACTGAAATCTGAAAAAAAATTAAGCAAAGTATTAAGAAACAAGAAAATATAAACAAAAGGAAAGGCTGAAGCTCTATGCAATATCAATTGTCTTATATGGCAGTCAATACTGGACAACTCCCTTATAGATAAAAAGACTTGAGACAACAGATATCTAATTCTACAGTAGAAAAATATCATTGAACATAGGAGCCAGAAAGAAGTTTTAAGAAAATGGAAACAAAATGAGACTTGAAATTTCAGACACTTAAGGAAAAGGGGCTTGGAAAATTTAACACTCACAGAATATATTAAATGCAACAGAGGTAGAAAGAAATGGCAAATAACCTACCCAACAAGCTTATGTAAATGGATGGCAGATTAAAGTATGGAATACAAATATTAAGAGCTACAAATGATAAGAAATTATGGAAATCCATGATCGTCCAGCTTCTGAAAGAACATGGTACATATTAGGTGCATAGAAGAGACTTTATTACTTGCTGATTTCTTTCAATATATTCATGAAAGTCTAAAAATTAAAAAAATGTAAAACTATGAAGACTGAATCCAAGCTTGTCATCTGTTTTTTATATTAATCTTTTCCATGTTGAAAAATGTTTCCTTGAATTATGTTGCCTACGATCACAGCTTCCTTGATAAAAGAAGGATACATTTTCACACATGCACATCAATTTATGAGTACATATGATAAACAGAATCTGTAAATATAGGCATAGCAAAAATATTGAGATTTTAACATCGAGGGAAAAGCTAAAAATAGCACAAAATGATATTTTAGCCCAACACAAATATTCAACATGTACAGAAATTATAACCACAGAGAGATGTTCAGGGAAATGTTGAAGTCTTGACACAAAAAACACAGGAGAAAGGAATAGAAGTAATGAAAAATGTGGAGCTATAAATAAGATTATCTCCAAATAAACAAATTTTAATTCAAACAGAAGAGCTAAATCTATCACAAGAACAGTTGATGTAAAAGCATGAATAAAATTGGATAAAATCCCCAGGTTTCATTTTCTTTTAGCTTTTGCACCAGAGAGAATATAAAAAAAAACATGAGAAAGTTTGTTTTGTTTAATCTGCAAACTAGGATTAAACTACTGGATAAAAGTTGCCCTTATATTCTACAAACTTAATTTCAAGAATAATATATTATCATCATATGACTAACCAATGGTTGATTGGAAATCCATTGACAATTCCACCCACCACAACACTTCAAGCATTGCTGTACTCAGACCCTAGTACTGTGAGTGGACATCATGGCCTTCATTCAATGGCTGATACAGATGTGGATGTTTTTATATACGAGACACCATCTCAAGAAAGATGACCAACCAAGGCTCAAGACTTCCTCCAAGTCACCAACATACTGGTAGTAACTTTTTGAACATTTAAATCTGGCAGCAACTTTTTAAATTTTAAAATCATCATGATCACTTAAAAGTAAATACAATGACTGAAAGAATGACTTATTTAGTACAAAGAAAAGGCAACACTAAATAATAAAAAAAGTTAAATACTATTTTTCACTCCAACACCATTGACAGGTTTCTTTTTTCTTCTTTTGTCTTTCATTATCTTCAAACCCATATGATTTCTTAGCTGGTCCACATGTTTTAGTTGGGCTCTCTTTCTTTCTCTCTTCCATTTTCAGGCTTCTACAAAAATCAATCAGTTAAGTGCCATAAGAGATACACTCTTGGGTGATCATGTCTCTTTTGATCTATGACTGACTATGCAAATTTTCCTGCAGTAGGTGGCCATTTCTTTCTGTAGTAGACTGGTTGCCAACCAAAGCTATAGAACCCAATCTGTTCTGCTATTCAACTCATAGCTGGAGGGAGAAGAGATGGATTAATGCCTTTCCCAAAGGTATTTGCACATAAGTAAAGGCAACAAATTCAACTGGAATTTGACCTCAGCTCTTTGCTTTTTCATTCTGAGGAAGAATACTTAAAAGCTCTTCATTCCACCTTCAAATATTCTTGATGAATAGTAGCCTTCTAATCTGTAGTGATTCTATCACACTTTACAGTTTTCCAGGGAGGTTCTTGTTTATTTTGCCTTCTTTCCATGATATAATAGGACTAAAAATTAAAGAATGCAAAATGTGTTTCTCAATCACACAAAATAAACTTTACTTTTCCCAATTGTGTTTTAAACAATTGTTAGTTCAATTTACACTTTTTTGAAGACTTTCAACTTGAAACAGACATTATTATTATTAGTAGTAGTAGTTTTTAATTTTTAAACCAAATAGATTTTGGGTACAATGTTGGTCTTTTAGAGGCTACAAAAATTAAATATAAAGAAATAAACTCAAGTCTTTTGATTACCAAAGGACAGCATGATTATATTCACAGAATTCATTTGTTTCATATTTCTCATTTTTGGTGCAAAAAATGTTAAATTTAAAAAGTTTCCAGAAAGATGGGATTAAGTATGATTTCTTTAAATCATAAAAAAAGGAAAGAATTTGTCTTCATTTCTTTCAAAAATTTCAAGTAATTTTTCTAAGGGTCAAATGCAAAACCACGATAAACAGATCAAGACAAAATGTAAATGCTATGAAGAAATTTGTTTGGATACTTTAAAGCATTACTGAACACAATAGTAAGTGCAAGTATGGATCTGGAAGAGGAATCAAATTTAATAAGATTGGACAGTTGAAAGGAAATACAATTTTAGTAATTATTAGGTAAACAAAACATCAAAGGTTTTTTTTGATATGTACAAAAGATTTGTATACAACTGAGTGAATAGAACATTAAATTTATTAGTATGTGTGAAACAATGGGCAGTGAAAGGGGAGGAAAAAACAGTATTAGTTGAAAGTTCAAAAAATATGTGGGATGGAAAGAGAGAGGAATAGAAACACTGAATGAGAAGAAGAAATGAGTGAAAAGATGGTTAAAGGAAGAAAGATTTAGAAATTACAACAAAATAAGAAAAATGGTACAAAAAAAAAATATTCCCTGATTCTGCAGAAAGGTTTCAAAGGAGGGACAAGATTTCAGACAAAGAATTTGCAAAAGAAATGTGAAAAATGTAAAAAAGAATTATGAGAGAATTCTATCCAAAGAAAGGCAACAATGCGATAGATTTAGAGATGGAAAGAAGGTGGATAGTAATGAAAGTGAAAAAAAAAAAAAATAGACAAAAGAATGGAAAGAAAAGTAAGTCAGAAAAATGTGTGTTTGATGATGAAGATATCATGATATCTTAAAAATGTAGGAAGTAAATGAATGACAGAATGGAAAAAATCCAGTGACATATTTTGTCCTTCAAAAAGACTTCTTCAGACAAAATGATATTCTTATTAATGAGATCATATATACAGTGAGAGAATGGAATACAAAATTTTCATTATACATTAAGAAAAAATCTTAAAATGCAGGGATGCTCAACTATAAATTTCTAGTAATTGATATGCCTTGAAGCACAACTTAATACACCTCATTCAGCTTCCTACTACTGTTTTTAAATACCCGACATTGTAATAGCAGTAGCTTTGTTGAGGACGATATTTTGTATAACACTGGATGAAAATTTAACAGTAAAGATTCAGAAATTAGTGCACTTCCTATATATTAATATATAATTAATAAATTACCATATCTTAATTAAAATATGATTAAAATTAATCCCTATAAAAAAGGACCAAAGTGAAGCATTTATATACATTATGAATAAAATACACATTTAATATAATCTATATTGAATAATTAGTCTACAGAATGATTGGCTGCTTTCAATTTTAAAAATATTTTAATATAATCTTTGAAGAATTAAGATTTTTCCCTCTTAAAAATTTAAAATAATATTCCAGAAAATAAAATGAAGATTGTGCATGACATGAAGAAGGAACAAAAACAATTTACTTCCTTGGATTAAATAAAGGGTTAAGTTTGAAATTCCCTGAATGTTTACTGGATTGATAGACATCTGAAGAAGGCCAGAAGGTAGATGGTTGTAATTATCACAACATTTCAACCAAAGATGAATATTTGCTTTTCAATTTCATATTTCTCCACTGAGATGTCATTGAAAATAAGGTTTTGTGATCTAATTAAATTATTCCTGCTGTTAAACAACACAATCATATTGATCCTATCCTTTAAGTTTAATAATATGAATTGGCGTTATCAATGCATGTACTTGATGATTCTTTAAAATAGATGATTCTTACTTTTCATCTCACAGTTCTAAAGAAAAACCAAAGAAGGATCTGCAATGTAATTGATCCTGATCTGGCATCTTGACTTCAGTTATTTTCTCACTGACATGACGTGACTTCCCTATGTCTTTACAAATATTTTCATGGCAACTAATCTGATGAGCTTTTTTTCTCTGGTGACCTGATCACGTGAATTTAAATGTGCTACTAGAATGACGTCTTGGTCCGACTTCTTTTTAAAATAGCTAGATGTAACTGCCACTTCTTAAACAGTTTCTTTTCTCACATATCCTGCCTGTGGAATTCCCTTCTATTTTCTTGCTTCCCTGATAGCTACAATCTCAAAAATTGTAAATGAAATGTCAAGTGCCATCTTCTATTCCATTCATCTTATATCTTTTCTTCAATACTACCTGTACCCAGTTTTTTCTCTCATTGTAAATCCCTGCAAACTAGTGATGGTTCTGCCTTACTTTGGGTGAAAAGTGGGCATTGAAGAAGGTGAATAGGATTGAAGAAGATAGAAAATGGCAAATGATGCTGCATTTAAATTTTTGAAGATTATAGATATCAGGAAAACAAATAAATGCGAGGGACAACTACAGGAAGTGTGAGAAAACCTGTGAGTAGAAGTGGCAGTTACATTTAGTTATTTTAATGGTAAAAGGGTGGGACCTAGATGCCAATCTAGTAGCATGCTTAAATTCATGAGGATGGAGCACCAGGAAAAAAAGCTCATCCAATAGTTGCCATGAAAACTATATGTAGAAAAGCCTTGAATTAAAATAGTGAGAAACTATAATTAAAATTATTTGAACTCTTTAGTATATTAGAAATTTACCAGTGCATAAATTGAATGATCAGAAAAATGACATCAGAATATGAAGTAGTTGCCTAATATGTATGTTTATTGATCTTAAGCTGATTAGGACTGAGAATGTATAGTTTTTAAAGCTGTTAAAAGTCACAAGAAAAATAAACACTAGCACATTCTGAATATATGATGAAACAAGTTTATCTATACATGAAAGAAAAACTTATTTCATGTAAGTCTTCAACAATAGCATCTTAATATTTATGTCACAAATATAGAATGAAAGATAATGGCTTATTCCAAAATAGACATCTTGCCAAACAATAGAAAATGTAGAAAAATGCTTGGATAGAAGTCGGTTGCTGCAGGCTATTTGCAGCTGTGATAATAATTGTGTGTGTGCGCATCTGATAAAATCAAGAAATTAAAAAGAGGTACTGTAAAGGATGGAAAAGCACTGCATCGATAATTGGCTGGTCAGGATTACAGGATATAACACCTTTAGGGAGACACCCAAAAGAGGTGATGATAACTGCTAGTAAGCATTGCTTTTGGCAAGAATGCTTTTATGTGTAAGGAATTTTTTTTCTCTCAAAGAGAAATGAATCAAACATAATAAAGGAATATATCAAAGTTTATCTTGACAAATATACAGCTTTGATTTTTACAATGCAAAGAAACTAACATATCTTGCTGTTAGATGTAGTTAATGTGCAAAGCTGATTATAGCAAATGAGGGATAAAGAAGGTAGTTATAAGTTTGTGTTAAAGTACCTTGGTTATATAAAATGCCCATACTGTTGTATTTTGCATCATCTGTGGATCCCCATGCTACTATATAAAACAGTATCAACAAAAAGGGTTATTTTTTTTTGGTATTTGTTTTATTAATTGCAGCTTGGTTTCTAAGTGTCAGTAGGAAGACTGACATCACAGAAAAATATGTTGCATGTTTACTCAGCATCACTCTGCAGGTGTTCTTATCTAGTCACAAACCTGGGTGTTGAAAGCTTCAGAATTCTTGAGAATTCTGTTGAATTTGTGCTGTTTTGAACTTATATTCAAAACCCAGCCAAAAGTTAATCCATCGTGCAAGAATACTCTGCCCATGAGGTATTCCATCCAATTGTTGGCCATTCTGGCCCTGGTTTTTGCATTCTGTAACAATACCCCCAGAACACTTACATTTAATATTACTATATTATAGAATTAAACTAAGTACTAATAATACATGTCACATAACCAATTAGGGTCATAGAAACACCACATGTACTACAGCCATAGCAGAACGTGTGTCTAGGGTAAGACATCCCTCTTCAGGCTGGAAGATTTTTCCTTCTGTTACACTAGTTGTCACATCCAGGCAATAAATCCAAGTAACTCCTGTTATTTGATCCATAGCTTGGAGGGGTAGAAGAAATGGAGTCATACCTTTCTCAAGAGTATTTGTGTGATTGTAACAAACTTGGATGAAATTTGAACCCTGTTTACTATTTCTCTTTCTGAGTTATTAACCATTACACTACCCATATATCCAGTTATCTACAAGATCAGTGTAAACATTTGCTTACCAGATAGTTCAAAAGAAAAATCAAAAAGCATTCATACATATACATCATCAAATACAGTACTAATTACTAAAGATGGAAAGTGCAACACAGAGATCCGAAGGTGAATTGGCATGGCAAAAGACGCATTCCAGAAGCTGAGTAAAGTATTAAGAGACAGGAAAATTTCACTAGAAACAAAGAAGAGAGTACTGAATTGCTATATGATGTCAGTTCTTCAATATGGCAGTGAATGCTGGACAATATCATTGAAGATGAAGGAAAGACTTGAAGCAACTGAAATGTAGTTCTACAGAAGTATGCTGTGGATATCATGGACTAAGCATGTGAGCAATGATGAGGTTTTGGAAAGGATGGAAATGAAAAGGAAATTAACATTGAGCATCTTGGAAAGACAACTAAAGCTCCTGGGACATGCAATGAGGAAGGATGGCTTGGAGAACCTGATACTAACAGGCTAGGTAGAAGGAAAAAGTGACAGGGGAAAGCAGCAAATAACATATTTGAAGGGCCTGAGCTGGTGGATGACAGAATGGGGGTTGTGTGGCATAACAGGAGAAATAGGGAGACGTGGAATGCCATGATTGCCTATGTACAAGACACATAGAAGAAGAAGAATTGTATATAATATAAGGGTGATATAAATCATCCTATAAAACTAATATTTTTATATATAAATTTGTATTTTCTAGAGGCTTCAGCCATTGTTTATAAGAGGAAACTTAAAAGATAAGAATAACATCTACCCATGCTCACAAACAAATACTATTTAGTTATTCATTAAAATTTAGATGACACTTCTCATTAGCATTTCACTATATTAGGCTTTTAACATTTGCTGCTCTGACAGTTGTAGGGCTTGCAATCGGACAGTTGTTTATGGCTATGGTATATAAAAGTTTTATGAATAAATAGGCTTGAGACAAGAAAATTTATTGAAGTTAAGATTAGAAATATATTTAATATTTTCAGTATAGCAAAGAATGAAGGAAAATAGAACAGCACCTCAGAATCACATTTTCATTTGTGGAAAATTCTTGTAGTCAATGCATAAAATTAAAGTCAATAAGCAGTGTCATAATTTGCATTTGGTTCATTATTTATGTAAATATTTGATTGATTGATAAAGTAAAAAACAGTACCTTTCATAAACTTGAATACATTACTATTTGAGAGGAACAGGAAAGATAAGTTAAATTGAAATAACCACATTGAAATACACTCTTCAAATTAATGAAAATCCTTCTGCTAACCAAATACTTGTATAGGAAAACCTTTTCTTGAAAAAAGTTACAATAATATCAGTCAGTCAGTTAACTGCCATAGGTGATACGAGCTTGGATGATCACGTCTTTTTCGATCCATGACTAAGCAGAAGGTTTTCCTGCAGTTAGTTGCCATTTCTTTCTGAGATAGACTGGTTTCCAACCAAGGTTAGAGAACCCATTCTGTCCTGCTATTCAACCCATAGCTGAAGAGAGAAGAGATGGATTAATACCTTTCCCAAGGGTATTTGTGCATATTGAATGAAATGAATTTGACTGGAATTTAAATTCGGATCTCTGATTTCTCATTCCAAGCTGATATCCATTATGCCACAGCACACATCTGATAATATCAATACCTTGCCATAATTAAGTTATTTATCTGTTTACTTTCTTGTCTTATTCATTCAAAGACATTTTGAATTTAATATCACATCTTGAATTGCTTTTGTGTCTCACTCTTGTACTCCTTTAACAACCTGTGTAATTGTGAAAAGCTCTTTTTCATTGGTGAAACTTATATTTCTGCTATTTGTATTCCCTCAGGGCGCAGGCAATCATGGCTCTCCACAACTTCCTGTTCCCTGTAGGCCTTAAATTACCAATGTGAATAAAACAATGCTTTATAGATTGAACTGGAAAATCATCATGCTGAAATTACATAGTGATGATCCTTCTTAAAAAAAAAAAAAACCTGACTCATATCACAGTAAAGAAATCAACATTAATTTTTAAATAAAGGACCAGTGTTGTTACAATCTTTTTTTATACTATGTCCCATCAGGACAGAGAAAGTTGTGGAGAGACAAGATCATTTGTTATTTTAAGCAATGTTTATCCTTTTGCTATCCCTTCCAGTCCTTGTTAAGTACGTCATTTGCTAGCTCCGTATGTGTTCTTGCCTTCAAGATGTCATTTGAGTGTCAAATTCTCTTAGCCATCTTTCCTTAATAAATATTCCAGAATTTTCTCTTTCATATCCTATGCATTACTGCCCTTTTTGTTTCCATTTTCCTTAAAATTTCTTTGTTGCTCACCTCTTCTCTCCATAGTAATTTCAGTATCCTTCTGTAGTTAAAATCATAAATAGAATTTTTGTCAACATATAAAGTTGGTTAGTCTGATTTACTTTTCAACCTTGTGATGTCTGTTTTGTTTATTCACATTCTATACATGCATGGAGGTACCTCATTAAAATAATCATGCTTCAGAGAAATAAGATTTTAAAAACAAGTAAAATTTATATTAATGGAAAAAAAAAAACAAAAATCAATTTTCTTATAATGAAGAAGATGCGTTAAGTTATCTGAATCCTAATGAAGTGAAATGAAATATAATTTGAAGTGGGGGAGGGGAAGCAATAGACAAAACCAAAAAACTAATTAAATTTTTATTCCATTTACTCATGAGGAAACCCCCCCCCCCAAAAAAAAAAAAACCAGAAATAATTTTCATTGAAGGCAAAAACAAAACTCAAAATTTCTCCCCATATCCAAGACATGGACCCTCTTTTATGTACTGTGTCTCTGTAGGACATATGTGATCATGTCTCTCTCCAATTTTCTATTTCATATGGCTCTTAGCTTTATTTTTCCATTGCTAATCCCCCCTACTGTTCCACCATCCATTCACACAAACTTGTCAGGTAAGTGGATTGTTGTCTTCTCCTATAACTCTTGCCTTAAATATGCCCTGTGAGGGTTAAGTTTTCCAAGCCTTCCTTCCTCATTATGTGTTCAATGAATTTCAGCTCTTTCCCTGATATTGAGTAAAAGTGTTCTTTCAGTTGCCATTTTTTAAAAACTTCCTGGTTGCTTATTTGTTTCATCCATGAAACTTTATACTTTTGTAGAACTTAATTTCTGCTGCTTCTATCATTTTCCTTATCCTTGGAGAAATTATTCTTCATTCACTGCCACATAAGTGGATAGATACCACATAGCAATCCAGCACTCTTTTCTTTGTAACAAAAATTTTCCATTTTTCAATGCCTTGCTTTTGGAAGGCATCATTCATTAGTTCAATTCAGATCTTGGTGTCACATTTTCCATCCTCTATCAAAATGCTTCCCAGATATTTGAAGTTTTCAACCTGCTTGGTGTTTATAGCTCTAATTATGAACTATATAAACCAAAGCTTATCAGTGTTGATTAATTTTTGATAGAAAGAAAAAAGAATTGTATAAATAAAAACTTGCTTGTTATTAATATATAAAATGTCATCTTGCACAAACCAAAAGTTGAAATACAATTGCAAATATTACTCAGTCATCATGATTGGAAATATCCAAGCCAGTAGGAAGTCACTTGAAGTAGAGTAATTCTGAAAAGTTCAGGAATAAAGTAAAAAAAAAATAAAATAAAATAAGAAAAAGTATTCATAAATGAAAGATTCTATCTTTTTGAGATATTTGCAGAATTCCTTTCTTCCTAAGTAGCAAGATCTTCCTATATTTCACAAGAATTGGATCCTGTGTGAAAGAAATTCTAAAATAGCAGGAAAACTTACTCTAAAAGATACAAAAATGTTTCTATTCACAAATACTAAAAAATACAACTGGAGTTTTTTCAAGCTCAATGTAATATTTGAAGGAAAAGAAATGATCTTTTGATGCTACATGCAGTGTGTAAATTCATATAATGACAAATAGGAATTAAAGACTCCTTTACCTGGATTTAATAGCATATAACCTTTGACCTCCAAAGCTTATTCAAAAGAAGCCAGGAATTGAGAAGACCTTATTTTAGGTATACAAATCATACAAGGGAGCAGAGAAAATGAAACATACAGTCACCAAACTATTGTTTATATTACATATAAATCAGAGCTTCAGTCCAATCTTATGTAATCAGTAGAGTGATATAACAAAAGTTTTTTTTATATATATATAAACATATACAAATAGTAAGAATAAAAGCTTAAAATAAACTAAGAGCTCAATGCAAAAGTCAACATATAACAATACCAAATTTGGTACTGCAATCAAAATCATCAGTTCTGCCTGATAAATGTGATTAGAAGAAACTGAGTAGTGTATTTTGTATTAGCAGTATAGCCCGGCATTGCTCGGGTGTAATGAAAGCTTTAAAACTAATCCATGGTTCTGGAGCTCAGACTCAGCATAAAGAATATTTGTGTGAAGTTTGGTGAGAATCGGATAAAAATTGTGGATTTGTATAAAGGACATACAGACAGATAAACAGACACACAAACATCTTGCTTTTTATATATATTATCAATTTTCTGCACTATTGTAAGAACTGAAACCTTGAAACTTCTGAATATCATTTCTTATGTCTTTGTCTATGAGTGCATCAAATTTTATTAAAATCGAACCACTATAACCTGATTTTTTCGATTATTGATATTTATCGGGGGTACCTCAACACAAAACCTAGCTAAGAACACTTACAGATGCTTATAGTACAACTGTGTAAATTTCCAAGAAAATTGGTTCAGCCATTTCGGAGTCTATAGGTAACGGATACACACACACACACACAGACAAAGTTCCATTTATAAATAAGTTTAGATAGATTTAGCGATATATATATATATATATATATGTATATATATATATATATATATATTGTTCATATTCTCACACATTTTTGTAACATTGAGACCTATGATGAAAAATTCATTTAAACCATATGAATATTCATAAATTAAATTTTCTACCATTAAATAGGAAAACTGAAATATTTAACAATTATTTCCTTCACTCATACAAAAACAAAAATATATTTGAGTTAAAAAAAATATTTGCTAAAAAATTTAACTCTGAAATAAAAAAAAAAAAGAAGAAAATGAATGTATCTGATGCAATCATATTTAAAAATATACAGAAATTTAAATACTTATTGGAATCTAACCAAGCATTTTGTATGAAACTAATGACTGAATTTACTAAATGTTTTTTTTTAAATCTTTGCTATATTTAGAACTATGTCATCAATTTTAAAACTTATTAAAAAAAATAAAAATAAAACATTCCCTTTTTTGGAAACATTTTCGTTTCTTTTTGATAAATTATATTATAGACTTATAATGAGTAAAAATGTTTACCAATTTTTAACAATGTTTTCAAATTCTTGTTTTATACTTTTCACCTTTGATCACATCTGAAATGTTATAAAGTAATAACACATTTTTAATAAAGGAATTAATCAATGATCTTGAGATCATTGACAATTTTTTTCTCTTTCTAGTCTCAATATGGTGTGATGGAGTTCTTTGCTGCTATTATTATAAGCAGATCATTTAATCTGTATTTTTTGGTTAGATCAAATTTTAATAAGTTTGAAAAATCATTGCAGCACTTTGTTATTGTTTTTATTGTTGGTAACATTGAATGAATGATCCAAGAGATGCTAATTTCTCAATTATGGCATGATATTCTCTTTTGGTCTGTGCAGGTCCCAAGTCATTCCAATTGAGCAAACAACCATCACTGGGATCCAGATTGCAACTGCTTTGTCATCAACTATGTCATTGTTTAAATAAGGAACAGTAATACGCTACAAATATTTATACATTTGACTGTAACATATTCTTTAAAATCATGTTGGTTGCGTTGAGGTTCAAATGAGGTTTAGTTGATTCGCACATTTTCATTTATCTAAGAAACAGAGTTAAATTTGAAGAATAGTAATTGGAGTTTTAATGTCATTTTGTTACTTTGGAGAATTCATTCTTTAACCAAATACTTAATCTAGCTAATATCTTTCAACTCAAGTTGGCTGAATGTCCAAATAATATTGGGTGCAAGGTGGGGGTGGGGATTAGATTCTTCTTAGTTATTCCTGAGTTAATATCAAATGCATTTTCAAATTTCACCATCATATATAAAATAAAATCAATTTTCTAAATTGATTTTTACAGCTTATTTGTAGTGCAATGGATATTGGCTAGAAACAAGAAACTGGAGAGCTGAGTTCAAATTCCAGTTGAATTCATTGCATTCACATATGAGCAAATACCCTTGGACACATGACTACTGTAAAGTGGCTTTACACAAGGAATGAAAATGATATACCCCCCAGTGATCATAATAAAGGGTTCGAAATTCCTAGCATCTGAAGAAGGTTGCAGCGTACAATGTCTGAAATGTCATAAAAATGGCAATAAAGGTGAAGACAATTGTCTGAACAATGTAAATAGTGGACAAATTGTAGTCTACCTTGGATACTCTTGAAAGTCCATACCATCAAAACCTTTGCATTTTACTCTCTCGGTGTAACACACACACACACACACACTCTTTCTTCCCCTTCTCTTTTCTCTGAATCATAACTTTACACTGCTCCTTTTTTTAAAAAAATTATTTCACTCCAAGGAAAGCAATAAAAGTCACTAACATGCAAGGTGTTATTGAGAGTGAAAGAAACAGAGCGGGCAATAAAAGAACAAGATTCAAAGAGACAGATGACAATTGACATTACGTTTGAATTTTTGAAGAACATAGTTGACAGGAAAACAGGAAGCCAGAAGAAAGTTGCACAAGTAAGAAGTATGAGAGATGAAACTGTCAGTATAGAACTTATTGTTACAAACAACTAAATTCAAATGTGTAATTATGGTAGGTTAGTACTGCACTTAAATTGTGACATAGTGAAGTAGAACCACAGAAAGACAGGACTTTTCTTATTCTCAATGAAAAAGAGCTCATTTTTGTTTGGCATGTAAAACTTTGATCTAAGAAAGATCAATGGTGGTGTCCTTGCGATGAAGAAAATGGCAAAAATGTGGTGAAGATGAAGAAACTTGACATCTTTTTAAAATGTCTAAAAAGTTTAAAGAAATCAGAGCCAACAAACTTTTGCCGTATTCAGTCTTTTCTTCTACCTCATTTCATTTGAGGATTAGCTTCTCATTATGTAGAACAACAAGAACTGCTATGTGTATTAAATTATGCTAATGAATCTTACCTGCACATCTGGTATAGCTAATCAGAAAAATCATTTAGTGAATAAAGATTGTTGCTTTTTAATGATGGCAGGTGAGTTTTTTTGGCAGATTGAAAAGACTTTTCTGTTGCTGTGAGGGGAAAATTGGATTTCTGTCCCTGTTTTTGTTACTATACATTCTTTTTCCTTGCAAATAGATTTACTACACAAATTTATTAAATCAAATATCAAAGAGGAAATCTCATCACAATAATTACCATGAAAATATTAAAAAAAAAAAAAAAAAAAAGCAAGGAACCTATGTTATGATGGTAGGAAATTGACTGAAACCAAGATAAAAAGTCAAGACTAATAACATTGCAGATTCTTTTTTTGATTTTGTCATGCATCTCTAAATAGAAGCATCAGATCATATGTGGCAGCAATATTTGATAGATGCATTAATGGTAGACTTATATGTAATATTTAGGGGTGAAAAATTACCTTGTATTTTACAAATGTTCCTAGCAACAAACTTAGCAATTATTCAATATCATCATTCTACTTCATGTTATTGAGAAACATGAGACCAAGAAGGTGTAGTGAGTTGCTCTCCTGGAGGTTAGGATCAGACAGGTTAAAAATGTTCTCCAAGATGATTAATAGACTGCAGTTTTGTTTCAGAGGAAATAAAATTAACAAGCTTTAACACACACTGTAGAAGTGGGGTTAGGAGAAGACTAATTTAAAATGTTAGATACTCGTAGTTATTTCCAAGTTCAAATGTGAAAAATTATATGGATGCATGGCAGAGTGGTTAGAACTTTCACTTTCTCACCATGAAGCCTGGGTTTGAATCTCACCATAGTCGATTTGTCAGAAAGGTAACTTCTTGATGTCATTGGAGAGATGTCAGAGAAGGAGATTCCAGCATGCAACACCTTTGGAAAGTTGCCTGAAAACCATACCATGGGTTGACCCAAGCGTAAAATTGGGTAGATTATTAAAGCTGTTGTTGGATGTGCTAGCTTGAAGTAAAAAGTCATCGTGACTGAGGGTTTTGGGCATCTTGGCCCTGTTCAGACTGTTGTTCATGCTAGATAACACTTTCTCTCCCAGAAAATGTAACTAAGGTCCCCTCAGCATAGTTACAGTATAAACCACAGGTGGGCTCTGTGGGTGTTGAACAAACAAGTGTACCTGAGCAGGCGTCTACCCCTACTAGACAGGCATCCTTGGATATGAATGGCCAGCCAGACATTTTTTTTATAATCATTTCACCCCAAGCATGGCAGTACTGCCACTGGCACACAGGGGGCTACATAAAAGAGTGAAAGGTTACATAAGAAGATAATGAAGAGAATAAGAAACAGGTTACAGGGAGTGTCAGAATGAGTAAGAGAAGGACGGGAATGGTGTGAAGAGAATTATGTGAGAGTAGAGTGAAAAGGAAGAATAACAAGATTCAGGAGATGATGGCGATATGAGAAGGATGAAAGTTAAGAGGGTAAAAGATGACAATTGATGTTGCATTTAAACTCTTGGAGATTGAAGTTGTACAATTTAAAATGTTAATTAGTAGCAATAAATGAAACTAGTCAGGTATATGCTGAGGTTCAAGGTACAGTCTGAACTAATTGATAACTTCATAAAATGTATGAAGTCATTCACAATTAGGTAAATTCCTAACCTCAACAAGTTCACCCATGCTTTTGTTAAAGTGGATTGATATGACAAATATAATGTGGAGAGGAGGGCATGTTCTATTTACCTGAAAAAAAATTAATCAGGAGATTTTACAAAGAAAACTCTTGATTGTCTGGCTTTCAAATAATCAACCTACTTAGATCCACCAACATTTATGAATTACACTGAATACATCATCTTGCTGACATCCATTTAATATCTATAAAAACAAAAGAGGCAAAGAGAGCAAGTTTGAGTCGTTTTGGAGATTCAGTGCTTCATGGAGGTGAAGACTGTTCAAAGAAAGAAGCCTTGAGAGATTGTAACCCCTGCCTGTAATTCTTCTATGTGCCATGTCCCTTCAGGACATGGTGATCATGGCTATTCACAATTTCCTGTTCTTTGTAGCTCTTGGTAAGTTTGGTCTTTTTGCCATCTCTCCTAATTTACACAAGTGCATTAGGTCGACTATGCACTGCTTTCTTCTGTTCAAAATATCATGTGAGTATTAAATTTCCCAGGTCCTCTTTCCTCATTATGTGTCCAAGAAATTTCAACTCTTTCAGATTCTAAGTGACCTTTTTGTTTCCATTTTCCCTAAAACTTTTTCATTGCTTACATATTAGTTGACAATATTCTAAGCATCCTTCTGTATAATCATGTTTCTGTTGCCTAAAGTCTCGTCATTTGTTTAAGAGTTTGTCTATTATTCACTGCCATAAAGGGTGAATAATGTTCTGTAACAGATCAACACATTTTGCTTTGCTTCAAATTAAATTTTTCCATTTCTGAATAGCTTAAGAGCATTTAGCTTTCGGAAGGAAACTTTCACTATTCCAACATATTGATTTTGGTACTGGATTTTCCATCATCTTTTAAATATTTTCTAAATATTTAAAGTTGACTATGTGCTTGATTTTGTTGCTTCTAATTCAGAGTACACATATTGGGCAGTTCCTTTTGCAGATAGCCATACATTTTGTCTTCTTAAAATTGATGATTAGTCTTTTTTTCTTGCATTCCTTTACTACATTTACCAGACATGGAGGCAAGATACATCTGTATATCTTATATTGTTAAGATTGTAGAAGTAATTTATAAATCCTAGTAAGGCTTCTAATTCACCTCACTATACAGTTTGATAAATCTGGTGAGAAGACACATCCTTGTCTTACACTACTTTCTATTGTTGTATATTTACTAAATTCATTTTTTATTCATATGCAAATGGTTTGCTTCCAGTATAGATTCTGGATTATTCATATATGTTTAAAAAAAAAAAAAATTAATCAAGCTTACCTAGCAGCTCAAAAATTATTCGTGACATACTTTATCACATGCTTTTTAATATATAAAGCATAGGTATAAATGTGTTTGTATTGCTTTTGCAGTTATCTTTCTGAACACACATATTGCATTTCTTGTTTCAATGTGTTGAATGAAATTGCATAACAACTAAAGTAGCAAATTTACATTGGTACTTCTAGTGGACAATAATTTGTGTCAAACTATAACTGATTTGACAAAACAGACAACTGTGTGTGTGTATATATATATATATATATATATATATATATATATATTTATACACACACACACACGTTTGCATATATATCTTTTTTCCCTGGTTTCATCATTGATGAATGAGACAAGACTATTGCAGCAAACAAGCATCAGTACAGACACAAAAGAGGCCCCAGATTGCATGTGGACAGGTTTGTCTGCACCAGTTACATCCAGGTTTTTCCCATTAACAGCGAGACAGTTTGTCATGTCTAAATATGGGCCTCTCTGCAAATAATCAAGATTCAGGTCTTTGTATGAAACCTCATGCCTATGAAAACAGGGAGAAAATCAGCATTTGGCAAGACACATGGTCTTGTGAACTCAGTTTTGTGGACATTTTTGTTCCTCAACTTTATGTGGTTTCTGAGGAAGTTTTATTTTTGTTACCTCTCATTTCTTTCCCCTCTCTGCCCATTACCCCATAGTGGTTGGGAGAGAAAATGGTTAGGGCTTTCCCCCCAATTTTAACACACTCTTTGCTTACATTACAACAACTATACAATTTTGCTTTTGTTTGTCCTTTTAATCATTTCAATCCAAGCAAGACAGTACTGCCACTAGTGTGCTGGGGACTACACAAGAGGAGAGTGAAAAGTTAGATAAGAGGAGAGCAAAGAGAAAGAGGAACCAGTTACAGGGGGTGTCAGAGAAGAATGGGAATACTAGTGTGAAGTGAGTTTTGTGAGATTAGAGTGTAAAGGAAGAAGAACAAGATATAGGTGGCGTTGAGGAAAGGATAAGTGAAGGATGGCAGTTAAGGGGTTAAGAGATGGCAAATAACATTGCATTTAAACTCTTGGAGATTGTATCTGTCAGGGAAGCAAGCATACAGAAGCAAGTTTCACAGGCAGGAAGTGCAAAAAAAAAAAAAAGAAGCTGATAGAGTAGAAGTAGTAGCTGCATTTGGTTATTTTGACTGTAAAAGAGTGAGACCATGTTGCCAGTCTGGTTGCTCAAGTAAATTTTTGTAGCAGGGGCACCAGGGAGCTAAGCTTGTTGAAGCAGAAGCCATGAAAATATTTGTAGAAGAGACAGAGAGAAGTCACATCCTGTAGGTGAGTTGCCATGTTGGGATCAATTACATTACAGATTCTTCTCTGGATCCTGTTGAGAACCATCAGGTAACAAAAATATTAAACACAAACTTTAAAATTTGTAATTTGAAAAATGAAAATATTCAAAGTGATAATATAAAAATAAAAGAACTTTTTAGCATTATACTGATTTTCTTTTTTGTCAGAAGTGACACAAAAATGTTTTTACCAAATTTACCAGTAGCTAAACAATTTATGATTAATTGCAATAAGTAAAGTCACATTTTTATGACCTCAAAAATGAGTCAAGGTATTTTGGGAGTTCAGTTGATTAAAAGTTAAAAAAAAAAAATCAATAAATACTGCCTAATCATTTTATTTTTCTATGCATCTTTATTATTCAATGAAATATTAAACTCATGGGCACTACTTGACCCTAAATGGCACAGAATAAAAAGAAGGAAATAAATTTGAATCGAGTCTGCATGTTTGAAATATGATGTAATTAAAGTGCATAGAGTTTTTTCAGATTCACGTAATCTTTTTAACAACAACTTAGTTATCAATTTAAAATACCACGCACCCTGTGACATTTGAAATATTTTTTGATTGAAGAAATGCATTGAAAACAAAACAGTAAGATTGAAGAGAACATTAGATGATAATTATTTGTTTATATCTTTTGGTTATCATAATAAATATTATTTGTACAAAAAATATTTGTACAAAAAAATTCAAACTTTATAGAAAATAAAAGCCTTTGTGGTGATGGAAAAATAATCTTATAAAAATTGTGTAAAAAAGGAGACAATTA
Source organism: Ascarosepion bandense (assembly GCA_037127315.1). NCBI lineage: Eukaryota > Metazoa > Mollusca > Cephalopoda > Sepiida > Sepiidae > Ascarosepion > Ascarosepion bandense. Next base: position 2,692,152 of record JBBBDQ010000694.1, on the reverse strand, counting down.
GTTTACATCTGAACAGATGGAATTAAAATACAAAGCAAAAAAATTGCATCTTTAAATAAAAATCTAAAAATGATTTGGAGAATAAGAGAAAATGTTATATCTTTTCATTATGATGTTTTACTCTTGTTGCATTCAAATTATGCAAGTCAAAAGAAGATTATTTCAGATTGTTTTCTTTTCTTAATACAAGGCTCAACAGCCACTCAAAGTAGAAAAATACTGTATGATATGAATGTAAAAAGAAGTAGGAATAGAAGAATATGAGGTTATGAAGGATAGATGACTGACTGACTTTAGGATTGAAAATGTTTGGAGTGATTGAAGTGTTGGATGTAGTATTTACTCTGATAAATCTTAGTTTGTATTGACTATCTACACTTAGACCAATGATTTTATTCCATATCAATCATTTTTATACTATTATTGTATTAGTTTGTATGTATTATGATTATCTAGAATCAGAATCACTGAATTTTCTGGACTAGAATCTGATATACTTTCTAACTGAGAAACCAAGTTAATATTAATCAAGGAGGAGTTGAAAAAAAAGAGAAAGACAAAGAGAAAAGGTAAGACAAAGAGAAAAGGTAAGACAAAGAGAAAAGGTAAGACAAAGAGAAAAGGTAAGACAACAGAAAAGCAATAAGGAGATCAGATGAAAAGCAAAATATACAGGGAAAGATAAATGATAGAGAAAGACAGACAGGTTTGATAATTAAATAGCAGGAGAATGAATGAAAGATTGAAAAATGCATAGTAATAAAAAAAAAATTTGGTAAAATTTGCAATAAGGATACTTGGCCCAGTGGATATAGACATTGGTTAGCTCCAGTGACTGGCCCAAAAAGTTGTGAGTTCAATACCAGGCTACAGAAGTGGTGAATGTAGAGAGTCCATTTAGAGGGAGATAACTCATTACTACCTTGTGCAAGGAATGAGAATGATATACCCCAGTGATCATAATAAATGTTCGGTTCCAAATTCCTAGCACCCAAAGAAGGCTGGAGCATACAGCGGCCAAGATATCATGCAAATGGCAACAAAGATGAGGACAATAGTCCGAATAATGTAAATACTACCTCATCTCAGAAATATGGACAAATATTAGAATTTGTCAATTAATTCATGTTTGTTGCTTATCCATGTTTTTATGTAAATCATATACAAAAGCAAGAAGGGGTTAGGGAGAGAATGTGAAGATACAGACAAAAGGTGAAAGAAGAATGAGAATGGATAATCATAGTTGTTGATACCCATGGAATTTCTATGGTTTCAACTAGCATGAAAATAATTATCTTTTTAAAATAAGTAAAATTAATTAAAAATTGAAAAAAACATTTAGAATTGTTGGAATATTAGTAGAATACTTCAGAATTAAAACTACACATGACCAAAAACAAAAGGCTTGATAGAAAACTCCCAGCATTACTAAAAAGAGCAAAAACAGTTAATGGGCTTGAGAAGTTTGATTTCCTTAAAAGCTGAGATTTTACAAATTTTAACTGATACTAACAGTCAATAAATAAAGAATGTTTCTTTATGAGAACTGCTAATTTACCCAATTACAAAACCAATACATACCAATACCGATAGTATTAGTATATAACATGTATGAAATATAAATTCGGAATTGTATTATCTATGATAATCTATTTTAAGATAAACAAAACTGAAAGCAAAAAAAAGACAAAAAATTCAAGTATTTAAAAAAAAAAAACAACAACTTATAGTTCCTGCTGTCTTTCCCACGAGTTTTTAAAACACTAAGAGTGCCAATTCTACAAGGGGACCAGAAGTAGCCACCCCCCATTTTGGTTGGCCACTCAGTTGCCCCCCACCCACTTTTATAAGCTTAAAGAATTTATGAAACTGATCAGTCTGATTTGATAAGATTTAATCTTCAACACTTTTCCCTCTGTTTTCTTTTTCATTTAGTTTTTTTAAAGACACATACAGAGACCAGTTTGAAAGAAAAACAAACAAAATAAAACAACCAGATAGATAGAAACAGGTATGTTGTTAGGGAGAGAAAGAGACTTAAGAGTAATATAGTCATGAAGAAATGATACTAACTTGTTCACTGGCAAGTACTTTTTGTTTTTAATGTAGCTCCTGTAACAGGTTTTTCTCATAAAAACATTAATGAGAATAGAAGTGTATTCACCACATATTTAGAATGATTTTATTTGTATACAAATCAACTAAAACCAAAGTACCAAAAATTAGAGACAGCAGTAAACTGGATGATTCCACCCTGCACTCTTTGTAGAAATGGACATGACATAATAGTTAACACAGTAGTATAGATATGGCAGTCATGGCACATGAAAAAGATTTAACATTATCCGATCACAAAATGAGTATTAGAACCAAAAAAATGTGATACTGTTTTTGAGATAGCAACAATTGTTGGTTTGCCAACAAGCATAACAGAAAATATGAATTCCAAACAAACATCAGTAGATGGCCACAGATGATGCAAGAATAAAACTAACAAATGAAATTAATTAGTTAATTTAGAGGAAACAATACCTCAAACCCCATCCCAATTTAATGCTTGTGTCACTCAATGTACACATCAATGCAATGAGCAGGATCAACTGTATTCCATGGGGTTCTGTTGTCATCAGCTAACAAAGGTAGCATGAGTGACATAACATTATGTCTCACCTGTCGCCATGTTGGTTATTCAGATGAATCAAGTTTCCTGTTCTTTTCATGTATCAAGAAGACAGCATAATGGTATTGATGCAGCCTGTCAGCAGTAAAGGTGTGTGATGTTCTGTCAGGGATTGCAAGGTCTGCTAATGAAACTAGATCGTATAGTAAAAGATTTTGTTTGGGGTTTCAGCAAAGTTTACTGCAGGTGGGCAGAAAATCAAACAGAATATGTAAAAATTGCCTATGAAAAATTTGTCTATTACCTAGTACAGACATTTACATTAACAGTTTTGATTTTTCTAATAGCTTACTTATAGTGAAGACGATTGGCTCAGGTAGCTAATAACAATTGTTTACATTTTATCTTTAGGTTTTTAGTTTAACTCCACAATATAAGATTCATTTTTTTTTTTAAATTTTTTTCTTCCTCCATCTTTTATTCTATCACCTGTTCTTTGCATCTTTATCCTCCCACGTTTTTTTCTTTCAGCCTTTCTCTTGCCCTTTTCACTTTTTAAGAGAGAATAGGTGATAAGTTAAAGTAGGGCAGAACACACACAAAACCTGTTTGTTTTAAAAGTCATTGGTATAAGATTTTTCATGGAATCTAATGATTATTTTTGTTTTGTATTCACTATAGTATTTAATAAGAAAATTTGTGATTGCTAATTATTGTGTTCATTTTTGTAATAAACAGCTATGTTAAATTAAATGTCTTTCACTTTTCTAATAAGTATTCATTGGTAGTAAAATCTCTTAACAGTTAAACATGCAGACAATGAACTAAATTGACTGAATTTAAACCCTAACAGATCATTTAAAATTAGTTTCTTGTACTTATAATTTGGTAGACTTTTAGGCTGATTAGAAATTTGTCCATTTTAAGAATTTTGTTCGAGATTTATTGGGTAGTTCTATTTAAGATACATGTAGGCACATCCATGAGACAAATATGCATATAAACACGCCATCTTTTCCATTACAAGGGGATGTGCAGTCCCAATTTGGTTGACTGCATACAGTTAAAGTTGTTTAGAGACCACAGCAAGGTCAGTCATGTTTGCTGGTTTACAATAAAAATTCATCTCCAGCCAGTTAAACAGAAATCCAATGTTTACTATTCATTTTTTTGAACAGGGTAACAACAAAAGAAGTCTAACCTATTCAACAAATATTAAGTATGGTAAATATGCAGTTTATCAACTCAATCTGTTGGTCTTATATTTTTATATTTTCCATTATTTTGGTAATTTATTAAAAATTTGTGTTATTAAAATCAAATTGACTTTAAAAAAATCCTTTAATTTCTGATCATTTTTAGCCTTTTTTTTGTAATTTATTTCAAATTTGTTTTATTGACTTTAAATCAAATTTTAAAAAAATACACTTCATAAATTTTATTTCAAATTTATCAAATATCAAACCAACATTTTAGAAGTGGAGGTGTGTTACATTTAATTCAAAGTTCCTAGAATCCATTTTAGGGAGACCAAAAAAATAATTTTTTTTTTCAGTTAAAAATTTTTTAACCAGTTACTATAGCCAGAGAATTTAGATAATTTTAGGGGTCTGTACAGTTTTAATATTTATTACTTTAAGTTTTTGAAATTTTTACTAGAAGCAAAAAGAAATGTTTGCCAGAGTATTTTTCCCATGTTGATTGTTTTCATCTTCATTTTTTCACCTGGAAATATTGTTGTGGAAATTTCCTCTGACTTTTCTTCAAAATCTTGTGAATATTTTTGTTTGTTTGCATGAGTTTTCTTCATGTGGACTTTGAGTTTTGCCATTGAAGTCCATTCCTTATGCTGCTTCACACACTCGCCCACTCAATGTAATGATCAAGCAGATGCTGATTTGATTTTTTAGATATTTAATTAAGAAATGTCACTTCCTGGATTTTCCCACACTTTTTGTTTTGGCCACAAATTATGTGATAACATTTGCAGTTTTTCCAATAATCCATCCAGTAGCAAGGCCTCTGATTGGGAAGTTTTGAAGAGTGTGGGACCACCTCTTAATTACAGATGCTTCCAGGTTCACCTTGATCTGAGGTTGTAGCATCTGTTAGGGTCCCAGCTATGGTTAAATAGTTAACTACTAGCTGGAGTCAAAACACTATGAAAGTATAACAGATTTTTATAGTAAGAACATCAGTAATAATTTGTTGAAAAAAAATAGATATTACCAGCAAGACATTTGATTCTCAACAAAAACTTTCTTTACAAGAACATATCATTGAAACTTGATCTATAAACTGATTTCTTACAAAGTATACATATTCTTTTCATGTGAACCTATCTTTAAATTCTTGTCAGCATTAAATTACCCATTGAGGTGTTAATATACTGTAAAACAAAATAAACCAACCCAATCAGATAATCTAACATTTTATATTTTTAAATATGTGTCAAACTTTAATGCTATGCTACAAAAATTACAATGCTAAATTTAAAGTCTTTTATAAATATTTAATATTGGAATGTTACATAACTCATGGCCAAAGCTAAGGAAGTATATCGTAAAGTATTAAATATGAAATTTAAACCAGCTTTCTTAAAGTAAAAAACAGACTTGTTACCTTTAACATTACCAGGAATTATACAAAATGTTTGTTTTGATTAAGACATGCCTGCTTTAGGATGCATTATTGAATTTTTACTCAGTAATTTACTTGTGGCTCACAGCTAATTTTCTGTGAGCAATGTAGGCCTGACCTAATGGATTCATTTGCTCGAAGCCATTTTTAATAATTGATCTGAGAAAACAGTTGTATATAGATGATAGCTTAGGCATTTCTGAATGAGTTGGATGACATCAATAATTCCTTCAATCGTGAAAACAAAATCTAGCTATACACAAGCATGTACAATTCTCAAGTTTTACAGCAAAGAGTTAAAAAATTAAAACATTCTTTTCTGTTAAACTTAGTGTTCATTCCAATACATTAATATATTATTTAAAGCATTTTATTAATTTCTATAACATTGTTCATTTGATATGCAGGTATTTGTCTATACTTTTGAGATGAGGCAGTATTTACACTGTTTATATTGTTCAAACTATTGTGCTCATCTTTACTGCCATGTTTATGATGTTTCAGCCATTGTACACTAAAGCCTTCTTCAGGTGCTAGGAATTTTAAACCAAACTCTTTATTACAATCACTGGGGTATATCATTTTCATTTCAGTGATCATAATGAAGGGTTCAGTTCAAAACTACTAGCACCTGATGAAGGCCAGAGCATATAATGGCCGAAATGTTGTAAACATGGCAGTAAAGATGAAGACAATAGTTTGAACAATGTAAATAGTGATATGCAGATAGCATAACAGTAGCTCAGAAAAAGAAATTGGAAAAGTGAGTTTGAATTCTGGTTAAATTCTTCCTTTTGGGGAAGGTATTAATCCATCTCTTTCTCCAGCTATGAGTTAAATAGGAGAACTGACGGGGTTCTCTTATCTTGAGGTGGTAACGAGTCTAGGAGTAAAGAAAGCTGACATTAGGATAAGATTCAGATAAAGTTTTCAACTGAAATAAACAAATACTGCACTTTGTTCAAATAGAATTTTCTACTGTACAGATGTAAAAAATTTTTTAGTCAGTCTATATAATTAACCTTAACATAAAAATGTTAAAAGTAGATTGACTAAAATGTTAATGACAAAGCTAAAAATTATATAAACGTTATATAATTCTATGTATAAAAAATATATACTTTCCGATGTATTTTGTATGCATTTGCACATTATCAAGTTTCTTTTCAGTTTCTATTGATAAATGACATCAAGGAAAACAAATCTTTGTTATTGATTACAGAACTGGAAACAAGGCAAATGATTGGAACTTTGATACTCAACAAGTGGGAAAAAATCATTAGCATACAATGAAAAGGTTTCTGGAAAACAAACTGAACAAATAATTCCTTTTTGCTTTCATTGATGTTCTCAATAAAAGGAAGAAAACCTAACATTTCCCATTAAAGATTTTAAGGCTTGCAGGCTGTCACTATAAATTAAAGCAGTAGCAAATAACAGACTACCATTGCAAAACTTAAAGGATATTCTCATGATTTACACTGAGATTTACACTGCAAAGTCAGTATGACCCACCTGTAAGCCAGATTAGGAAGTGTTGCAAATGCTTTTCTCTTCACAGGCTTATATTCTCCAATACACAGATATAAACAATAACATTTTATTGTTTATGTCAAGTTTAATTTACAGAAATTCCTTTCCAGTTTATAACTGACTTGTTTTATTTAATTCAAATCCCATGCAATAGCTTTAATGTTATTAAAACTTTCCAATACAAAATTTAATTCCAAAGAAAATCTGCCTATTTTAAATAAATTCTTTAATTCAAACTGTGTATCAGCTTTATAGACAGTTATAAATGGTTTCAGCCACATTCTGTCTCGCCTGCATTGTCATTGATGACAGATAGTTATATTGGCCTTTTCTCTTTTCTTCTCAAAACAAATCTTATAACAAATCTCATGACAAATACAATGAAAAAAATACAAGAAAACTAATAAACAAAAAAGCCCCTACCCATCCTCAACTTTTCTTTCTTTAATGTCCATGATATCCATTCAATCTTCTGCAGTATTGAAGTTTTTTTCCCTTGGAACAGTCACCCGATATCTTTGCACTTTGTGAAACCAATTTAAATTATTCCATTGCTACCAATGAATTCTGTTTCAGGCCATATTCCTCTTTGCCAAAAATATTCTAGCATTCATATGCATGATCACTCAAGTCCCCAGACAACTCTTTAACGTGCTTTCAAATTTCAATATTATACTGTGTTAGCTATCACTTTATCCTATATTGCTTCCTGTCTTCTCAGGACTACAGTACATAAAAGATAATTTCAGATAGTATACAAACAGCACTCTTATTCATCTATAAACATCTTTGTGTTTGTTAATTTAATGCACATCATGATATGTGGCTTAAGCACTGTTACTGATATTACCAGCATTCTGATTTTCAACTTATTATTGCTCATATTATTTGCTTCCTTAATCAAAGCATACATTTCCCTACTTGCTTTCCTAGCATATCTGAGCAACAGGCTTATTTGCTACCTCTACTCCCAGTATTCCCAAGTTTTGCTTGGTAACTTGGATCATTCTGTAGTATCTATTGAAATCTTATTCCATTCATTTATTAGATAGGAGTATCCTTTTTATAAAGCCTCTTTCCATTATAAGCATGCTGCTTGGGATTCACTTTGTGATTTTCTTCATGTTATCCTTTGGACTGAAATTTTTGAACTCCATATGAAGAACAGTCAAAGATGTTTCTTCTTGGGTCAAAGTCAGTATAGATGCTTTCATTTCTTCTCAGAAATACCGGGTGAAACCTCAATCTTCATGGTTTACTCCAACATGTCCTACCACTATAGTCCACAGGAACCACTATTTCTGATAATATCACTTTCCATCATAAGATGTTTATTTATAGCAGCATGTAATAAATCTAAACTATCCTTGAAGAAGCTATATCTGTTTGCTGAGAGAATATAGCACAATATTGCACCTTTGGCACTTATAATTACTAGCAGCTCTATAACAGTGAACTTAAGAATAAGTTTTCTATTGCTCCTGTATTCAATCAATTTGAGGTGTTAACATCTTCAGTTAATAAAGCTGAATTTTTGCCCAAAGATTCTTTGACTCTACACTTGACTCATCTGGCACAGCCTTGCCTAACTTTCCACTCATGACTGTCTCCCTATTGAGTGATATAGTATCTGCTATCATCTCTAATCTGGAATCCCACAAAGTATGTGTACTTGATGGAATCCCTGTAGTAGACTTTAACCCATTAGTGCCTATGGTCTTTTTTTTTTTTTTAGAATCAGAAGGATAATTTAACATTTTAGCAATTCCTGCAGATATATCTTTGGCTAGTCATAAAGAGTGAAGTGTCTTTCAAATATATCACCTGCTGCCTAGTGTATATTGGCAACACCGATGTCTCGGTTTTCAGTATAGAGTGAAAATCTTGAAGAAGATACACCCAGTTTCATCTATCATTTAAGCAAAAACATTTTGTTAAGTAATACTTACATCTAACTCATATTAGTATATAATATATATGAATGCTCTAACTTTCCTATAAAGCCAAGAAAATGTATGAAAGTAATTTTGCTCAAATATACCATGCTCTATGAATTTGGTCCTAAAATAAGGACCAAACTAAAAATTTATGTTTTTCTTAGAATAATGCAATGAATATTTTTAATATGTTTAGTTTTAAATAAATTTGTACAAATTAAAGATTTTTGGTTAAAAATTAAAAAAAAAAAATTGTGCACTAATGGGTTAAGAAGTGTGTTGCTGAACTGGCTCCTATTCTCTTTAAACTGTATAGTAAATGTTTTAGTGTCTCTTGCTTTCCTGCATACTAGAAATCCTTATCTTGTTTTTCCAGTTTTTAAGAACTCAGGTGAACTATCTGATTCTTCTAACTATTAGCCTATTAACCTTCTACCTATATTTGGGAAAGTACTAGAGGCCCTTATAATGCTGAATTGGTTAATCATCTTACATTGCATCACCTTCTTTCAAATAAGCAATATGGCTTTCATCTCTTTAGGTCTACTGCTGATGTACTGACAATAACTGTAGAAAGAGTCTATCAAATTCTAGTTAGAAATGGTGAAGTTCAGGCTTTTGCTTTGGACATTTTAAAAGCTTTCAATAGGGTTTTTCTAATGAAATCGTGAAATAAAAAATATTGCTTCTCGATTATTTGCACTAATGCAGATTGCTTCTCGATTATTTGCACTAATGCAGGTGCCCACTGCCCCAAAGCTCTATTCTTAGTTCTACTTTGTTTTTCATTGCATCACCTCACAACTGGGTATCTCACCTGATGTCACACCTTTTTACTCCCGTCTCAATAGTAAGGCTGATTGATATGAAAATTTGAAATTAGTGGCTGATGTAAAAAGTGATCTTCAGTCTGTTGTTAACTGGAGCTGAGAATGGCTTGTTAATTTTAATACCTCCAAAAGTAAATTAAAAATCTGAGAAACCTCTTTCTGCCTTTCATCAGCAGGGCTGATACTAACCGCCAAACAAGTGAATTGTTGCACCCTCATGGGCTAACATTCATGGCTGACATGAAGTAGAATGACTGTATGGAATCCATTGCTAGTTCATCTGATAAGAAAGTTGGCAGAACTAGATAGTTTTTCTCTCCTGAATCTATCTTACATATTTATAAATCTACCGCTTGTCCATGCTTAGAATATTACCGCCACAAAGAGTCCAGTGCTCTTGTTATATATTTAAAGAGCCTTGATAAAATCCAAGGAAGAATCTGCAATATTATTGACCTGATCTGGGAGCTCAGCTTCATTCACTTTCCCACTATTGTAAAGTTGCCTGTGTCTTTTATATAAATACTTTTATGGTAATTGTTTAGATGAGTTCTTTGCGATGATACCCAGACTTTATAGATTTAAATGCAGTACTACACAGTTGAACTGGCTGGATGTAACTTTCAATTCTATGTTGACAGTTTCTTTTCTTGCACTTCTTGCTTATGCAATTCTTTTCTGGCTCTAGGCTTTATAACCAACTTTAACTTTCAAAAATTCAAATGTAATCTCAATTGTTATCTACTGCTCTCCTGATTGCTCTTTTGTTCTTGCTCCTAAATAATGTTTCTGTTTTTAATTCTTCCACACCCAGTAACTCCTTGTATCTTAGTGGCTTTTCTGCCTTTCTTAGGGTGAACTCGATTAAAAAAAATAATAAAAGAGGCAGGAAAGAAAAGATAATATTAGGAACTTGAATAAGTTCTTGCCAATTTTTCATGAAAAGAAATGTTATAGTTACAAAAATTAGTAAGAAACATGTCACTGAAAGTACTGTTCATCACTAATCACTATATTTTCCTAACTGGCAGACCGGCTGCAACCACTCTCTCACTGGCGTGATGTGGCTTCCCTGTGCCTCTTCTACAAGTACTTTCATGGCTTCTGCTTCGATGAACTTAGATCATTGGTGCCGCCTAAGCACGAATTTACACGAGATACTAGATTAGCAACTAGGTCCCACCCTTTTACAGTTAAACAGATAAGATGTAACCGTAATTTCTACTCCAACAGCTTCTTTTCTTGCGCTTCCCGCCTGTGGAATTCCCTTCCACATGTCTGCTTTCCCGACAGCTACAATCTCCAGGTGTTTAAATGTAGGGTCAATAGACACCTCCTATCACACTAACTTCCAATTATTCTCCCAACACTCATCTACCCAACCCTCATTCTCGGTATCCTTACCCGCCTATCACCCACCCTCTGACATTTCCTATATTTAACCATCCTTTCTTCAATCTATGTCGCCCCCTGCACAATAGTGGCAGTGAAATGCCTTGCTCAGGGTGAAATGCTTATAAAAAAAAAAAAATCTTTCTGGCAGTATTTTGAATTCCATGTCAAAAAAATGAGACCACTTTTGAGGCTAATCATTTGTTGACCCATTTTTTGCCATCTTCATAAGAATAAAAGTGCTGCTTAGGCAGGACATGTGGCATCGATCAGAACAATAATCAGACAGGGTCATGTCTGGTGAATATAGCAGGTGGGTAGGACTTCTCATTTAACCGTTTTCAATAGGCTTTCAACTGTTTTGCAGCATGTGACCTAGGGTTGTCATGTTGCAAAATAACTTTGTCATGTCTCTGCTCATATATTTTTCTTCAATATTCAGCTCAGACATCAATTTTATTTGATAAAAATCTCCTGTGATGGTTGTGGTTGGTTTGAGCAGCTCATAATAAACTACCAAATGCAGAGAAGTAGCTTTAAACCATGAATATTCAGCTTTGCCACTGATGCTGATGCATGACCGGGCTTATCCCATGATATTTTATGCCTAGGGTTAATATAGTGAATTCACTTTTTATCGCTAGTCATAATACAATGCAAAAAACCTTTCTTTTTCTGCAGTTGAAGCAGCTGTTCAAACATGACAAGCTGTTGTTGGACATCTCTTGGCTTCAACTCATACGGCATCCAATGTCTCTGCTTTTGAATCATTACTAATGCTTTCAAACGTTTCAAAATTGTTGTGTGATCAACTCCTAATGATTCTGTGAATACAGCTTGTGGCTGACATGAGTGTTCATGAAGTAATGCCTCTAATTCTTTGTGTTCAATAACTTTTTTGGTGTGCTAGAGCGTTCTTTACCTTCAACATCAAAATCATTATTTTTGAGACATCTAAACCCATCTCTATGTACCCTGTTCTATAGCCTTGGCTGGCAACCAGTCTACCAGAGAAAGTAATGGCAACCTACTGTGGGATAATCTTCTGCCTAGTCAGTTATGTCTCTTTGAGACATGATTGCCCAAGTGTGTATCACGTATCCCACTTAACTGACTGAAACCCATTTCTGCATGTTGTTTCCAACAGGGCATGGTCACTGTAAGTCACAACAAGAATTCTGTATGCTTCAGCTGCAGATTTCTTTTGAATAAAGCAGTGCAGTAAAATTCCCTGCAAATACACTTTCTTTTGCACAAAATCTGACATGTTTAATGCTATGAAAAATAAAGTTGTTTACACCTTGGCAAAATGACACACTGAATTTCAAGCTTGCTTGTAGTACTTTAAAAATGTGTTATCTGAAACTACATTATTAATACGAATAAAAATAGGTGTGGAATATGCAAATTGGAAGATGGAAATGAGAAATCAAATATAAAAAGGGGGAGAGAGAGCGAGAGCAAGTAAGAGGGGGAGAGGGAGAGCGAGAGCAAGCAAGTAAGAGGGGGAGAGAGAGCGAGAGCAAGTAAGAGGGGGAGAGAGAGCGAGAGCAAGTAAGAGGGGGAGAGAGAGCGAGAGCAAGTAAGAGGGGGAGAGAGAGCGAGAGCAAGTAAGAGGGGGAGAGAGAGCGAGAGCAAGTAAGGGGGGGGGGAGGGGGAGAGAGAGAGCGAGAGGGGGGGGGGCAAGTAAGAGGGGGAGGGGGGGGGGAGAGAGCGAGAGCAAGTAAGAGGGGGAGAGAGAGCGAGAGCAAGTAAGAGGGGGAGAGAGAGCGAGAGCAAGTAAGAGGGGAGAGAGAGCGAGAGGGGGGGGGGCAAGAAGAGGGGGGGGGGAGAAGAAGAGAGAGAGCAAGTAAGAGGGGGAGAGAGAGCAAGTAAGAGGGGGAGAGAGAGTGAGAGCAAGTGTGTGTGTGTCCTCTGCACTTTTAAGAAGTATCAATGTCCATGTAAATAAAAAGATGGAGATGAAAAGCACAAATGCATTAAAAAAAGCCTTTAGATGAAAAGGAAAAGCAAAATACAAAAGCTTTTGGGATAGAATAAGAAAAAAAATGTCTTTCAGCCAAAAGTGACAGTAGTGCTTTGTCCTGATAGCAGAATTTGTGATACAATTAAAGAGGTTGCCATTCCAAAAGTAGTGACACAATCTCTTAATGTAGCATCAGTCAGAAAAATCAGTTAATCCAGAGGAAATTGACCAATGGGAACATCAAATGTCTGAATGGAGAAGCAGAGAGAGGGAGAGAAAAAATAATGTTATGGACTGAATGCAGAATTCATTTAACTCCTTTTGTGTGAAATGTAATAATGAAAAGTAGGCCTTTTCTATTAGCAATAACAAATTCAATGCTGTCAGGTAATTATTGGCAATCTGTTCTCACTAAATAGTCAATAATAGTAAAATCGGTTCTTCTTTGGGTGATATTTGTAATTATTTACAGTCGAGCAGTCTAAGACACATCAGAACACTTTATGGTTTCTTCTAGGTCTAGTGGACACAGGTTCAAATCTGGCCAGAGAACACATTTTCCTAACAAGATTTCTTGATTATTCAAACCAGAAGATATATATATATATATATATATATATATATATATATATATATATATATTTTGTTTAATTATAAAAAACAGAATATCTACTCAAATACAAGTATCCATTATATATATATATATATATATATATATATATCGACCTTGAATAAGTTCCCAATGATTTTTCATAAAAAACAATTGCTTTATTTCCAAAAATTAGTAAGAAACACTTTACTGAAATAATTGTCCATTGCTAACCACTACTTTTTCCCATCTTTCTGGCATCATTTAAATTCCACATTAGAAAAACAAGTCTTTTGAAACTAACCACTAGTTGACCCATTTTTTGGCATCTTTATAAAAATGAAAGTGCTTCTCAGCCAGGCCATGTACCATTGATTGGACAAGTGGTAATTGAATGGAGCAATGTCTGGTAAAAATGGCAGAAGGGTAGGACTTTTCATTTAAGTGTTTCTAACAGGTTTTCGCCTATTTTGCAACATGTAGCCTAGGGTTGTCATATTGCAAAATCACTTTGTTAAACCTCTGTTCATATAATGGCCATTTTTTCTTCAATGCTCAACTTAAACACATCAATTGTAGTCATTAGCAATTGACTGTGATGGTTTCCGTCAGTTTCTTAAACTACACCCAGCTGATCCACCAAAAGCAGAGCAGTAACTTTGAACCATGATGCATGGCTGAACTTACCTCATAATCTTCTATGCTTAGGGTTATTGTAGTGTATCCACTTTTCATCAACAGTCATGATACAATGCAAAAACCTTTCTTTTTCTGGCGTTGAAGCAGTTGTTCAGACATGACAAGACACTGTTCAACTTCTTTTGACTTCAACTCGTAGGGCAACCAATATCCTTGCTTTTGAATTATTCTCAATGGTTTAAAATGTTTCAAAACATTTGTGTGATCCACTTCTAATAATTCTGCAAGTTCAGCTTGTAGTTGACATGAGTCTTCATGAAGTAATGCCTCAAATTCTTCATCTTCAAATATTTTCAGTGTGCCAGAGCATTCTTTAACATCAAAATCATTATTTCTGAAGCACCTAAACCAATCTCTACATATTGTTTCTGGCAGAGCAAGGTCACCATAAGTTTTAACAAGAATTCTGTATGCTTCAGCTGCAGATTTCTTTTGAATAAAGTAGTGCAGTAAAATTCCATGCAAATACACTTTCTTTAGCATGAAATCTGACATGTTTACTGCTATAAACAAAAAGTTGTTTTACACTTCATCAAAATGACATACATTCAATTTCAAGCTTGCTTATAGTATATCTTTATAGATGCATTCCCATCTGAAACTACACACACACACACGCCTGAGAATGCTATCTGTTTGAAAATAGCAAGAACTTAACTTACTCAAGATTTTAATATATATGTGTGTGTGTGTGTGTGTGTGTGTGTGCATATGTTGTACGTATAGATAGATATTTACATCTTTAGGTAGAAATTTGAATGTACCTTCCTCAGTAGAAAGAACATATATGGTGATAGCACTTGGCACATTGATGGTTATTTAACAGATGCCCAGCTCTTGCCAACTCAGATATATTAAACACATGTAAATTATCCAAATTTTCTTTCTGAATAGTGACTCATTAGGTAAGTTGTTCGTTGTTTCCCCTCAAGCCAGTCCTCTCTTCAATATATCCATAAAGTATTAAATTTTCCAACCTGAGCTTCATCATAAGGTTTTTCAGAAATCTCTACTGTCTGATTTTAATGATGAGAGCCCTTCCAGCAAAAAGAATAACTTCTTAGCATAGACAATAAAAAAATCAAAATATTTAGTGATGTAAATTGAATAACTGGATAAGAATAGAACAAATTTACAACATTTTAATATTTGTCAATGGCAAATTGATAAAGCAAATGTGAAATTAAATAAAACTAAACTTTTCAGGAAAATATGGAAGTTTCTAATCTTACAGTAATGCTGATGTACTAACAATCATCACCAAGCTCTTGATAAGAATAAATCTCGATCTATTGCCCTGGATATCTCAAAAGTATTTGACACTGTTTGAGATGATGAACTTCTGCACAAACTACAGTGTTTATGGTATAACTGGATGATTGTTTTATTTAATCCAGTTCTTCTTAGCAAATCATGTAATGAAGGTTGTTTTGAACAGGCATGCTTTCAGATCCATGCATACAAATGTGAGTATCCCCCAAGGCTCTGTCCTATGTTCTATGCTTTTCCTGATCTTCATCAATGATCTTCCTGATTTAATCAGTTCCCAAATAAACATCTAGGCTGGTAAAGTAAGAACCTCCAATCTGTGATTGGTTTGGGTAAGAAATAACTTAAATGCTTCCAAAATGAAGTTACTCTCCATTAACCACCATAGAGAAAATTACCTACCTTCCATCAATATGGATAATGCTAGTTTCCCAGAAAGCAATATGCTGCACCTCCTTGACCTCACTTTCTCAGCCGACTTCAAGTAGAATAACTACATTGAATCAATAGCTACATCTACTGCTAAGAAGGTCATGTCACTGTGTTAGGCCAGGAAGTTTGACTTGTCAGAATCCACCTTGCACAAATAAATCTACCATTCAATCGTGCATTGAATACTGTTGTCACATCTGGTCGGGTACTCCTGCAATTCATCTTGGAGTTTCTCGACAAGATCCAAAGGAGGATCTGCAATGTACTTGATTCCGATTTGCAGCCACTTTCTCACAAACGGGATGTCTTTTCTACAAATATTTTCACTGCTTCTGCTCTGATGAGCTTCTTTCCCTGGTGCCTCGGCAACTAGGTACCACCCTTTTAATGTCAAAATATTAAAATGTAACTACCCCTTCTACCTTAACAGTTTCTTTTCTTGCATTTCCCACCTGTGGAATGCCCTTCCCTATACTTGCTTCCCTGATATCTACAATCTCCAAAAGTTTAAATACAATATCAATTGCCATTTTGTATCTCCTTGATTTCCATCTTTCTCTTACCCTTTCTTCG
Source organism: Ascarosepion bandense (assembly GCA_037127315.1). NCBI lineage: Eukaryota > Metazoa > Mollusca > Cephalopoda > Sepiida > Sepiidae > Ascarosepion > Ascarosepion bandense. The sequence continues at coordinate 2,675,672 of JBBBDQ010000694.1, read as the reverse complement.
ACATCCTCTGTACCTTTTTTCCTCTCACTGTAAACCCCTGTACACCAGTGGCAATACTGCCTTACTTGGGGTGAAATGATTAAAAAAATCAGACACAAAACATTTGCTTACATGAACATAACTTAAATAACACAAAAATATTTTAAAAGATCAAACTGCACAATTTATTCTATTAGTTTAATTTGCTACACACAGATTCCAAAAGTGTCAATTGTAGACACTCCTTGATTTCTAAACATTTTCTAGTGACATTGAAAACTTATTTTTCAATTCTAATTGCTTGCTATAAAGCCTGTTCTGCTGTAATTTTAGCAAGACTATTATAAAGCTATGCCAGGATTCATCATCAGCAGCCACAATTTGAACAACATAAGATATGCAGGTGATACAGTGTTGATAGCAGACATGGAAAGGAAACTACAAAACCTTCTAAAGAAGGTAACTAAAGAAAGTCAAGAAAATAAACTACAAGAAAACCAACTGCATGGTCTTCAGCAAACAAAAGAGCCCAAAATGTCAATTACATGTGAGGATACTAAAATCAAGCAGGTACAAAAATTTAAATACTTGGAACATGTTCTAACAGAAGATGGAAAGTGTGACACAAATCCAAAGGTGAATTGGTATGGCAAAGAATGCATTCCAGAAGCTGAGTAGAGTATTCAGAGACATAAATATTTTACTAGAAACAAAGAAGTGAGTACTGGATTGCTATGTGATGTCTGTTCCTCAGTATGGCAGTGAATGCTGAACAATATCAGCAAAGATGAAGGAAAAATTTGAAGCAGCTGAAATGTTGTTCTACAGAAGGATGCTGTGGATATCATAGATTGAGCATGTGAGCAATGATGAGGTTTTGGAAAGAATGGAAATATAAAGGAAATTAATACTGAACATCAGGAAAAGAATGCTAAAGTTCCTGGGACATGCAATGAGAAAGGAGGGCTTGATACTCACAGGTCAGATAGAGAGAAAGAAAGACAAGGAAAAGCAGCAGGTAACATACATAATGGGCCTGAGCAAAGTGGAAGAAAGAGCAGGGTTTGGGTGGGGTAACAGGAGAAAGTGTGCCACTAGGAATAGGGAAACGTGGAGGGCTATGGTCGCATACATCCTCAAGGGGCATGGCACATAGAAGAAGCAGCTATTGTTTTTAGTCTTTACACCATAAGTTTTGTTGTTAAAAACAGTACAATTTACCTGAAGTTGCTGGAGTTGCTTTTCAATATATTCCAGATTTTATATGAGCTAGAGCAGTCTGCAGTTCAATGATTTCATTTAATATATCAATTTTATAAATGATTAAGTTTAGTCGGTTTATCTAGATAAAGTTCTTTTAATGAATGCTGGAAATTTTATAGATGAAGCATCTCAAAAATAAGGAAATTCTCAAAATAATAGAGACTGCAAAGGAATTGCTGCTAACAAAGCAAAAGCTGAAATTTTGGGGAACAATGAGGAAAAAATGCATAGAGAACTTAATACTCACAGAGCATAACAAAGGCACAATAAGCAAGAAGGAAGCAATAGCCTACTTAAAAAGAGAGTTAATGGATAACAGGATAAGGAATAAAAAATACAAAAATGAAATAAAAAAATAAAAGTGTTATTTAGAGTAAAAAAAACAAAGTTTTGGTTGGCCAAAATCACCCATGTCTTAAAAGAACATAATATAGAAAAGAAGTAGTTATTTTTAATATTATATAACATAAGACAATAATGAGATATTTCTTCATACTAATAATGTTCTACAGAATAGGTGTAGTAAACATTGTGCACAAGAATTATATTAAATATTCAGATTTTGGCTTCCTTATGCTATACACTAGGATGTATGTTGTGGAGCAGTGAATATCGACTGAAAACAACAAATCAGGGAGCCGAGTTTGAATTCCAGTTGAATTCATTGCATTCACTTATGCACAAATACACTTGGGAAAGGTATTAATCCATCTCTTCCCTTCAGTTATGAGTTAAATAATAGAACAGATTGGGTTCTATAGCCTTGGCTGGCAACCAGTCTACTGCAGAAAGCAATGGCAGCTTACTGTGGGATAATCTTCTGCCCAGTCAGTCATGTCTCTTTTGAGACATGATCGCCCAAAGCGTGTATCCTGTATGGCACTTAACTGACTGATACTATACACTATAATGCATGTTTATAAAAGTTGTTGCCAAAAATGAAATAACAATGGTTCAGGATAAGTCAGTAAATTTTTTATAACTTTATCCATTAGTAAGGAGAGGTTAATTTTTTTTGTATTAGTTGTTTTTTCTTTTTTACTGCTTGAGTTAAAAAAAAATGTCTGAAGCAATCAAAAATTAACTTCTTCCTAACAATAGATAAAATTATAAAAATATATAAAATATACAGTAATAGATAATATTATAAAAAAATTTTCCAGTTCATTACAAACAATGTTATATATTCTTCATGACAATTGAGGCCTTTTTTAATCCTTTTTCTAAGAAAGTGGTATAAGCCATAAACTTACTTGAAATCAGTTGTGGCATTTGTGTCAAATATGCGCACATTCTGAAATCATTTCTTTATATATATGTATATTCTTATAATCATTTCACCTCAAACAAGGCAGTACCATCACTGGTGTACAGGGGATCATAATGAAAGAAAAAAAAGAAACAGAAATCAAGTTAACAGGGATGTCAAGGAAAGAAGAGAAAGTTGACAATTGATGTAGCACTTAAAGTTTTGGAAATTGTAGATATCAGGGAAGCAAGTATGTGGAAGGAAGTTCCAAAGGTGGGCAGTGCAAGAGAAGAAACTGATAGAGTACAAGTGGCAGTTACATTTGACAGTAAAATGGTGGGACCTAGTTGCCAGTCTAGTATCATGGGTAATATATATATATATATATATATACCTACACACACCAGTAAAATAGTGGCTGATTAGACCAGCAGACGGTAGATTAAAAAAACATGTGCTCAATACATACATATATTAAAACAAAAGAAATTGTAATTTGCAGTTAAAAACATTAATCTTATACTAACTGCTTCTTATTATCCTTGAATAATTGTATTTAAAAAAAAAACCCTTAAATTTAGACAATTTTATTACACAATCAATAACACTTCATGTTTTTTCTGACAGTAATTATCAAAAATAAAGTAGCTAAACTAATTAGAATGCTTTTACAGTCTTTTTACAAATTTGTGTTGATAGATTGCACAATCAGTGCTGGCACAGTAAGTAATATAGTATATTACCAATCATATAACAATGTATATAAAAATCACTATTGTCAATATTCATTGATAAAAATTAGAAGCTGATCATAAAATAAACTCATCAGTCACTTTACTGCAACCATAAAGTAGCTTTCCTGTATCTTTTCTGTAATTGTTTTCATGAACTCTCCTTAAATAAAAACTGAAGATGTGTGTCTGTATCCTCACTGACTTCTATAAACATATGCTTCCACATTTTTCATTTGATTTGTAAAAACTTACCATTTTAAATGCTGTGTCAATCATTATCCTTTAATTTCTGTCCTTCTTAATATTTTTTTAATTCTTTCACACTTAGTATTTTCTTGTGTCTTGGTATCTTTGTGGCCTTGCTTGTGGTGGAATGAATTAATTAAAAAAAAAAAAAAAGAACAGCTTTCAATTTCAAATTCAGATTACAGTTTATCAAACAGTTCTACTGAGTTTAAATTTAATGATTATATTTGAAGAGGTAACTAAACATAAATTTTTTGCAACTTAAGCTTGCCATTTTCAACCAATAAAAAAAAAACAAACAAAATGAATTCAAAACACATGCATGTACAGAAACTCGTGAGCATTGAATTTTTGTCATTTTTCAAACTCAGTCAAATCTAAATACAATTTTCTGCTAATTTTTCTTAATGAAAAATTTTATTTTCTTCAGATATTTTACTTACATGTGTGTGTATAAAGTTAGCTAATTTATGTGCAACTCAGTATCTCTAGACTTGTTATATCATTCAATGCAAGATATAATATTCTTAATAGAAATGAAATAACCTTTTGATTGTGATAAAACTAAGAAAAAGGTCAAAATAAATCAAGGACAAAATTATATTGAATTTTATGCATCCCACATAGAAATCACATCCAGTATGATACCATACATAATGATTAATGTTGTGACACAAATGATTAATAACTTTATCAATATGCATTCCATTGTTTAGAGAATTTCTCTTTTCTTATGGTTTTCTCTTGGTATTTTTAACATATTTAAGGATACAAAATTTCTTTGTTTTTCACTTAAATGCCTTTTCAGATTCCAGTACTTTGAAGTTAGGAGATAACCACTGAACTAACCTATCATTTCAAGTAATATGAATTAATTTCAATGATTTATATTTTTGTTGTGATAATAAATTACATTTTAAAATATCATAAAAGCTACCCAAAGCCAAAATTCCACTTCTATTTCTTTTCAGGATGCCTATGGCTTCTAATTTTCATATTCCCTTTGTAGGAAATTGTTTGATTGCTTTTAAAATGTATTTTTGACATATCTGACCCAACCAAACACATTGACATCATACTGAACAGAAAGATTGTATGTATCTGAAAACATTCAGTGAGAAAAGATTAATGTGTTTGTTTTTAGCAACCTTACACATGTCTAGAAGTTTCAGTTCTTGCACATCCTGCAACCCTGCTATGTGGAGTGTCTCCAAAAATAAGGAAAAGAAAAAAACAAGTGTAATGCAGGAATATTTTTTCATCATTTGTGTGCATATTTAAAGCAGAATAGATGTTGCTGCTTCTGCAGTAAAGAATCTAGAAATAGAAATGGTAAAGAATCTAGAAATGGTAAAGAATCTAGAAATGGTAAAGAATCTAGAAATAGAAATAGTAAAGAATCTAGAAATAGTAAAGAATCTAGAAATAGAAATAGTAAAGAATCTAGAAATAGAAATAGTAAAGAATCTAGAAATAGAAATAGTAAAGAATCTAGAAGTAGAAATAGTAAAGAATCTAGAAATAGAAGCTGACAGAATCTTCACAAAAATATAAAATAAAAAGATAAATAAAAATGAAAGCAAGCGAAAGCTTGGATAAGAAAATTTAGAAAAGAGTTTTTTGTAAAAACAGAAAAACGTTTGGGAAGAAGATTTATTAAATCTGACACATCTTAAGTAGCTAAATATTTATGATTTTACACACCTGTATCAGGTTGCCATAACAATGGCTTGTTCAAAGAAAAGCAAAACTTCCAGGATCAATGCTTGCAATTATTTCTTCTTTCTCACCTGTGACTACCTTCGGCTTCTTTATCTAGATGTTCCTTTATACAAGTGAATGCAATCCAAACATTCTGTATTATTCATATTATCAATATGGTTGCTACAAACATTTATTGTTGCTCATTTTGTTTAGTTTTGTATTGCTGTTTTTGCAGTTACCATTATTATAATTTTCGAAGTGATACATTTTAATAATATTAAGATTAATTAAAAGTATTTGTTTATTTAAATATCTTTTATTTTACAAGATTTAAAAACTTATTTACAAAGCTTCTCATATTCCATGTACAGTGACATAACCATATTAATATATTATGACATATCATAGAACTTATTTTGATAGGCCTTTAGTCCAAAACTTTACTCCATATATACCTCTAAACATGATGAATCCACTATATTATTAATATTGACGGTTACTTGTAGAAGATAACCAGACCAAGTTCACAAAGTCCTTGACTAAGAGAGTGTCTGTAAGAGTTGTGTTCTTCTGAATAATTGACTGTTTGGAGAAAACAGTCTTTCATCAGAGATGGTATCAATGCTAAATTTGCATGAAAGTTGTGCTAATTTCCTTTGGAATGGTGACGCTTGGTCATCAACAAATCACGGCCAATCTTTGGCTGTGGCTACAGCTATACAAGCCTAACATTCTTCAGTGTCAGTGTTGATGGTTGGGAGAAGACTTCTTGGATTTGTGGCTTTTCAGTTTTCTCACACCTGTGATTTATGACTTTTCAGTTTTTCTATGCTATTCTGTCTCGTATACTTTTAAGCTGTACATTTAATTTCATAATGACAAATACAAGTATTGAAATATTCCCACTTATCAGGCATTATTTTAAACTAGGTTCCTTAAACTGACCATAAGCCAGTAAAACTATTGCAGTATGGTAGTTAGTGGTTAAAAATAAACAGTTTATTTACACATGGCAAGAAGATTAATGAAAGGTTGTAATAACAAGGAAACACAGGTTATTTTTAATAAAACAAGATAAGGAATTCATTTACAAATTTATACACTTGAAGCAGTGTCAGTAGTTAATGTCAGAAAAATAAATCAGAAATTTTTAAAATTCATAGTTTCAATGAATTAAAGAAATGTTCATACAACAGATTAAATAATCTGATACAAAATAATATTAAAAATGCTTAAGACAAAGTGAAGAGATTTTGTTGTTTGCAGAAGAAATATACAGGTGCATACATTCAAAAGTAGATGAAGAGAAATAGAGTTCTTTTAAATCCCAAGTACTTGGTTAAGGCAGATAATATAATTGGTGAGTAATTTGATACGGGTGAAAATTTCAAGCTGGATGCATAACTAGAAATGAATCCTTTCACAGGACTTCAGACACCCTTCTCTTGTTAAGTTTTTTTTTTTCCTCATTTTATGACAAAAAGGATTTGCACAGGTTTGCTATCTTCTTTTCTTAGCTCAAGGGATCATTTCTGTGAAGAGAAGGTTTTCATTGGTACAAAAGCAATTTTTCAATTTATTTCCATCTTTTTCTTCAGCTTGCCTGAATTTAAAGGAGTGATTATTATTCCATGATCACTACAAAACTACTTATAGAATAAAGGAAGAAAATAAAACAGTATCTGGTTATACTATCTCATATTGGTTGAAGCAGTTTTAGAATACGGAAATCAGTGGCACTCAAAACTTTAAGAATTAGGATCATTGAAAAATATAAATAATAAATGTAGACCATAAAATAAACCTAAAAATATCTAGGAGCTCTGAAGAGGTTCCTCATTATCAAAGATGTTGATACTTTCCATACACTCTAATGGCAGTGTATTTATTTTTTGATTGGTTAAAGAGACAACACTGACTAATGTGCAACTAATACCTAGATTGCTTAAAAACAGTCATGAAGTTGAACAATTTTTAAAATTTACCCAAAGAGTGAATTCTGGGAATCAAATGCAAAACCGAAATCTTTTGGTTAATTGAGGAACAAAAGAAAAAATTTAGGTTAAAATTCAAATGCAAATAACTTAATAGAATTTACACGATGCTGAATTTATAAGAAAGATCAGAATAACTGTTTTGAAATAAGTACCAAAAGTTGCTCGATATTTTACTAATTTGTATTTTGTAACCTTAACTATGGCTTAAGGAGAAGTGCAAACTGATCTCTAGCATCGGTTAGCAACCGGTCTAAGAGAAGGAAAATCCTGAATTCAAAGTTGGTTGTATGTAAAGATGGCAACTATCTTGTAAAAGACTATTTGTAACACATACTATGAGACTGTGATCTTATCTACTAGAGAGTCTAATGACACTAAGAGTAGGAAGGTGGAGGATTCTTTTACTGAAACTTAAAAAAAAGGTCAGATCAAACAAAAGGGTTCTATTTAAATTTGTATCAGCCTGTGTGACATAGATATAAAGACACATTAGGATAGTGAAAAATGCCTTCCCAAAGTTAAGCAAAGTATTAAGAAACAGAAAAATTTCATTTTGAAAAAAAAACAAAAAACGGAGTACTGAACTGTTATGCAATATCAGTCCTCCTACATTACAGTGAATGTTGGACAATCTTCTCACAGATGAAGAAGAGATCTAAAGTAACAGAAACATGGTTCTATAGAAGGATACTGAGAATATCATGGACTGAACATGCTAGCAATGGTAAAATTTTAGAGAAAATAGAAACTTATATCACTTATACTTAACATCAGGAAGAGAGAATTAAAATTTCTAGGGCACATAATGAGGCAAGTGAACTTGGAAAATTTGATACTTGCAGGGCAGATTGAAGGCAAGAGGGGCAGTGGAAAACCATGCGTAACCAAGCAAGCATGCCTCATTATGGAGAGATTATGAAGAGATAACAAAAAGACAAAATTGCTGCCATACCTTCCATCTTGGTTTCCCAAAAGAATCTATAAAGGGGTGGGAGCAATTTTTCAACTACTTGACATTGCATTATGATAAAAGGCCTTATAGTAACTTGTTAGTTTAAATGAGAGCAAGATGGCCTAACAACCATCTAGTTGTCACTAGTTATTCAAATTGAAAAATAAAGAAACATTAAAGAAAATAAAAAAATATTAGTGGCCCAAATGCTGGCATATCAAAAGTCATGGATGAAATAAATTCTTTAATGAAATCTTGAGCAAAGGTTAAAATCAGATTAAACAAAATTAAAGTAGGTATCATGAATAAATTGAGCTTTCCTTTGAAGTTTTAGCCCAAGTTATATATATATATATATATATATATATATATATATATACACACACACACACAACAAAGGATACATATGTAAATTAGTTTGGTTTATAATACAGGAAAGGTTAAGCAAATGGACCAATTGAAAGTCATCTTGAACAAAACAAACTTAACTTATCCTGTCACAAATTTTAATTAATTCTTACAGTTACATATTCATAGAGATTCAGATAAACAATGTTCAGAATACATGTCTGAGACAGTAATTTTGATCAAGATCTTTGAAATAAAAATGTTTTTCCAATTAGTTCTGACAGGTTTGGGAATGTTCTTCAGTTATTTTTCTGTATAGTAGTAATAATTCTTGTGTTGTTGATATTTTATATAAAATTACTATTCGACATTTCAATTAAACAGTACACTAGGCAAAACCCTAGCCCCACTCCTCAGCACAATTAGTTCCTCACACATAAAAAATTCAGGTGACCTCTTAAACAAATTAAAAAAAAACAAAGACATCAGAAATAAATATATGGTCAGTTTAGAAATAAAATCTCTATACTTGAACGTCCATATAGTGCCTGAATCTACTAAAAACACACTTAACAAGAACAGAAATAAAATAACATATATATATATATGAAAAACAATACTCAGATATAACTGTCTTTCCACAATAATGTTATCACATCATTTGTGCTGCCTGAAGATTGTGAGACAGCCACATATCTATCTAGAGTTTTATATGAATCCAAGTTGTAAATAATAGTTGAGTATTGTTTTTTATATTGATTACATTGATTCTGTTAGTATATTTTTGATGTTTCACATCAAACACTGTTCTTGTAGCATACTTGGTTGTTTTTATATTATATATATATATATATATATATATATGCAAATTATTGAGTTTCTTAATAGTTACTTATTACTAAATCAATGATATGAAACTATAGTAAATTGTAAATGTATTACAGTATTAACCTTACAATCCTGCTAAAATATTCCAACTTTTAATCTCTCCTTATGTTATATAATCACTTTATTTACATATATTACCATTTGTGATCTGAGTTTTAGGTATTGTATTGTGTTCAATATTTACTGATAACATATTTAGCCATCTATTATCTTTTTATATTTAGTATTTTTTTCTCTTAATGTACTGATAGTAGTGCTAATATATATATATATGTGTGTGTGTAAACATGTTACGGAAATGAACAAATTTTAACAAAACTTAGTTATAAGCAACCGACAATTTGTAATGAATTATTTTGAACATTATTTTTACCGATACTCGTATTTAAGTAGATATTCTGTTTTTAATTAAACAGTATTTTTATATTTATATCTACCGGCCTGATTATTTACGATAAATTTTTATTACGAAAATGTGTGCTATCCAGCAGGAATTGAACCTGCCACCCCTATTACATAGGGGAAGCATACCATTTGATCTGGTACCGTCTTGACCACTCGATCATGGATAGCCTCTTGATCAGATGAGGTTTTTATTATGCTTATATAACACAATTTTCGATTTTACCATAAACTAATATGTATATATGTTTAATTTTTAATTTATTTTTATTATAATTTATAATATTAAGTCAACTTCATTTAGTCTTTATATTACCTATCCCTCATTTTACTTATTTTCTTTAAGTTTGTAAGTTCCTTTAAAAACGCTGTAAGATTTGAATTGCAATTTAGTAAATCTACTGTTACACTTTTCTCATTTGTTTTTTTCTTTACTTTCCATTGTAAATTTTTCTTAATTCTGCTCTCTTTTTGCCTTTTTCTCTCTTTTCTCTCTATAGTATTTCTTATACTTCCTTTTTCTTTTTTATTAACCTCATATGAAAATTTTCCAAAAACAGAAATGAATTTTAAATAAAGTGTTTGTTACCATTATTACTAACTACCTGATGAGATATTGGTTTTTCAATGTTGAAACAAAATGTACAATTTTGTACTAGTTATTTACATGTTCTAATGTAAATGTTAAATTATATATATATATATATTTCAGGAAATCATGTAGCACCAAATAGTTTTTGTTTTTTTCTTAAATACAGCACAATGAGCAGACCAATTATTTTTATTTACATCAGGAAAAATTGATGAAATTCATGTGAGGAAAGATTTTACAAAAGATATATCTGTTCCATCATTGTTCTTTTAAAATTCCACTATCAATAGTTAAAATGTCATGTAAGTTCTGAAGCTGATGAATATCACATTTAGTCAAAGGAGATCCAACATATTTTGGTCCCACTTTACAATCCTTTATTATAGAGGAAAAAAATTATTTTCTAAACATTAAAATCTCTTGTTTATGTGCATGTTTAGACGCATCAACATAAACTTAGTCCAATCAAGCCCTAAGGGACGAAATGTGTCACATACAAACTTTTTAGTTTTTGTCAAATCTTTTCTTCAAAATGTCACATTTCTCTGGTTAGTCTCCAAAAAAAGCCTTTATTAAATGCTGCAACTAACAATTAACATTACATTAATATGTAAATTATCAGTTAGGATATATACATACACACATGTATACACATTGAAGCAATATGATAGTTGAAGACATTAAAAGTTGGAAGAATTGGGAAGATTAAGGTTAAAAGATGAAAATAGAAATAACTTAAAAAATGACAGGTATCTACATTTAAGGTCAGGTGTGTTCACCTGATGGAATCTTGACCAAATATAAAGAATTATGGCTAGGATATGCCATGCGTTGAATTTCAGTTTATTGCCAGGTCAACTCCCATCCCGACTAAGATGGCATTGGAATAGGTTTTCATGAGATTTCTTCCTGTTCCAAACTTTTTCTATTTCTTTTTTTCCAGGTTTTTCAATTTTTTTTTTCCCCCAAAAAAAGATCCAAGTTGACTACATAGCCATCAACAACAGCTTCAGGAATGCAGTTTTACACTGCAGAACCTATCCAAGTGTCAACTGCGGAAGTGATCACCTCCCTGTTATATGTAAATTAAGTACAAAAGCTGAAGAAGTCTAACTCAGCTCTCAAATTGCAATATAACAGACTCCTGTACAACCAAAACCTAAAGGAAAAATATATGAACAATGTAAAAAGATAGGGGGGATAAAATGGAAACTTAAAATGGGAAACATTAAGAGATACTTTAGTGACATCATCAAATGACAACATCTCAAAGGAAATTGGATGTAGAAAAAAAAATGAATAAATGGCAAATGAGATTCTGGACATGATGCAAAAGAGACAGTAAACAATGCCAAGACAGAACGGAATACAGAAAACTACAGAAAGAAATAAGGAAAAAATGCAGTCATACTAAAAAAGAATAGTTCAGTGAAAAATGTGAAGAAATAGAGGGAATGAGTATCGTGGATAAAGGTGATATGTACAAAAAAATAAGAGAACAGGACAAAAAACATACTCAAAAGGTTGCATAAAATCCAAAGACAGAATGCTGATACTACAGAAAGAAAAAATATTTCAGAGATGAAATGAATAGATTGGATATCTTTTCCCCCAATAAAAGAAAACAATTGGCAATATACAGAAATATTGACAGACTGAAATATTAAAAACCAAAGTGGAAGTTGTACTGGCCAAATAGAAAAAAGACAAAGTGACAGGGCCAGGCAAAATTGTCAGAGATTCTGGCAACCATAGATAATTTTGGTATAAACAAAATCACAAAAATGATAAATTAAATTTACAACAGTGGTGATATACCAGAAGACCTAAGCAGATATATTTTCATAGCCCTACCTAAGAAACCAGATGTAAACGAATGAACTCCACTGGAGAATCAGCCACTTAAAAAAAAGTCATCATCCAAATTCTGATGTATAGAGTGAACAACAGAATCAGGCCAGAGATAAGACAAGAACAGTGTGGGTTTGTCAAAAACACCCGAACATAAAATGTGATATTTATGCTTCGAATGTTACCAGAAAGAGCAATACAAATGAAGAAGGGTGTATTTCGATGTTTTATAGATTATGTAAAGGCGGATGATGTATACCACAGAGATCTGCTAGAGCTGCTCAGCAACCTTGACATATTTGGGAGAGACATTAGAATAATCAAAAATCTATACTACTAACAAACTGACAGAAAAAAGTCCAGTAGATATACAAAAATAGAAAGGGGCATAAGATAAAGATGCATCTCCTCACTGGATCTGTTCAATCTATACGGCAAGGCAATTCTGAGAGAAGTTCTGTCAGCATTTATTAGTAGCAGCCACAATTTTAACAATATAAGATATGCAGATGACACAGTACTGATAGCAGACATGGAAAGAAAACTACAAAATCTCTTACAGAAGGCAATGAAGGAAAATGAGAAGAAAAGATTTAAAAAAAACAAAAAAAAAACTAGAAGATGATGAAATGCATGGCTGTCAGTAAAAGAATGGTCCCATAATGCAAATTACAGGACAGGTTATACTAACATGAAGCAGGTTTGAAAATTTAAATATCTGGGAAGTTTTAAAAACAGAAACAAGTATGACACTGAGAATTGAAGATGTATTGGGATAGCCAAAGATCCATTCCAAAAGCTAATCAGAGTATTAAGAGACAGAAAAATTTAGTTGGAAACAAAGAAAAGAGTACTGAACTGTTACATGATATTGGTCTTGTATGGCAGCAAATACAGGACAATCTCCTCAAAGATGAGGATGATAGTTGTAGCAACATAAATGTGGTTCTATAGAAAGATGCTGAGGATACCATGGGCCAACCATGTGAGCAACAACAAGGTTTTGGAAAGAATGAAGACTAAAAAGAAACTTATACATGACATTTCAGATTCAGTTGAAATTTCTAGGGCACATAATAAGGAAGAAGGGCTTGGAAAATCTGAAACTCATGAGACATTGAGGAAAAGAGGTTCAAATGAAGTGATGTACTTGATGGACTTAAGCGAAGGATAGGTGGCAGAAGAGGGTTTGGGAGAAATAAGAAAACGGCAAAACTTATTAAGGGCTATGAGGGACAAGAAGATGTGGAGGACCATGATCACCTACGTCCTGATGAGACATGGCACATAAAAGATGATTACAATTCTTCATTATCAAAGTAATTTTCTCTGCTACAATTCAACATGAAGATTTTTTTTTCACTTGTAGAATAATCACACTTCAATCATGCAAAAACTGGCAATTATCTATCAGTCATAAAAACCACAAAATAAATTGAAGATGGTTACAAAAGTCATACAAAGAAATGAAGTTAATTAATGACGTGTCAATTTTTCTACAATAATTGAAGAGAAGAAATACTTGCTGGAATGTGAAAATGAAATTAACTTGGATTTCAGCATTTGTAATTAAATGAAAAGCAATTTTGCTTTTGACTTGTCACTTTTTAAAAAAATTAAGACAAAAAGAAACGTGCAGAATACTGCTTCTACATATAAATAGTCTCTTCAGTTGCGCATATATTAAATCAGGCAATATAGTTACAAAATCTGTCAGCATCATCAACTGGCCTACTGTTGTGCAGTATAACTCATTGTTTCAATCCCTCTGGATTATCTCCAAAATAATGTATAAAGTTTTAAAAGTAAAAGGAATGAATATTTTATGAATTCGTCATCTTTTTATAGTTAAACACAATCATTTCACCACTAAATGATTTCAGTTTATCTCTATAAAATACGAAGCTTACAAGAATAAACAATAAAATTGCCTATAGCAGATCTACAAAATCACAAAGAACTTTAACAAAAACTACATCAATTGAAAACATCCAGCAGCAACAACAGCAAAAATGAATATCACATGTAACTAGGTGAGAAAATAATGATATAACGAATATGTTCACTTTCCACACTACTTTAAACAAAAGCTCAAGAAAGAAAATTTTATCAGTACTAGAAAGAACTATAACAATTAATGGACTTGAGAAGTTTAATTTCCTGGAGAAAAAGAAATTAAGAAAAAGATTTCATATATTTCAAGACAGGAATACTGTTTGGTGAATGAATGCAGAATGTTTCCTGTTTGGAAAGGAAGTATTTTTGCATTATCATGATAAAACTAACCAATTTGCTGGATGTACACAAGTAAAACAATATAGTTGTTATACCTATTTGTTTCACTATTTTAAATTTAGTACTTTATCTATACTGAATGTCTACAGGAAGACTAAGCCAGTTTGTAAAGTGAGTTAATGCATTTCTGTTATAGACGAGGTTGAGATAATGAGTAAAAGACAGGTTTTTATTAACTATAACACCATCTTATTTTTGACTATGAGGTTATATCTTTTATAATGTGAATGATTATCATTTCTTTCCTTTTTGTATTTTGTGTCTGATATTTCTTGCATAAGTCATTGTTGTATTCATGTGAATGTTCATTGTTTTATTTATATATATATATATATATATATATATATATATTGGTGTGCTCAGGATATAAAGAGTTCTTTTTCTGTGTATATGTATATTCATGTAAATATAGCATATTTGTTCCTCCATGTGTGTGTCAAGTAGAATGTAGTATCAGGTTGCTGTTTGTGCAATGTTATATCATGTTATGAGTATTTGAATCTGTGGACTGTTCTCTTGAATTCATTCTTTGGTTTTCTGCATATTCTTTTTGTGAAGATTATTTAAGCACATGTCTCATTTGCATGGAGGTAATCTTTTGGCTGGTTAGTGTGTTGATTGATGGCTGTCGAACTTCAGACAACTGGCGGGTGAACTGGGACCAACTGCTATGCACATACTCATGGTTCTCTTTATAATTATTTAATGCCTATGCGTTTCTGATTTAATTTTGGAGAGAGTGTTAGTCATTGGTTGAGTTTTGCATGACACCAGCTGACCTATTAAGCTATGACTGGGTTATATGTAGCTTACCAGAAATATGAAAGAATAGAAAGAAGCAAAGGGTGTATGTGTAGAGAGAGAGAGAGTGAGTTTCTCTGTTATTTTATTAGTAAAGAGGAATGGGTATATTTTAATATGCTTTAAATGCTACTGATCTACTCACCACACATTAGAAGTATGCTGTGCACTTTCTTGCTTTTTAGCTTGTTGGAAATCTTCCTCTGTAATTCATATCTTTGAACTCTGGTGAACCTTCTGATGCTCTGAAATGTTACTTTATTTAACTTATCTCTTTTTGGCAAAGTACTAGAAGTTCTAATCAACTATCATTTCCCTTCATATGACCTTAATTCGGATTAACAATATGGTTTTTTGTTTCTCTTGGTCTACCATCAATGATTTAACAGTTATTACTGAAATTAAGTATCAAGCTTTAGACAAAAATAACTGGGCTTGAGCTGTGGCTTTAGATATCTCGGAGATATTTGACAGCATTTTGCAAGTTCAAGGGTTATGGTATCACTGGCCAAATATTTGAATACAATCATTCTTAAATTGTGTAATGATAGTGTTGAATGGGCATGTTTCTAGATTATATTTCTTATCTTCAACAACCTTCCTAATGTCATCAGTTCCCATCTAGGTATTTATGCTAATGATTTTACTGTTTAATCCTATCTTAATAGTAAGTTTGATGTCTAACTTAGTAAAACTGGTAGCTACTCCTGAAAATTATCTATCAGTGGTTATTTGGGACAAAGAATAGCTTGTAAATTTGAATGCCTCTCAAAGAAAACTTATCTTTTAATCATCACAGAGAACTTTTTTAAAAATTTCAATCAGCATGGTTGATGCTAACCTCTGGGAAAGGAGCAAACTGCACTTTCTTGTTCTTGTGTTTTCCACCGACATGAAATGGAGCTTGTTATATTGAATCAATTGATAGGTCTGCTGCTATGTAAGTTGGTTCATGGTTGTACTAAACAATTTTTCTAGTCAGACTCCATCTTGCACATTTTTAAATCTAACATTTGTTGATTTATTGAAACAATTTGTCATATTTGCTTTAGTATGTATATATATATATAAGCTTTTTAACAAAACCCAAAGAATGGTCGATAATCTCATATTCATCATGACCTGCAATCTCTTCTCCATTCACATTTCTACCACCATGATGTGGCTTCCCTTTCTCTTTTCTATAAATATTTTCATGGAAGATGTTCTAATGTATCCTCTTTCTTGGTATTTTGACTGCATGAATTTAAGTGTACTGCTAGATTGGCAAATAAATCTTATACTTTTACTGTTGAATTACCTAGATGTAACCATAAGTTCTATTCTAATAGTTTTTCTTGCAGAACTGTCAATGTTAAAAATTATTTAAAAAAGATATTCATCACTTGAAAAATAAGTAACAGAAGACATGATAAATAAGTAATTGTGTTTTCAATTTATTTCTTTAATAGTATAGAGAAGGACCAAAATAGTTTCTAATTCTGAGATTAAATATCAAAACTTCAATTTTTTAATGAATAAAGAATTATGATTTTTGCTTATTCATGGTCAAATTTTATTATGCAATTCAATGTTTTCATAAGAATATTTTGATAAAATTTCCAGAATACACTTACATTTAGCTGATAAATACATTCTGGTAAATTCAGCTGTTTTTTTTTTAGAATAATTTACTTGGTGGTTTAAGATTTTATGCAATAAGAAGGTAAATAAATACAGATAGTAGTAGAGTTATTGATACTTAATTTTTTAATTTATGATATATAAAGATTACAATGGGTTGCAAGAAAGAAAGAAATGGCTGGTTTCTCTTTTGAGCTTAAAGTTGTAGATTGTTGAAAAATATGAAAATGTTGAAGAGAGAATGTAAAACAACTAAAAAATGAAAACATTAGCAAGAATAGAACAAAAAATGAGTACCCTGAAAATAATTACAAAACAGAGATTTTGTAAAAGTGTAATATTTGAGATTTTCAAAAGTGTAATATTTGAAAAATTTGGTGCTGTAAAAAAAAAAAAAAAAACACACAAAAAAACAAAGAGAAGATGCATAATATTAAAAATATTGGTTGCTTTTCTGTATTTAAACTATCACCTTTAAGTAAACATCACATAGATAAATGGGTAAGTTAGGGAAAGCAGTTCAAGAGAACTGATTCCTCAACAGTATTTTTAGTGGTGCATCTAAAACTACATTGAATGGACCTGATGGTTAAGCTGGAGTGTGGTTCAGTCATAAAAACAGTTCAGTTTGAACAACTTAGAAGACAACAGAGAGGAATACTATGCTGATTTAGTATTCTAGGGAGTGAAATTATAAGTAAATTCAAAGTCAAGTTTTAAGATAAATGCAGAGAATTATCAGAAGTTCTTTGTCAAGAGATGCTTGGGTGGTACAGGACACAAGCATGAAGCTAAAGAGTATATTTAGGTAAAACAATGCAGCTTCATATTCTTCAAAGATATTATCCACCCTGTCCCCAAAAAGTGAGTTTCAAAGATAATGTCTCCCACAACTTTTTTCAATTATTAAACCAATAGAAAACTTTATCATTAAAAGCAATGTATACGAGAATGAAAAACGCTACACAAACAATGAAGATCACAGGGAAGCAATAAAAACAATAATGTGAGAGCTGAAACAAAATCAATGCATGAAAGACTGGTGAAGGTTATAGAATGTCAAGGATCCTATATTAACATGTAAAATAATAAAGTAATTTATTCAGTTTCATGAGATAATGTCTTAATCAGATATGTTTTATGACTTATATGAATAAAAACTCATAATACACCCAGGAAACAAAATCTAGGTTTCCATCAGGCACTCTCGACATACTTTTTGTATTTTTTCAATGGAGTACAGCAAATTTCTTATATTGATGAAATGAGTAATCAATTGTGGTGATACCGACCGAGCAAAAGCGATGGACCGGATGTTTACACCCTCATGACAAAAAAGCAAATGACCAAAACTCGATGGTGTGCAGCTGGGTTTGTGCAGGTGTTCCAGTTGAAAACTAAAAATTAATTAAATATTAAATTTCCAGTTCGCGAGCCTACGCGATTTTATTTATCAGCCAATGGAAAGCCCAGAATCAAATACGGATATGAATTCCCAAATGATCTGCTGCGATCCAAAAAGGACACATAAAAAGCCGATACAGAAAGAATCGCCAGACAGACAGACCCACAGACTGACTCGCGACAGACGAGAGTGATTAGTATCTCCCTTGACCAAATCAAGTGGCTTACTATGCTCATCGCCTTCACCTCCCTTTTCCTTCGTCCCTGCCTCAAAACTACTTACTGACCTAAAGAGCGAATACCTCAAAGACATTCCTTACTTACAGTGCTCCCATATTCCTAAGCATTAATTCTCTTTTCAGCAGTTTATTGCCATGAACATTTTAACGTCCATTTGACCTATACTTCAAGTATTACTTTAACTGTAAAAACCTTAATTGACATGTGTATATATAAAATGTTATTTTTCAACTCAATTTGCTTTTCTTGATTTATAATCATTTTATGACTTATAGTGGGCTATCTACAACAAGGCCAAATTCCATTAATCTGCAACAATATACAACTACCCTTCACTAGAACGGATTCCCCAGTATAAACTGGAAAAGAATGGATAACCCACTATGCAATCACCAATAGCAGCTCCACAGTGAGTATGAGAGAGTATTTCAGCAGGAATTTTGTTTTTAGCCAGGTTAGTATATGACAATTGTAACACCCCCAATTCCATTGGCCACTGGTGGATTTTGTCATTATTTACTACCAAGTCCTTTTGAATTAAACAGTTTATAGCTTGTTAGTCACTAAGGACATTAAAACACATCCTAGTCAGACTGTTCTCGTACCATTTCAAGCTTCTTTCTCAACTGCAGAGTGCTTAAGTTAGGTACAACAGAGGGTCCTCAAAATGAAGGCAACCGGTCAGTGGCATACTCAAAGTTCTATGTAATTGATTAACAATTTCAGTTTCATTCAGTCTCAGCCTTTCTCTGGTAGAAATAAAAGGAAACTTTCAAATATCTTCCTCCCATGTAGCCATTCTTTGGCTGTACTACTAAACTGGATGCATAGAGAAATCATGCTTTCAGCAGTATGACCATAATATTTTTTTTAAATGTTCTAGTCAGGCAAATAAAGTGTAGTAAAACCACAAGAGGTTGGTGACTTTATTAAAGGTTTTATTTGCCTAATAAAGAATACAGAAAGTAAAAAGAAATATATTAAAGTGGAACAGTCTATCTGAAACAGAATAGGGGGTTTAAATAGTTCAATTATCATGAAAGTATTTATAAAAAAGGCAGAGATAGGTAAACTTACAGCAGTGGGGAAGTGACTGAAGCCAAGCCACCAGATCAATATTAATATTAATCTAAATACACTCTGAAAACTTTGCCAATATTAAAATGAATTTTAGTGTGAAAAGATTGACATCTGAGAATTTGTAAAATTTATATAATTATTAACAATTAAAAACAAATCAATGCAACGTAAACTTGGAAGTTCTACAATAAATATGCTTTTTTGCATATAGATTAAATGATTAGGAATTTTTTGCTGATGTCATTTCCAAGATAAAAATGGAGTAATTGAATAAAATATTTTAACAAAGACTGGATACTTAAATTTCATTCTTAATAGAATTACTCTTGAGCACAGATGTTATAAAGGAATTTAATTTAACAGAAATAATTATTACTACCATTACCAAATGTCATCATCAACAAAATATTTTTGATAGTTATGGCATCAAATATAATAAAAAAAAGTTTTGCTGGTCAGAAAAGTTATGCAAATGATTATTGATAGAATACATTAAATTCTTCAGTTATGTCCTGTTTTATTCAGGTATTGAATAAAGAGACAGAAACAGATCAGGAAATAAGTTCTTTTTTTGAGTCAAATAAAATATTTTGTACTGTCCGACCACCACCAATGATATTAACTGCACAGTGTTCTTCATCCAGTTCTCCTAAAAATTGAAGGCTAGGAACATATAAAAACCAAGCAGATGCTCCCTTAATGTGAGTGCTTACTCACTACATTCCTTAGATAAAACTACATCATATGACATGTACTTAATAGGCCATGTGATTCATAAATTGGTCACAATACTTTCATCTTCAGTGTTTTTATTGCCAAATATGACAAGGCATTCTTTTGTCAAGCTGTACTGGTGAACATAGTACAGTTATAGTGCAAAGGGAATATAGTACAATGTTATTTTAAAAGATGTTAAGCTTTGGATGAGAATTGGGCACTGGAAACACCCATGTAAGTGACTATGGATACATTTAAAAGACAAACAAAATATTAACAAATAGAGTTCTCAGGAAAGAGAAATTCTACAAATAAAGGATAAAATGAAATTTGTTTCTTTTCTGTTAATTTGAGTAACAATCATATAGATACTGAATATATTCAATTTAATCATCTGATAGTTGAGCCATGACTTATACAAAAAAATTCTCAGCTTTATAAAGAATAAAAAAAAATGCAATATGATTTCTTAAAATAACTCAAGCAGTTTCCAGTACTTTCTTGTATACTTGTCCCCTTGGCAGACAATAAGTCAGTCAGTCAATTAAGTGCCATACGTGATACATGACTGACTGGGCAGAAGATTATCCCGCAGTAGGTTGCCATTGCTTTCTACAGTAGACTGGTTGGTGAACAAAGCTATAGAACCCAATCTGTCCTGCTATTTAAACCCATAACTGGAAGGAAGAGACAGATTAATACCTTTCCCAAGAGTATTTGCACGTAAATGAATACAATGGATTCAACTGGAATTCGAACTCGGCTCCTCGGTTTCTCATTCTGAGCTGATATCCACTGTACCACAGCGCACATCCAATAAGTAGACATCAGAAATTACAAAACTATTAAAATATTTTCATTTATTTCTGCATTAAAGCCAGAGCTTTTCTATTTCTGGTTATGAAACCAACTTTATCTTCCAAGTAAAAACGAATTTTAATCCTGATTACAAGGTTTCTATGCCCAATGCTTTTGTGATACAATTTGATCCTGCCATCATGAGAGCACACATTAAGTGAAGAGGCAATATTTACATTATTCGGACTATTGTCATTTTCATTGCTATTTTTGAAAATGGCAACAAAGATGAAGACAATAGTCTGAATACTGTAAATAGTGTAAATACTACCTCATCTCAGAAATATAGACAAATACTGAAAGTCAAGAAGATTCTAAATAATTTTATCCAAGTAAGAGACAGATTAATACCATAATAACTTATTTGTGCGCAAGTGAATGCGAGGAATTCACTTACACATAAATACCCTTCGGAAAGGTATTAATCCATCTCTTCTCTCCAGTTATGGGTTAAATAATAGGACAGATTGGATTCTATAGCCTTGGTTGGCAACCAGTCTACTGCAGAAAGCAATGGCAACCTATTGCAGGAAAATCTTCTGCCCAGTCAGTCATGTCTGTTTCAAGACACCCAAGCGTGTATCACATATGGCACTTAACTGACTGACTGAAGTGTCTGATGTTTTTATGTGCAGCAGCAAAATATAAGAGAAATATCATCAATTTGGTCACCTACTGACCAAAAGAAAATAAAGATAAAAAATTTTCTGGATCATGTGCCACTTAGCCAGAAGTTAGGAAGTTCTGTTCACAGGCTTATGTAAAAAGAGTTATAGAATGAATAGTTTCAAGTCACTTGTGGGTGAATTATAATCTGTATGTTGTGACGTAGAGAAGGGCTGAGAAGTTGTCGAAGAGAGTTCTTGCTGCTGGCCAAACAAAGAATTGCGCAAAGTTAATTTTATAGACCACTAGCAGTATAGCCTGGCGTTGCTCGGGTGTAATGAAAGCTTTAAAACTAATCCATGGTCCTGGAGCTCAGACTCTTTGGACGTTGGCACGAAAGACTAAAAAGCAATAGTTGTTTCCAATTAAAGTGAAACCATAGACTGAAAGAAAAATGAATTGATGTAAGTCAAATTTTGATTTCCTGGTATCAACATCAAATAAGTTTTTTTTCATCGTAAACTGAATTTTGAAGGCTAAATAATTCCTCTGAGTAAATGGTACCATGGCTGAGACTAAGAACTACAATTATACATACTTAGAGCCAAACCCGAAGCAAAACTAAAATAAAAGGGCTGAAAAAAAATGCAGATAAACAGGCAGATAAACAGACACACACACACAAACATCTTGCCTTTTATATATATATATATATATATATATATATATATATAAAATCGATTTTCTGCACTATTGTAAGAACTGAAACCTTGAAAACTTCTGAATATCATTTCTTATATCTTTGCCTATGAGTGTATCAAATTTGATTAAAATCAGACCACTCCTTCTATAACCCGATTTTTTCGATTATCGATTTGATATTTATCGGGGGGGTACCTCAACACAAAACCTAGCTAAGAACGCTTGCAGATGCTTATAGTACAACTGTGTAACTTTTCAAGAAAATCAGTTCAGCTGTTTCGGAGTCTGTAGGTAATGGACATACAAAGTTCCATTTATAAATAAGTTTAGATTGTAACTTGTCTAAAATAAATTTTATTTTAATACCAATGTTCATTTTTTTCTTTTTTTAACTAAACCAAGATTTTAAAATGGTTATTTAAAAAAAAAAAAAAAGATTCTTTTCAGGTTTTGAAATTTATCTACACTTAAAACTTCTCATGTTCCCAAGAAAGAACCTATCCCCTTAATCTTGCATAGTTAGAATAGAGTTTGATTCAACTCTAATCACAAAATTGAGTTTATATTCTGAAGAAGAAAAACAAAAGATACATTCATTTAGCTCAAGTCAATCAGAGATCAAATGGAAAAAGAAAAATCTTAAGATCAGAATGAAATCTAAGAAAACAATAGAAACAAAATTTATTGGAATTGATTTCTTGTTCTGAATAAAAAAAGAAACGTTAGTGACAACAGAAAAAGGCAATCTATATCTACTTTTAGCTAAGTGTAAGGAAAATTTTGAATTCTGTTTATTATACATCTGATATAAAATATTTGTCTTCAGTATTTATTTGCTTTCTATGTTCAAAGCTTCAAAAATAAAAATTTTAGACTAATTTACTTTCTTTGATGAAACATTTACATAGTAAAGGCCAAATAGATATTTTTCTGGTACAATGTCAGTACAATTTATCGCCCGGTTCACACTCCACCCACGTCTATTGAACAGATGAAGAGGCTCATGCCTTGTTTCCTGTTTAGGATGCGGTTTCCGGCTTTCTCTTTTCCAATCTTTTTACTCTTACGTAGCCCCCTGCGCATCAGTGGTGTTATCGCCTTGCTTGGGGTGATATGATTAAAAAAAAAAATTTCTCTCAAATGTCATATTTCCTTATTTTAAAATCAGTAATGACTAATCCTACAGAGTATTATTTATCAAAACTACAAAACAGAACTTCAACTATGATTATATTGAGTGAATGTAACAACTTTTGGAAATAAAGAAGTGTGTATTTTTTGGTTCTGAGAAAATAGTATCCAATGAATGAAACATAATTATGAGATTTGTACCAATTTCAACTTCCATTGTCTAGAAGACAACTTCCAAATCTCTTGTGTTATGAAGTTCTCTTACAGAAAATTTGATTTTTTTCCTATTTGATCAATCTACATTTTACCAAGAAAAATACACAAGCATTAGTTTGTGGGTGTTGCTGATTATATATTTATCTATCAATTATGCTTTTAGAGCTTAAACATTTTTAAGATTTAACAAAAAGAACTTAGCTGCAGTATTACTGCAAAACAATGGACACCTGCTGAGATCAGAACACGACATAATAAAATGGATGGTAAATCATTTTATCAGAGTTTATAATGCATAGTGTCTGAATGTGTATTGCAATAGCAAAAGATGCTTTCCAAAAAATAAAAGTATTCAGAAACAAGAAAATTTAATTAGTAATGTCAATCCTCTTATGGCAGTCAATGCTTTGTAATTTCCTCACAGGCAAAGAGAAGATTTGGGACAACAGAGATATTTTTAGTTTTCATTTTATTTATTAAAATTAAAACTGTCAATTCTCAATTTAGATGCAGTTAAGATGGGTACTACAGCATGTAAACCAAAAACAGTTGTCTTGAAAATTCAATACCAAACATTTTGGAACTTCTGATGCTAAAACATTCATTCTTTAAATAAAAAAACTTTTATACTGTTAAAGACTAGTTCTCTTGTTAAAAAGCAGAAATTATCTTATAATTATAGAAAAGTTGACCTCAACTATTTTTTTCTTAAATATGATTTCAAAATGTCATTCTTTCCTTTTAAGATTATTTGACTCAAAAGGAACATTGTAGAATTGTAGATCAATATACCAACACTTTGAATCTGTCAATGTTGAACCAATTTCTGGCTGAAATCCTGAAATTCTCACCTCATTGGGAACAACTGCTATAAAACGTGATACTATGCAACATAAAAATCAAGAACTTAAAAAATACCCAAACATTAGTTATCTTTTTTCTAAACTGATCAAGAAAATGTAGAAGTCTTTCAGTTTTTTCTTTTCAATATTGTGTATACTTGCAGTCATGCAAACCCAAATGTGACCCAAATATTAAAAAAAAAAAATTTTAAAAAAGATACAAATTATTAAGTAATAAAATATTTTTAGACAAACATTAGGACAATATTTATAAATATAAGTTGAACCTGATAGCATTTCCTTCAAGTGAACTCAGAAACTGTCATCAATAGCTATTTTAGATATTAAAAAGAAATTAGTATTTTGAATTTTTAAATCAACATTTTTAAAATAGTTTTTGAAGATCATGGTAATGTACAATGTAAAAAACAAGCTTCAAGAAATATTTTAAATATGCTTATGATGAAATTAACTGCAATAGGAGTGGATTTTATGATGGGCTGAAGGAAAAAAATAGTTACAAGTTAAGAAAAATATCTAACAATCAAATCATTTTTCTTTTAACAAATGCCTTTTCTCTGTCTGGAGTCTCATTGTAAACAAATACATAGAAAAAAAGAAGTATGCTCATCAAAGCAAAAAGAAAAAAAAAACTATCTTTCCCTGAAAACAGAGTAAACAACCCAAGATTAATGTTGTTTAGCTTTATTCTCAACAATACTGAATTCAGTTTCCATCCTCTTGAGCTGTTTACCCTACCAAGGCTGAAGAGTCCATAATTAGCAGAGAAGGAATACATTTTTATTTTTTCTTATGAAAAGTGAATTCAATTCTCTGGTTGGGATTTGAATTTAAATTGTTAGCTCCATTTTTTCTATTTGTAGACATTATACCACCTGCAGATTCATACAACTTATATATATATATAAGTACTGAGTAAAAAACACTAAAACGAAAAGCATATGATAAATAGTTTAAGTTTGTCATTAGTAACATGAAATATTTTCTGCTTAAATTACTTGGATGAGGAGTTATCATTATTTACACTATTTTACAGGTATAGTATTGTCCTCATTATTATTATTGTTAAAATAAAAATGATAACAATTCACAAGTAAATAGTATAAATAGCATGAAAAACTTGAAAAACAGCATAAATTATTTTGAAGTTTCAAATATGGTGAACATCTAAAATTGAAAAGTTAATGTTATCCAATCAAAAACGCCATATTCTTATGCATGTAAAGTTATCAGATATGTGTCCAAATGCTGCAATATAACTTGTGTGGGTTTTCCAGATATGAAATTGAAGCTCCAGTAATACAAAAGAAAACTTACAAATTCTCAAGTTATTTCATCTGACAAGTAATAAGCCATACCTGAAATGGAAAGAAAATTTGTTTAGATGATAAATGTATTTTTATGACTTCATGTAGAGTGAGCAGCCATTATGAAATATAAATAAATGGCAGAACTGCCCAACAAATCAAATTGACAAAGTTTTCAATAAACAATAAGAAAAAGAACAAGGTAAAAAATAATCTAAAGCAAGCAAACAATATATACAAGGAAAATTAACAGTAATAAGGTAAATCAAGAGTGATAAGGCAAAAAGTTCACAAACTAAGAATTGGGGGGTGACACACAAAAGCAAGTTTGGAGAAGCGAACATAGTATTCTGATTTCAAGACAAGACAGATCAGGACTGAGTCAACTGAAACTAACAAGTGGTCTATCTTAATGGCTAAGAAGAATGCATTTGTGTGCTTCTCTATAAATTAGGAAGGGGGGAAAGTGTTTTTTTCCAGTCATTCTAGCAGAAATTGGATGTTTTATTTTGTTTTGTGAATTTATTTCGATCCAACCTCATTTCATGTATTTAATTTTTATATATTATTGTAAGCAAAAAAAGGATATTTACTCATAATGAATAGGGGCTTTTGTAGGTTCCCTGAGAAGATGTGGTATTATGGTATATGTTGGAGTGAATGGAGAGGGATGAGTTCTTGTGGTGAATGAGCAAATTGGAATGGATTAAAGGGTCATGAATCTGATGAGCTAGATCTAGGACAGTTAATGCTGACTAGCCACTCTCCACTTCCTCTTTAGCCTTGTGGCAAATTTTTTAACTTTAAAGACAATAAATCAACATTCCAGCATAGATTAGTACACTTCAAATGTTATTATAGTGGATACTTTTGATTTTAAATAAATGCTCGTTTTATTTATTAAACAGTTTGTATTACTTCAATTAGCCTGCATCATTCAGATTTGATAACTCAAAGTGGGGCATCTATTTTAAATGCTATGTATCCACTATAAAATGAAGCTGCACTCCTTTAACCACCATAGAGAAACTTTCCTAGCTTCCATCAGTATGGATCACGCTAGTCTCCCAGAAGGCAACACACTGCACTTCCTCAGCCTCACTCTCTTAGCCAACTCCAAGTAAAATAACTATAACAGATCAATAGCTAGATCTACTGCTAGAAAGGTTGGGTCACTGTATTGGGCCAGTAAGTTCTTGTTAGAATCCATTAAATCTACCATTCGTCCATGCATTAAATACTGTTGCCATATCTGGTCAGGTGCTCCTGCTATTCAACTCGCGGTTCTCAACGAAATCCAAAGAAGTATCTGCAATGTTGTAATCAATCCAGATTTGCACCTTGGATTCAGTCTTGGATTCTCACCAACCGGATGTGGCTTCTGTCTTTTCTAAAAATATTTTCATGGCTTCTGTTCTGACAAGCTAATCTTCCTGGTGCTCCATCTACATGAATTTACTCAAACTAATAGGTTAGCAAGCAAGTCCCACTCTTTTTTTACAGTGAAAACAACAAAATGTAACTGCCACTTCTACTCTAGAAGTCTTTTCTCCCACTTCCTGACAAACTCTTCCATATATTTGCTTTCTATGATAGCTACAATCTACAGAAGTTTAAGTGCAACATCAATTGCCAGCTTTCATCTCCTTGATTCCCATCTTTCTTTTATGCTTTCTGACACCCCCTGTACCTTTGTTTTTTTTCTCCTCTCATGTAACCCCCTTCACACTAGTGGCAGTACTGCCTTGCTTGGGGTGAAATGATTATAGAAAAATAAATAAAAGAAATAATTATGTGACATTAAAATAAATCTTAATTCTTTTAAATGACAAATTATGAAATATTTAAAATATATTACAGAGAAAAATATTCTGTGTCATAATTTAGAATTTAAAAAAGTGTTTTGTGTATCTGCAGTGATGCAATTGTAGTAACTACTGTCATGATCTTTCATAAAAAATCTGATCTGCAAAATAAATTTTGGATCAATTTTGTTCAGTCATTTCACATACTGATCTAATTTTATTGATTATGACAGCTGAATTTTTTTCACAATATTAAACATGAACTTACATGACTAAAATTGAAAATATCCAATGATCAATTGCTGAACTAATTTATGGCTATAGAAGAAATATATTTTAATATTCTCTACTTGTACATATGAATAAAAATTAAATATGCTATCATAGGATTTGAATTTATAACAATTTTTTTCATCATTCTACAACTACTCAGATTCCCAAGTTTAAATATGAAGGAAGCAAATAAAAACAAATGGAACTTGTTCAGTTGTTCCTCACAGCCAAACTGACTCATCAATAAGTCACCAATGCAATTTTACTTTTTAAGATAGTAACACTAATAGTGACTACTTGAATAAAATACATCAATAGCAATGGTGTCTCCAGCTAATGGCTTACTATTATATGAAAAGCATAAAACTAAATGCATTGTCATCAGTAAAAAGAGGATCCCAAAATGCCAACTTACAGGTTAAGAATACTAAAGTCAAGCAGATGCAGATATTTGAATACCTGGGAAGTGTTTTAACAGAGAATGGAAAGTGCAGCCATGAGATCTGAAGGCATATCGGCATGACCAAAGATGCATTCTAAAAGCTAAGCAAAGTATTGAGAGACCAAAAAATTTTGTTGGAAACAAAGACAAGAGTACTAAATTGTTATGTGATGTCTGTCTTTCAATATAGCAGCACATTCTGGAAAATCTCATCAAAGATGAAGGAAATACTTGAAGCAACTGAAATAAAAGGATACTGAGGATAGCATGGACCGAGCATGCGAGCAACAACAAGGTTTTGGAGTGAATGGAAATGTAAAGGAAATTTATACTTAACATCAGGAAAAGACAGCTGAAGTTTCTGGGACATAACAAGAGAGGGCTTGGAGAATCTGTTACTCACAAGATAGAGGAAAAGAGATAAAACAATGCATGAAATACTTGATGGGGTTGGGCAAATGGATGGCACGGCATAGCAGCGTTTGGAAGGAGTAACAAGAGAAATAGGTATTAAGGGCTATAAGGATGACGTGGAAGGCCATGATCACCTGTGTCCTGAAGAGAAACGGCATATAAAAGAAAATATGCAGGAGATATTTCTGCAGCACACTGTATATATTGGGAGAAATATATTCCACCATAATTAAAAGGAAAGCTATTTAGCAAATCAAATTCAGAAACTTTCAAACTAGGTAAAAAATGTATTCATATGCAAATAGAGAAAAGTAGTGTGCTTCATGTAAAGGCCAAAGCCATGAAATTAAAAATATTTCAGCTTAGCTATTAAATTCTGTAAATAAGTGCTTTCATAGGAAATCAATTTAAAAGTTTTGGAAAATAAAAGGAAACAATCTTTATAACACTAAATCATATGATCACCATCTTAGTTTTCAAATGTAGTTATAATCTTGTATATAAATAAAAGCCATATAAAACAGATAATCTCATCCTTGAAGGGAAATTTCTAATATTTTTATACCATATTGTAAACATTTTGAGAAGCTTATAGAAAAAGAGAAAGCATCTGTAGCTGTAATCTTTGAAAGCTTGAAATAAAGCTAAATGAGAAATGGGATTAAAATTTTGAACTACTTTAAATTTTCCACTAAGATTTTTTTTATATTTCTTAGCTAACATCATAAATAAAGGAGTCTTGATTGTCAGGATGAGAGTATTTGTTGATATTCTAACATGTTTGCTATAAAAAGAGAGATGTATTTGTCATATGCTAACATATTTATTAGAGACACAAGAGTATTTGTAATATGCTAACACATTTAATATAGAGACACGAGTATTTTTCTTATGCTGACATGTTTACTATAAAGAGACATGAATATTTGTCTTATGTCTCTTTATACTTAACATGTCAGCATAAGTATTTGTCTTATGCTGATATGTTTACTAATAGAGTGGCATTTTAAAATTGTATTATCTTTACCCCTGCAAAATTTGACAATATTTTAATATTTTTTATGTGAAAGAGACATCTTATTTTCCTATTGCTATAGGGTCTTTCTGATTTTATTTTCTAGAAAATAACCCCAAAAATCAACTATTACTATTTTGAAGCAATGGTATCAGATAATATTTATATAAATGTTGCTACCGTAGTTCATATCAGAAATCACTACAATTTCTGGGTGAGAAATCTTTTAGAACAACACTGAATGTACCTGCAATTGTATATTTTGATATATTCTTTTTATTTTTTATAGGACATTTTCCTCCAGGATGTGAGAGATCATATTTCTGCATAACTTGTCTTTTGTTGCAAGAAGTAACTTTATTCTTTACCACTCTCTTTGTCATTGCTCTGTCATCCATTCACAGAAACTTATTAAGTAGGTTATTTGCTGTTTCCTCCTGTGTCAATATATCCTGTGAGCATTAGATTTACCAGATCATCTTCCCACATTGTCCCAGAATTCTAGTTGTCTGTTTCTGATTTTATAAGTTTCCTTATAGTTCCTATTTTCCTTAAAACTTCTTTGTTGCTCACATGATCTGTCCATGTTATTCTCAGCCTATATTGATGTCTAGTTTAGATATAAATTATCAATAGGTGACAAACAAACTATAATCAGTTTCCTCTGTATAAGTTAATGGCTGATACTTCCTAGTTCAGTTAACATTCTAATGATAACTTTTTATACTAATATTCATCTAATACAAGATCCATTCAATATAGAGTGCTACTATGTGCTGTTGTATCAGTGTAAGTAAAGGCAAGAAGTAATATTCATTGGGTTATGCAGGAAAGATAGAAATTAACCTTAGACTTGAAAAGGTCAGGATCAAAGTTATTGGGAAGTCTGTTCCATAAAGTAGCAGCTCCTGAGAAAAGATTATCTGAATGAACTTCCTTATTACTAATGGAATACAATGGGAATGGTGAGGATTCACTTGTGTATGTGACATAGTGGGTCTCAGTTGTAAAGGTCAGGGCTGGTGGGCCTAAGAGTCGTAGCTTATCAGAATACATGCCAAAGAAAATAGCAATAGAACTTGTGATGTCTCATCTGTAGAAAAAAGGTCTTAGTGTATAAAATAATCAACTACAAAATCCTGAAGATATTTTTTTTAACTATTAAGACAGGCATGTAAGGACTGGGCAGTTCAAACTCAGATATGGCAACAAGACTTCATTTTTAGCTTGGTATGGTTCTTGTAAAGATAGTCAAATTTATAATATGTGTCTAACCACCTGATTTATTAAGTGATAAAATAGACCGTAGAATAACTAAATATCTCATTACATCTTTAGAAATCATATAACAAATGAATATAATTATGACTTGACTTTACAGAGAAAAGATTTAACCTCTGCTAGCCAGTAAGGTATATGGGTGAACCAACTGGAGAAAGATTTCTTAGAAAGGTAAGTTGCCTCATATTTTTATACCATCATGTCTCACTGTTGATGGCTTCTGTTGTACCTTGGTAGCAGTTGATTCTATATGAGAATAGGTGATATCAATTCATGCAACAATAAAACTGATTCAGAATGAGATTATAAAGTGTTATAATCAATGTGAATGTAAGATTATATTTAAGAAAATATTTAAAAGTCATTCAAGTTTCTGCTTGGACTATATATAGAAATAAAAGTGAAAGAGAAAAGATATTTTTAAGTAAGAAGACCCAAGCTCATTTTATTTTTATTTTTTTACTTTTCTTCATATAAGAAAATTATATTTTTTTTATGATATTTGGTTAATAGTTATTATTCATTTTATTAAAGAATACTGTACATCCTGACTAAAATGTTTATTAAATATAATAACTGATTCTGATTTTTAAATCAGATTTATTTCCAATTTAGTGCACAATAATTCAATTTAATTCATTCAGAATCATTAACATACATGTGTGAATATTGTATTAAAACATACAAACTTTGTACTTGGTTTGGGATTTCAAATAAGTTGATAAAAACTGAATTCATTTCTGAGGATGAAAATTGATTAAGCCAGTTAGGATAAGATAAGTGCAAAAATGAATGCAAATGTTAAAACTTCAATATCAAATTTGCTGTCATATGTGAGTTTAGTCACATGCAATTACAATTTATTATTTGCACTTATTACCTTTGCTTCCCTGTGCCTCTTCTATAAGTACTTTCATGGCTTCTGCTCTGAAGAACTTAGATCAATGGTGCCACTTAAGCACGAATTTACACAAGATACTAGATTAGCAACTAGGTCCCACCCTTTTACAGTTAAACAGATAAGATGTAACCGTAATTTCTACTCCAACAGCTTCTTTTCTCATGCTTCCCGGCTGTGGAATTCCCTTCCACATGTCTGCTTTCCCAACAGCTACAATCTCCAGGTGTTTAAATGTCGGATCAATAGACACCTCCTATCACACTAACTTTCAATTATTCTCCCAACACTCATCTACCCAACCCTCATTCTCGGTATTCTTACCCTCCTATCACCTACCCTCTGACATTTCCTATATTTAACCATCCTTTCTTCACTTTGTGTAACCCCCTGCGCAGTAGTGGCAGTGAAATGTCTTGCTCGGGGTGAAATGCTTATAAAAAAAAAAAAAAGAAAAAAAAAAGATTAATTACAGTTTTCTAAAAGTTCAATGGAAATTTCATAATCTGGCTTTTGCAAAAAACTGACTTATTACTAACAATAATCTTCATTTATACACAGTACAAATATGGTATACAATTTTATATATCAGATTAATAGAAGGAAACAAAATCCTATGTTATGCATTTTGTTCTTAAAAAGAATCATTATATATATATATATATATATATATATATATAAAAACAAACATAAATCCCATCTATCTTAAATACCAAATTACTTTTTATAGTTTTAGTTCCATATTTTTTTTTATACAAAATTAAAATACACATAATCCCCACTTATTTTACATATAAAATAAAATATTTGTCTATATTTCTGAGATGAGGTATTTACATTATTTACATTGAGGAAAATCTACCTAAGTGATCAAAATAAGGGGTTTGGTTCAAAATGCCAGAGTATATAATGGCCAAAGTGTTGTGAATAGAACAATAAAAATGAGGACAACAGTTTGAACAATGTAAATAATAAAATAAAACCTTTAATCCTTGTTTATTTCAAATATAAAACAAATCTTATCTACCTATATATATATATATATATATATATTATTAAATAGTTTTAGGTCTATTTTTTTATATAAAATTAAAAAAATAACCAGAAAAACCTTTCACCCATTTGTTTTTACACCTACTGTTTCATTATTCCATATTGTAACAGCTGTAATCTTGTTAGAAAAAATACATTTATCCCTGTTCATTTAAATATAAAACATAAAACCCATTTATTTCAAATAATTTTTTTTTGTCAAATAGTTTTAGGTCTATGTATTTTAATATGTATTTTTAAAAACATTCCATTATTTCCCATTTATTTTAAATATAAAATATAAATCCTGTCTATTTTAAATAAAATCTTTTGAAAAAAAAAAAAAAATAGTAATCCACATATATGAACTCCCCCAGCCTTGTATTAATCAGATATTTTTGTTTTATTATTTTATTTTTATTAATATTTAAATTATGTAATGATCAGTCTTTACTCAATGCCTGAAGATTATATTGTAGATGAAACTGAGCTGAGCTACTGGTAAGGAATAAAGTGTGTGTGTGTGTGTGTGTGTGTGTGTGTGTGTGTATATATATATATATATATATATATATATACTTGCCTATAACTATGATCCTAACAAGTGTTACCACTCCATTCAGGGTCAGAATATTGTGGAGTGCCATGATTGCCAATGTCTTGAAGAGACATGGCACATAGAAGAACCACCTAGCCAACCTCATTTATCTCTCTCCCATTTTTGTTTTTACCCATACTGTTTCATTATCCCATCTTGTAATAGCTGTAGTCTTGTTAAAAAAAGGAGATATGTTGCTGATCACAGATGGAAATTTACTTTAAAAAATGCTGACATTAATAGAACTAGGTATGAAAGTTTTTCAATAGAACTTGTATATCAAATAATTTTGAACACTTATTATATTTTCCATTGGTTTCCATTTATGCCAATAAAACAATTTTTCTATAGAAAGGTAAGAATATATTGAAGAAAATATTGTTGTGAAAAACATTAAAGTTTTTGGTACATGGACAGTCAGCTTAGGTCAGGCTTAGGGCTACTGCTGGTAACATGTAACTCAGTACAACCTACTGCATGGATTAGTGGTTGGCATCTAAATGAGCTCTTTTACTAGTTTTTCTGCTGGTGAAGAGAATGGCGTGTCAGCCAAACAGAACACAGAACAAAACCTTTAAAAAGACAGATGATGAGATTCTTATAGGAGCCAATGAGATTATATATATATATATATATATATATATATATATAAAGATTAAACTAATACACATATAAAATTTGTCACTTAGCTGGTTGCAGTTATATTGAAGTGCCTCAACTCTTTGTAAATGGTTAGTCCACTCATGAAGAGCTGTCAGAAATCTAAGATGGGGTCTCAAGCCTTCAATGGCAACTGTCCTAGAGATGGTATCTTGATAAAAAAAAAAACACTGTTTACTTGCATTACCATAACAGTCTCAGTTGGGAATCAGGAAAAAAAACCTAGTCTTGTAAAAACTTGATTCAAATCATTATGACAAATCCTTTGTCAGGCAAGACCCACCTTGCCTGACAATCACAGTCCTCCCTCAACAAAAAACACAGCGAAAAATAAACCTGGCTAAAAATGGAAAAGGCAGAAGTTATTTTTAAGTACAAAGAACCAAGCATTTTTTTTCTTCTTTTCATTTAAGAATTTTCTGTCATTAAATTTGATTGGACATAATCTGAGGATATATTCCAATGTCATTACTATGCTGTTTGTATTAAATGCAATTTGTAACATTTTCTGTGGTATTTAATGACAGAAAAATAAGACATTTTTATTTTTCTAAAGAACAAAAATAAAGTAAAAAAGTAGCAAAATTCATAAGGAATTGACAAATCATAAAATCTATTTGTGACAATGTCCCAGATTATTGAGTACAGTGATTAACTTGTAAGACTAGAAAATAAATTACTACAAACACATAAAATTTGTAAGAAGTTTTTCTTATTAGCATTTATAAGCTGCTACTAGTTGAGATAAAAGTAATCTTTTGATTAGAATACTCAGTATCTTCCACCAAGTGTTCCAAGAAACCTTTCCAAAACAGAAAATATGGTCAGAATAGGAATGAAAGCAGTGATGACATCTACACAGAAGCCATTATAAAAATTCAGTATTTGGAATTAGTAAATACTAAAGACCTTGGTATATGGATCAGTTATAATGAATTTAGTATAGGAGATAAGAAAACTGAATATAGAATAGGCTGCACTAAGGATAGTTTTGCCCAATACTGCAAGTTGCTATAAAACTGAAAGATCAACTTGAAGACTCAAGTTATGGTCTTAAATAACCTTATCAGATTAAAGATTTCATATGGATATCATGCATAGCACTAAACCCATTCAGAAATACCTAAACTGTCAGCTATATATATATATATATATATATATATATATATATACACACACACACACACTTTTTAAGATCAATGATTATAAAAGGCATTGATCAAGTGAAGCTGAAGTATCTTGGCAAAGATTATACTTGTTTGAACATTGTAAACTGACACTATAGAATCACAAAGAACTATACCAAATAACAAAAAAACCCATCACTTAAGGATTACCAAAAGCAACAAAAAAATGAAATGCACATATAATTGAAAGAGAAAATAATGTTATAATCAAGATGTTAAACATTCCACACCACTTCAAATACAAGGTTAAGAAAAAAACCTATCAATATTGGTAAGACCAATAAAAGCTATTGAACTTGAAAAACCTACGGGGAGTGTGCAGATGAATCCACTCATAAAAAAGCCAAGAAGTTTCACCTGCCAGTGACTATGATACAAAAACAGAGACAGACTTATTTTGTCAGTAATAACAGAAAATGATTGATGGAATAGCCCAGATTTGCAAACATATAAAGTCAGAAGGGAACAAAAACAAACATATAAAGTCAGGAGAAGTGAAGAGGAAGCCAGTGAGGTGAGATTTATGGCCCTGTAAATCTGTGATGTTTTACTTTTGTTGTCAATTTCAAATCCTCATTTGTACCCTCTTACTTCTTAAAATAATGATCAGCTTTCATATTTATGATTCTTATTGCAATATTTGCTCATAGTTAAGCTCAAATATTTAACAATGCAATAAGGGAATTTCTACAGATATTTATTGTTGCTATAAACTTATTTACTCATTAGCTTGATAATTAAGATTCATTAAAAAATTAAAATAGAAACATCATGAAATTTTCATGCATATTCTTAGTTAATAATTCTTTAAATTCAAAACATTTAATGCAAAGACTAAAGGTAAATTTGGAAATGTCTGTTTACATATAAGCATCATCAGTTTTCAGTTGATTTTAATCTAAAATTATCATTGAATAATGCTTGATCGCTATAATTAATATTCAAAATTGAGTGAAGTGCATCAGTGAAAATTATCTGTGTGAAATTAATGTTTTATTTATAATTATATTACAAAATGTAAATTTATTATTAGACATTTTTAAGACTTACTTTTAAGTTTCTACATAGGTAATTATTTAGTTTAGTCTGTTCACACAATTGAAGACATGGTGAAAATTAAACTTATTACATTAGTTAAATGGTTTGAGAAAATTTTGTTAACCACTGCACAATGGTAAGCATCCCTCCTGACTTCTCAATTTACCATTTCATTGTTTAGAAACAAAAAAAGAAAAGGCCTGAGCAAGTGGAATGGTCAAATAACTGATTTCCTTTAATGATTTCAGCTTCTTGTCAATATATGACTGAACTGAAAAGAAAATAAGAATGCACTCAGAAAATAACAGGTTTCCTTTTTTTGACTTTTTAGCTACATTGAAATATGAACTCATTTGTATCAACTAAAACATTCCTAAAAATAATCCCTGTTCACAAACTATTTTTTTCAGTTCTCAGATTTTTCAAGTTCTCAATTCTTTAGCCTTGAACATGAATTTAAAAAATGTATTCTTAAATGAAATAAAGCAAGTTTTACTCATTGTTTTTTGTCTATTTTGAATAATGATGTATAATTTATAAATTTATAATTCAAGTAGTGGCTCATGAAATTTGTTTATACAAAGATCTTATACTAAACAGATTTTAGTTTTGGTGATACTAATATCAATATTTTTAGCAAGAAAAGTAATTCCCAGAGTGTCTCATTTGTTAGTTTACCTATAGTAAAACAATTGTCTATTAGGCTAAATAATTAACAAAAAATGAGAGTTTATCAAAAAATTTCAGTCATTTATTATCTACTAGCTATATAGCCCAGGCTTTTAGTAGTTATGTTGAAATGGTATGGTCAAGTGCTTATTCAAAAAGCTCCAGTATTAAGTTGTCATGATGTGTAAGTTAAAAACATGCAAAGTAAGTACTGGTTTTGTTGTATTTGTAAAACAGAATTCATGCTTAGTCAATTTTGTCAATAAACCGAAATAATGCATGTACAATTGAAAGAATGGAGATGGGCATTACAGGAGCCTGTAATGTAATGCAATGATATGATGCAGAAGAAGTAGATGCATTGTTCCTACAATGTTGGAGGGGTTGGCACCTTGTAGAAAATATGAAATTGTTATGGCATATGATAAAGTAGAAGTTATGAAAAAAAAGATCCAATTTTTGTTAGAATACAAGTAAGCATTTCAGAGAAATAAATGATTGAAGCATTTCAGAGAAATAAATGATTGCGAAAAGTAACATTTTCTATTAGTTTTTGCTGCATTGTGTGTCAATTGAAATTTTTATTTGAATATCAAGGCATCAAACCTTTATCTACCAGTGACTCGATTTTGGTTGAGTTTGAGGGAAGCTACTTGAAGAAATGCATAAAAGCATGCAAAAGACCAACTAAAATTATGTTGGTCATTGATTTTTGATGAATCTGTGTACATCAAAGGTTTGGACTTTGATGTACAAGTTACTCAATTTTGTTTGAATTAACATAACACACCTCAGAGGAAAAGAGTTTGTAAATTCTCACCCACGTCTATTGAACAGGTTAAGAGGCTCATCCCTTGTTCCCTGTTTAAGATGTGGTTTCCGGCTTTCTCTTTTCCAATCTTCTAACTTTGTTTTTTTTTTTTTTTCAATTGGAGTAGATAGATCTATCGCCCGGTTTACACTCCACCCACATCTATTGAACAGGTTAAATGGCTCTTCCCTTGTTCCCTGTTTAGAATGTGGTTTCCGGCTTTCTCTTTTCCAATCTTTTCACTATTACGTAACCCCCTGCACATCAGTGGCGTTACCGCCTTGCTCGGGGTGATACGATTAAAAAAAAATTTTAAAAAAAAGCATTTCAGTGATTTCTGCCATACCCTGTAAATCGATTTGAAAAGTGTTTGTGTTTTGCATTTTTAAGGTGATCCCAGTACTTTTGGAAAAAGTCTGAAAAATAAATCAAGTGTTGACCCAAGACTTTGGAATATATTTATTACTATGAACATTTCCATACTTGAGTAAACATCTTTAAAAAAAAAAAAAAACGTGAAGGTAAAGAGAAATTAAGTTCAACCAGCTTAGAGATAGACTAGTCCTTATTAAAGAAAATGTGCTGGCCAACAGGAATTTAATCTTTTTCCACCAGGGAAACTATTTTGTGTGCCTTTTACCAATTAGGCTACAAGAAGCCATCATAACAAAGCAAAGTTCAATTATCTTATTTAAGAAATGCACAATATGACCTTTCAAAGTCTATACAGTAGTAAGCATAAAGATTAGAAGGATGTTAAGAAAAAGTCTAAATATGAAATAACTTTTATTTTAAAGTTTCAAAGAACATTTTATCAAGGGAAAAAAGGATATAAAGTAAATTATAAAGTTATAAGAATAATTATATAACATTAAAAAAAAATAGATGATCAAAAACATCAAACGACTAAATAAATTCATAAAATTTAATAATTATTTTGCATTATTGAAAATATTTTAGGATAAGAATATAAAATCTGGTATTTTACTAAATTACACAGGCTCTTTATTGGCTCTTGCATTGTAAACATAGCAAAAAAAATCTGACATCATTGGAACTTAGAAAACTGATAGTCAAGTTATATAATGAAGATAAACTCTCGAATGGGGATATTTCAAAGAGTGTGTGGAAATATAAAAGTGTTATTCATAGTATTTTAAGAAAACTTGAAGAAACTGGGTCATGTGAAGCCAAGAAACCTCCTGTCAGGCCTAGGAAAACTACTGCAAGGGACGACAGATGGATTGATAAAGAATAAAAAAAGAGCTAATGCTAACCTTGGCATTAAAATATCAAGGCACACTATTTCCCGAAGATTTATGGAAATAAGTCTGAACAGTTGAGTAACCTCTATGAAGCCTTACATTTCTAAAAAGAATCAAATGAGCCGATTGAAATTTGCCACTGAACACCTTATATGGACAGAAGAACAGTGGGATTGTGTTCATTTCAGCGATGAGTCAAAGTTTAACCGGTTCGGTTGTGATGGGAGAAGGGCCGTTCGATGCAGTCCTAAGGAATGATATTTGCCTCAGTGCACTAAAAGTAGCGTTAAATTTGGGGAAGAAGTGTGATGGTGTTTGGCATGATTTCAGCTGCTGATACAGGACCTCTTGTTAGGCTACACGGTAAAATTAATGCAACTGTATACAAAGAGATATTGAAGAAACATGTACCTAATTTGAGAACTGCCATTAATCAACCAGCTGTATTTATGCATGATAACGTGCCTTTTCACACAGTGAAGTCTGTTAAGACATTTCTTTCTGAGGAGGATGTTATTGTTATGGAGAGGCCTGCTCAAAGCCCAGACATGAATCCTATTGAGAATGTTTGGAAGTTACTAAATGAAAAGAAAAAGGAAAAGAATCCAACAAACATCAAAGAACTACAGACTAATTTGAAAGGAGAATGGGGAAAAAATATCTGTTAATGAATGCAAGATATTAATTTGCTCATGTAGCAAAAGAAATCAAGTTATTATTGAAAGTAAAGTTTTTTCACATCAAGTACTAATGAATACATCATATCCAAATAAAAACAGAATTCATAATTCATTATAATAGTGTGATTTTGTTAATCGTTCTGATGTTTTTGATCCTCTGTTTTTTTTCAAATGTTATAATTATTCTTATAACTTTATCAAAATAAGTTTGAGCTTTAAATTTTGGAATTATGTAATTTTCCTTTATTTCCTTATTTTTCCTGGATAAAATGTTCTATGAAGCTTTAAAATAAAAAAAATTATTTTACATTTAAACTTTTTCTTAACATTGTTCTGATCTTTATGCTCACTACTGTACCTGCTGACTATTTTTTCATATTGGAAGCATAAAGTTATTTTTTAAGCAATTAATGGATTTTGTTTCATGACAAGTCATGTTTATGTACAAACTATAGCCTTAATAATGTACCTAAGACTTAAAAAAAAAAAAAAAAAAAAAAAAGCATTTATGTTACAAAATAAACATTGATTAATACACTTAATGCTGTGTGTCCAAGCTGCATTCACCCTGGTTGGTGTTGAGCCAGCTTTCTCCCCAATGGAGAAAGTTTCACTGGGATTTGTTTAAGGGCAGGGTCCCAAGTCCTGCCCTGTTACTTAAATCATAACTGGAGAGAAGGGACGGA
Source organism: Ascarosepion bandense (assembly GCA_037127315.1). Taxonomy (NCBI): domain Eukaryota; kingdom Metazoa; phylum Mollusca; class Cephalopoda; order Sepiida; family Sepiidae; genus Ascarosepion; species Ascarosepion bandense. The sequence goes on along the minus strand of JBBBDQ010000694.1, from coordinate 2,634,870 downwards.
TTAATACCTTTCCCAAGGGTACCAGTGCGTAAGTGAATGCAGGGTGTTCAAATGGAATTCAAACTCGGCTCACCGATTTCTCTTTCTGAGCTGACATCTACTGCACCACAATGCACATCTGTCAATAAATGCTTACAGCAGCTGGTATTCCCAGTCACCCATCTAAGTACTGACCAGGCTCAACGTTGCTTAACTTCGTTCATCGAGTGAGAACTGGTGTATTCAACGTGATAAGCACTTAATGCTGTGAAGAACAACAGACTGAAGGTTGAAAATTTTAGATAAAAAATTCAGTTAATGTGTATTTGATGCACTCCATATATGAGAGAGATTAGATTGATAGGATAGCTACAGTAGTGCAACATTCTTGTAGACCACATAACAAGGCTGAGGAGTTCAGATCTTCAGCTATATGTTATACTTAGTAACAATAGCTAAAATTGTTGTTTATATATCAAAAAGAAAAATATAAAATAATATGGCATATCATTGCAACAAACTGATTTTCAATTAAATTGTAGACAATTCATGAGGAAGTCATTATTTTTCTAAAGAGAATATGATTACCTGATATGTTATCATTTGTAAGTCATTGAGTTTTTAGTGTCATTTACTTTTGAGCTGAGAATTTTGTTTTAGGGTTGCCATTAGTTTTCCTGGAAAAAAATTAGAAAACTTAGTAAAGTTAGAAAATATTTTCTTGCTTTTTAGTTTTTGAATACCAATTGCACAGCATGTGGTAAACATTCAACATGACAATAGGTGTCACATGTGGTGCATCACTTTGCACAGGTCTTTTTATAGCAAAAAAAAAAAAAAAAAATGTGGAAATTTTTAAATGCATATATAATGCAAATTATTTTTATACTTGAATATTTTTCCATTATAAACTTCTGTTAAATGACATTAAAAGAATCTCAAAAACATTTCTAATGCTTCTTTTATAGAAAATGGTAATATAATGGTTAAATAACAACAATACATTTAAAAAGTTAAGCGTAACCTTTAATCTAGTTTAAAAGATTAGATGTTTTCAACTCATAAAATTGACTTGTGCACCACATTGTGACCTTTATTTAATGTACAGTCCATCACTGAGTTGGAATAATGTATTTCTTTGTATAAAAGGTAGAGCACATTTAGTTTTTTTTTTTCCTAAATATAAATTATATTAAAAAAATTGTTATTCAGAAATAATTCAATAAACACTGGACACAAATGAAAACCTAAAAGAAAAGGCTGCATTTGATTACTGCAGACTATAAGCTGCATTTGTTCAAATCAGAAAAGAATTTTATTATTTTATCTTAAAACTCTTCATTGGAGGAACACATAAAAAAGATATAAAGAAATCAAATTTTGGTCCAGTCTACACATTATTAAAATTCAAAACTACATTTGAAAAGCACATACTAAAATGAAGTGTACAAAAAAAAAAAAAAAATTACTAAATGAATCTAAAAGGTCAAGCAATAATCCCTCAAGAACAAAAACGAGCAACTATTGTGATATTGGAATATGTAAATGAAAGATATTTCTAAAATACTTAAAACAGTTTCAGTATTATTTCAAGGTTTCATATAAAAAATGTCTGATGTAAAATTACCAGATGAAACAAGTTGGGAATATTATGTCCAAAAAATAAAACCTACAAAAATTAAAAAATGAAAACTATTGTTTGTACAGAAAAATTTTTTTGATTATTTCAAGGAAGAAATTAGTTTGTGTAATGAATAGGATTATTATCAATTCCAAAAATAAAACTGAGATGACAATAAAGAATGGGTTTCAAGCTTAGCATGACAGGAAATGTAATAAAATTAAAGTAGATGCTAATGATGATTAAACTGGAGACAACAACACATCAAATATATCCTTAACAAACAGAATAAAAAATGAAATTGGTTATCATTAAGCAAGTAAAAAATTAAATGCATCTATAGTAACTCTTTTTTTCAATATTGCTAAACTCCTTACTAATTATATTTACATAATTGTGCTGGAAATAGAATATCTCCAGAAATCAACAAGGCCCATTATGCATACAAAAGACAGGTGTAAATCCAACATGCACTTTGAAACAGAGTCATAAAACTAGTGTCAATTAAACAAGTGTTGCCATTTTCATGTAAAAAACGCTATAAAATTCATTTCTGTTTAGTTTCTTGTTAGCAAATGGCATCAAGCAAATTTAGTTTGACAAAACTTCATAAAAATAATCACTTGTCAAAATTAGAAATTATTATATTCTTCTGTCTGAATTTCTCAAGAGTTATTAAATTATTGTCCCCATCTTTGTTGTTATTATCACAACATTTTAGCTATTGTCCCCTCTGATCTTCAGGTGTTTGTTGATCCAGGTAACCCTCAAAATTTAAAAACACTTGAAAAAATCCAGAGAGCAAAATGGTTGAAATGTTGTGATAAGAAAAACCAGTCTAATAATTCAAATATAAATAATGGCATGTATTTGCAACATTTCTGGTACATGCATTTTAAGTTAAAGGTAAAAATATGACTCAAATTCAAATAGTTTGATGCAGTTTATAGAAAAGTAACTATCTGGATAGTGTAATAAGAGATGACAGATCATGTGACATAGAAATGAAATGCATAGGAATGGTGGAAAATGCTTTCCAGAAATTAAACAAAGTACTAAAAGATAGGAAAATGTTGTTAGAAACAAAATAGTGACTGCTATACAACATCAGTCTTCTCATCAGGCAATGAATGTTGGACAATCACTTTACAGCTGAAGATGAGTTTTTAAACAACAGAGGTGTGGTTCTATAGAAGGGTGCTGAGAATATCAGTGGTGAAACATGTGAGCAACAAGGAAGTTATAAGAAAAAAAAACCTCAAAAGATCAAAATTTGAAAGCAACAGTTGAAGTTTCAAGGACACATAATGAGGAAAACGGTTTAGAGAATTTGACAATGAGCTAATATACTGAAGGCAAGTCAATGAAAAGGAAACTTTGAGTAATCTACCTAATGAGATTGTATAAATAGGTAGCAGGACATAGACTGAGAGGGACAGTAAGGGAACAAATATCACTTAGAACTGCAAAGGATAGGAAGTTGTGGAAAGCCATGATTTTGCATGTTCTGGAAGGAGGCAGTACATAAAAGGAGAATTATCAATTATGCTAATAGGTTTAATGGTGCTGGTATCTTATGTGATCTTCATGTCTTTGTGATCTAGAGCTTAAATCTAGGCAGGATCATGGTCTACATTCAAATATTTTGTTATAAATGTGCAATTCTGACTAGATAAGAGAAATGTGTAGTTTTACACAAAGACAGGTGGTAAGCAGCTTTAATTGAAATCTAAATTTGTCATATGCTTTCCAAGTAATTTGACCTCTGTATTTCCTTTTGAATATTTCTGAAATGTAGATACCACTTTTTTTTGTACTAGTAATTATGGTGGGCAGGTGATAATTTTCAAAGGAGGTGGATTTAATTGAAAATTGAATTTGTGAGAGAGACAGAAAGAGATAGAGATACTGTACTTTAGTACTAAGCTTGCATTTTGGAAACTTTAGACATTGTTGTAGATCACAAGCTGTACCAGAAACATGCAAATCACATACTATACTCATACTAATTTATTTTTAATATTTCAATGAACTGAGCTAATTTAAAGATCACTTGAGTTTAAGAACTTATAAATTAAGTCAAAGATTAAAATGATTACTGCAGCGGGTTAAATGTTCAGGTTATAATTGAGAATCTATTTCTATGTAAATATTGCTTAAATCTTATTTTTTCAATTAACAAAACTGAAACCTGCTCTTCATTCAGGACTTCAAGTTTATACTTCCAATTGAAATTTAAGACAATGTTTTATTAAGAAATTTTAGCATTACATAATCAGAAATATTTTCTAGGAGTTTGCTAAATACTTGCTTCTTTTCTTTTGTAACTACAAAGATTTCCTATTTCAAACAAACTCAAACATCATTAACTAGTTTCTTCCATGATCTTCATCAGTTCTTTACTCCTCAAACCAATATTGTTTCTTTAAGTTTGTAAATTAACTTAAGATGGACATGTCACATTTGTAGAAAGCCAATCTATGACTTATGATGAGTGTGATTGAAAAATTTAAGACATTTGTTCCATCACTTAAGTTAACAAGCGAGACATGATATTCATACAATATTTGTGATGCTATTAAGATGTTTTAGTTGATCTTTCTTTTATTTTCTGTATTTAGTCTCCTAAAAATGTTTTTTATTTATCAAATTGGCCTTGTGCCAGACACAATTGAAATCCCTACAATTCACTCCAGATCAGAAGGTTGAGAAAATAAAACTTTCTCGTTTGTATAAATAGATGAAAATTTATCAAGCAGAATAACATCAATTTGTATGTATGAAATTATTAAACTGTGAAAATGTTCTAAGAGAAAGAGTTGTAAAGAGTATAAAGAATTAAGAGTTTGTTTGTTTTAGCAAAATGTGATTTGTGCAGAAAAAGATAAGTCTACATTTCATTGTGTATATGAACAAATAGTAGTAAAATATTTGTTCATCTTTTTCTGTTGTGGATGGCAAGTACGTAAAGAGGAAGGAGTAGAGATAAACAAAGCAGCATGAAAGAAAAAAAGTGAGAGGGTGCATATATAAGTCATGAAACATGCGTCCTAGTGGTTGACAGTTTTTGTTTCATCATGGCTGGTGTTGAGTGTTCTCTGCTTCTTTGTCTCTCTGACAGACTGACCAAAAACCTGAATAAGTAGCCAACTCAATCACATGAGCAACTCCAAACACAAACTTATTTTTGGGCAGCAAAACAATATGACATAGGTCATTGGAAGTTCAATTTGTTATTTTCTGTGAGTTATTAAATCAATCCCCTTTCATTGGTTATTAAATATTTCACACAGGCTCACAAACTTTTACCTTTGTCTTTATCCTTCAGTACAGAGTCAATTGTTTTTTTTCTATTGGTCAGAATACATTTTTTTGCACACACTCACAAATTTGAAAGTATGGAAGAAAAATGAAAGTGATTTTTATTTCATATTCACCACAAGCCCATCACATAATTCTGTTTTCTGTGGAGCTCCTTGTTTGTTTTATGATCTTTCCAAAATACACCAAGTATAGCTCTAAGCATTCCTGTACATAGAAATTATATGATTGACACAATAAAACTTAAAACAAATTGTAAACAAAAGATAACAAATGTTAAAAGTAATCCACAAAGTCAAACCAACCAACAAACAAAATCCCTTATTTTTCTCATCCCAGATTTTAAAAACTCAAATGAGAGCATATCACACCACCCCCATGAAACAACACAAACATTCAAAACTCAACATTCAAAATCTTACCAAAAATGTATATGACCACACGGAAACAGATCTAATTTCTTTCTTGAAAGCAGTCAAGAAAGAACAAAGTCTTTACAAAAAGACTAGTAAAAACATGCTGATCAATGGTACTGAAAACTGGACTTTAACAAAGACAATTTATAGGCTTGATGGTACATATACAAAAATAAAACAAATCATCCCCACCTTCAATTGAAATGACTTTGGAAAAGTACTACTTGTGAGTTTATCTTATTCTTTTACCTCTGTAATTATGTTGTTTTAGTGAGTGTCAATGCACTGTTATTTTTATGTTCCAAATTATACTGAGGGGAAAATCTCTTTGTCTGTACCCTTACCCTGGACAAATGATGTTAAACTTGATTTAGTCAAGTATGCTGATTCTGAATTTGTACTCTAAATTGTTCTAGTATGTCAGAGTATTTTTCCTTTATTGATAGAAATGCTGTGTATTTATCTCAGACACTGGATACAATTCAGAGTATAGCTTCAAAATCAAGTTGTCTTAGTGTAATAAATTAGTTGTATTCTTAAAGTTAGACTGTACCCAAAGTTTTACTTTAAATAGAAACTACATTTATGTTCGACTGAGTATTTCAAAACTGGTGAAAACTATTTGTATTCCCAATACACTGATATACAGTGAAACTAACAAAATCCCAGAGATATTCGAGTGAAGAAGCATAGAAACAGTTGTCATGTCATGTATCCTTTTACCTAATAGGGTCATCATATTTACTTCAGTCAACTTGTCATTCAGTTATCAACAGTTGTATCTAGGGAAAGATATCTTGAAGCCCATTCTTTATCCGGTTAGTTTTAATTCTTAGTTTACCTTCTAAGGTGATTTCCATTTCAACACAAGAGAGCCCAGTCAGCTATGCTATTTCACATGTAACTGAAGGGAGATGGATTCATGCCTTTTCCAAGGGCACTAGGTGAACTGTGTACTTCAGAGAGAAGAGAGGCCCAGGGCTTCATGCATTTTGCTGCAATAGTCAATGTAACGCTAAAAAAGAGCTTACTTTCAGAATGAAATAACATTTGAATCTGTCTTCCATGTAAACTATCTCAAAAGGAAAAATGGTGGCTTTGCAGGTCGCACATTTAAAACAGATCTAAGAATTGGATAAACTCTCGGGAGAGACATTTTTTACATATGTCAATTTTGGCTGTCAAAGTACATAAGGTGAGAGAGAGAAGAGAGACTGCTGTAGGAAACTGAAGACATGTTGCAGTCAGAGGATTGTTTGAATTAAGGAAACCTATTGAAAGCCAGAAGAAACTACAATTTACATACATGAATAGAACTGATCTGAATTTGAACTTCTATGTGCCCTGTCCCTTCAGGAAGTAGGCGATCCTGGTTCTCCATGTCTCCCTATCCCTTGTGGCTCTTATTATGTTTGCTCCTGTTACTCCTGGCAACCCCCATTCCATCATCCACCTGATCAGGCCCTGCAAATATGTTATCCGCTGCCTTCCTCTGTCTCTCTTTCCTTCTATCTGGCCTGTCAGTATCAGGTTCTCCAAGCTCTCCTTCCTCATTGCGTGTCCCAGAAACTTCAGTTGTCTCTTCCTGATGCTCACTGTTAATTTCCTTTTTGTTGCCATTCTTTCCAACACCTCATTGTTGCTTGCATGCTCAGTTCACGATATCCGCAGCATCCTTCTGTAGAACCACATTTCCGCTTCTTCCAGTTTTGTCCTCATTTGCGATGATATTGTCTAGCATTAGCCATGTCTCCTATAAAAATAGTCTTTCTTTTCGACAGAAAATGAAAATATTACTTTTTCTCTCAAATTTCAACACAACAACCTTTATATATATTAACCTTTATATATATATTTATTAAAGAAAGAAACTCCCAAACATCTAAAACTACTGTTTTTACTCAATAACTGCCACAAATTTCTTCAGTTCAGGAGTGTCAACATAATGGTCAGTCTCCAAATGACCTTATAAGAGAAACTCAAGTAAGATAAGATCTTTATTGGAAATTCTTTCTCTATAGAATTTCAATATCATCTTTATTGATTACTAGGTCAGAGTTTTTTTTTTTTTTTTTCCCCCTAAGTTAATATTTCATTTCTGTAATATTTTCCTCATCAATCTAGCTTCTATCAGATGCTGCTGAGAATTAATACTTCAGTCCAAGCACTGGAAATGTTCTTAATAGCATCACAAATATTGTATGGATACCAGATGTCTTGCTTTTACCTCAATTGCTTGAACAAATACCTAAATTTTTTCAATCACACTCATCATAAGTCAATTATTCATAGACTGACTTTCCACAAATGTTACATGTCCATCTTAAATCAATTGCAAGAAGAAATAAGAAATATAATCCAGCCAAGAAAAAAACTTAACATCCTTCTTGCTGTCTCATTAGTTTACAAATGAGTTCCACGGGTTTTACATGCTTTGTCAAGCAACCATATTATAATTCAGCTTGTTCATTCATTGGTTAATAAGTTAGTTAGAATGTAAATCATGCCCTACCATTACTTCAGATAAATAGTAGACCATTCCATTTTTATTTTGAGGGAAGATGGATGATAATATGTAAGAAATACTGTTTGATTTAAGTAAGAAAAAGAATGCTTTTGTTTGGTAAGCCATAGAAAACGAACCAATCTATTTTAGGTTATTTAAAGCCAGGGAATATTTTTAGAGTGTAAGAATGTTTTTGAAGATAATAATCATTTAGTGATATGAGTTTAACTAATTAACCAATAGTTAAGTGGAGAAGAGATGGATTCATAACTTTCTGAAAGGATATTTGTATATAAATGAATATAACAAACCCAAATAAAATTGGAACTCATCTCTTCTCAGCCATTACCTATTACACTAGCACCACCATACATCCAAGCTTACAGCTCTGGTATTCAAAAAAAGAAAGCATAGATAGGAGAGAGTGAGGAAAGAGAGAAGATACAAGAGGCATTATAAGGCTGTCATATGTTTAACATCTGCTTCATTGAGATGGAAAATATCAGTTTTGAATCTTTTAAAAGGAGGAAAAAGAAATATCAAAACTAAATTCTGTTACATTTTCATTGTTTTAAATTATTGCTTGAAGAGTATTCAAAAACAAGGGATAAGGATTTCTTTTTTCAAATCTCTTGAGCACTTCCAATATGGTATAACTAGACAATTGGCCAAAACTAAATCTTACTCTTCATGTTTCTGGTTGTTAATTGCTTTAACTAACCGATCTCTTTTAATGAATTTTCATAGTAACAAAAAAAAAAAGTATATATAAATAACGTGACCTGACACATCCTGCCTTTATTTAATGAGGTCAACTTACGCATTTCAGGTTCATTTGATCAGGCCGACTGAAGAGTTTCATGTTCATTCGATCAGGTTGACTGACATGTTCTGCATTTATTCAGTCAGGTTGACTGACACATTGTGTATTAGTTTGATCAGGTAGACAATTAAATAACAAAATGAAAAAAAAATTCTGTGACATGTTTTGTCCTTCAAAAGAACTTCTTCAGACGAGATGCTTTATTGATGCAATCATACGTATATGTAGAGGGGGGATTAAAACACAAAGAAGCACTGTTTATAATTATACATGGCAAGAAACACTCAAACAAAGGAGCACTTAATTCTAAATTTCTTGTGTTCATTGTTTCTTGATGCCAAATGTAGCTAACATCATACATGTTTCTACTGCTTCATCTTTATTGCCATTTTTTAATATTCCACATTGTAATGGCAGTAGTTTTGTTTTAATTCTTCTTCAGAAACAAACTATATAGAATTTTTTCATTTTGTCATTCTATTACCAACCATTAGTCTGATATATAGAGCTTATATATCATGTTTTCCTATTCAAATACATGTAACACTATAACTTATTTTGGTTAAGGCACTGCCAAACATATTCCAATCATTGTACTATGTATGTTTGCTTATATTAGTTGATAACTGCAACCTAACAAACCATCAGTTGGTGATTATCTATGTTTAAAAGGAAAAAAGTTTCTAAAAGAAATTTCCAAGAAATAGTATTAGTCTTAAAACTCTTGTTTTCTCATATTTGGTTTATAAGAGTAATACTAAAATCTGATTCATTTAATACTTTGTATTCTGCATAACATTGATATAAATTTTGATAGTATAAAGAATTTTGCTCCTCACATTCCCTATGCACAGGCAAGAAGTTCAGTTAAATTTCATCCTGACATCACAATCTTCTTAAAAATGTATGTGCAACGGCACAAAATGAATTTTGGCCTTATTTGTAGGCAAGAAACATATTTGAATATCATCCTGACATTTCAATTTTCACCATAAAAATGGTGAATGTGCAACTGCACAAAATGAATTTTGGCCTTATTTGCAGCAAGCATCTCATTTGAATATCATCCTGACATTTCAATGTTCACCTGAAAAATGTATAATATACAACTACACAAAATGTACTTTGTTGTTCATACTTTATATTTATCCTTAACACAGAATCAAGTTACAATAAATTGAATGTCTTTTCTCAAACCCAAAGAGAATAAGAATTCCTGTTACATTATCCGAATTGAATTTTACATCAAAATCCAATGTTTAACACAGGAAATGAAGAGAATGGACACTTTGAATAAAAACAAAAACTAAACCAATAACTGCTGCATAAATCATTGTCATGGTAATGCATTTACTTTTTCAAGTAAAATGTGTCCTCCATCAAATTCTCAAAGGAATTGCATACACTAATAATCACAACTGTTGCATTTTAGTACCAACTATCAGCACCCATTATATCAGTCAGTTAAGTGTTATACGTGAAACACACTTGGGCGATGATGTCTCAAAAGAGACATGACTGACTGGGCAGAAGATTATCCCACAGTAGGTTGCCATTGCTTTCTGTGGTAGACTGGTTGCCAGCCAAGGCTATAGAACCCAATCTGTCCTGCTATTTAACCCATAACTGGAAGGAAGAGACGGATTAATACCTTTCCCAAGAGTATTTGTGTGTAAGTGAATACAATGGATTCAACTGGAATTCAAACTTGGCTCCCCGATTTCTCGTTCCAAGCCAATATTCCCTGCACCACAACGTACCCATTATATATGTAGCCAAAATCTCAAATTTACTCTGATCTCTCACATCTTCACCTTTATCATTTCCTGAACTAACTGAATATTTTTTTATAGTAAAAGGAGCTGAGGAATAAAAATTGCAGAATCTGGAACATATTCCTATATTTATTTTAACAAGTTTTGGCAGTCTTTATATTCTTCTTTGAAAAACAGAAAAAGGGATTATCAGTGGTCAGGAATTAACATGAGGAAAGAGCTTATATGAGTGTACACTGAGGTCAGCACAAATTGGTGATTCCATTTTGATGCTTAAACACAAGGCTTTTGTGTTATGGTTTTGAGTATTTATATATGCTGCTCATGGTGCATTATGGGTAATAAAGTCTATTATATTATCCTATCATTTAATGTATAGGTGGTAAGAATTATGTTTCAAATTATTCTAGAGGCTAATGAGTCGGAATGATTATGGATCTGAATGTGGTTATTTGTAGTTATTTTATAGCATTGTTTATGTATTTAATATTTACATTCCTTAATTCTCCCCACCATTTCTACCCATTAAGATTTTTTTGTAGAAACTCATAACACAAACCCCACCAAAGTTTGTATCCTCAAATGTGTTTGATACAAGATCAAAGAACGAAACACACATCACTTACTTGCTATCTAAGTTTCAACAACACTGGTTTCTTTAGACAAAGTTGAAAATTAGACTGTATTTCTTGTACTTTTCTTCCAAAATGAATTTTTCTGATAGAATTTCATTCTTGTCTGAAAAGGATTATTCATAATTTTGAAAAGTTGATCATTGAAATTATTTGGCACAAAATGTCTGTCGTTTTTAATTGTATATGTGATTAAAAGTAGATAAATTATGACAGATGAATTGGAAAAAAGTTTAATTTGAAGAAGTCACTGAAGTATTGTTTCTTATTTACTCAAACAACTAGACTGGCAACAAGATCCCATCCTTTTATTGTCAAAATAGTTAAATGTAACCATCTCTACTATATAGCTTCTTTTCTCACATTTCCCATTTGTGGAACTTGCTTTCCTGATGGCTACAATCTCCAAAATTCTAAATGCAATGTCAATTACCATCTCTTATCTCCTTGACTCACATCATTTCTTATCCTTTTCCCACTACCCACTGAATATTGTTCTTCTCACTTTTCCCTATTCTCACATAATTCTCATTCTTCTCTTACCCATTTCATATTGATGTAACCTTTTGCTCTCCTCTTATGTAGCCCCTGTGCACCAGTGGTAGTACTGCCTTGCGTGGGGTGAAATGATTAAAAAAAAAAAAAAAAAAAAAAAATGTAATAATGTTAGTATGGTAAAGTTGCTTTTGAAGTTTTCTTTAAAAAGAATTCTAAAATTAAGAAGCAAGATCTTAGTAGTAGTACACCACTGGAATGTTATATACTTAAGATCTGTTTAAATATTAAATGACATGACAAAATCTGTTTAAATATTGAATAACAGATAAGATCTGCTGTTTAAACATTGAATAACATAAATGAAATTTATTCAAATATTTCAGAACATAACATCTGTTTATAGATTATGACATAAATAAGATCTGTTTATATATTATATACACCCTGCAAGTAATATTTAAATTTGATTTTGATGTCAGTGGACAAATTTCTAATCAAAATAGAAAGGAAAGATTATGGAGTTGTATATATCTGTATATATCAGATGTTTACAAATATTTCTAAATGTTAGTACACTTCAGTAAAAGGCTAATGCTTACTAAGGTAGTCGGTCTGACTAATTACTGAGTAGTGAGTTCAGTCCACACTGGTTGCTCAATTCTTCTAGCTTTCTACTAAACTAAGCTCTGTAAATAACATTTCTCTAAATATTATGCATGAATTATTTTCTATCAAGTTTCTTCAGTGTTCAAAGTGTTCACTTGAGAAAAAAAAAAAAAAACAAATGGAAAGAAAAGAAACCTAACCTCAGCTGTCATATAGATGAAAAGACAAATTCCAAAGCCAATACATGAATACACATTGTGATACCTTTTGAAATAATGTTTATACTTATGCCACCATTAACAAATTGGCAGCTGGAATTTTGCATGAGAACATGATTGAATGATAACCTAAAGTCAAACAACTTTTAACAGCCACAACAGAAGGAAATATTGGATTCATGCTTACAAAGATATGATGATTTATTCAAAACAAACCATCTTATATATCTTCTATTAATTCTTTAAAACCTTTATAACAAAATCATGATAAACATTTGTTCTAAATTCTAACCAGAGAATCAAATTTGATCCTATTAAAGATAATGAAGGTCAAAGACCTTTGAGTTCATGCTGTTCTATAACAAACTGTAAAATGAAATCAATTTACAACTGAATGACTAATCATAAATAATTAAATGTCAGATAATTGTTTATGGTTTAAAAAATAATTTGCTGCATATAAAAAAATAATTTCTTCATGAGGTTTGTATCAACAAAATTTTTTTGTAGCAATTAATTTCTCACCGATATGCCATGGCTTACCTCTGTTTTTTCTACAATATTTTATTGACAATTGCTTCAATGAGCTTTTTTCCCTCTCGTGCTCTGACAGGATGTGTCTTGTCATGCAGTGGATATTGGCTCCGAACGAAAAATCGAAGAGCTGAGTTCAAATTCCAGTTTAATTTGTTGCATTCACTTACATGTAAATATCCTTAGAAAAAAGTATTAATCCATTGCTTCTCCCTCTAGCTATGGGTTAAATAGCAGGAAAGATTGGGTTCTATAGCCAAATCTATCACACAAAGTAATCTACTGTAACTTATTGCCCAGTCAGTCATGTCTCTTGAGGTATGATTGCCCAAGCAGGTATCACACATGACACTTGACTGACTGCACTCCAACTACGTGAATTTAAGTGTATTACTCGACTGGCATCTAGGTCCCACCCTGTTACCATTGAACTAGTTAAATGAAACCACCGCTTCTACTCCAACAGTTTCTTTTCTTGCACTTCTTGCCTGTGGAACACTCTCCTGTTTACTTGCTTCCCTGATAGATGCAATCTCCAAAAGTTTAAATGTAACATCAATTGCCATCTTGTGTCTTCTTGAATCCTGTTTATCTCTTGTTCTTTCTTCAATACCCACTTTCACTGTAACCCCCTTGTGCACTAGTGGCAGTTCTACCTTGCTTAGAGTGAAATGATTAAAAAATTAAAAATAAATAAATTCACTGTTACTCATAAAAATTAAAAATATTAAAAGTTGTTAGAATGAAGCTTTCATCAGACATGTAATTTATTATAATATATTGTTATGATTATTAGTTTTTATTAAGTGTCGTATTTGGTAAATTATAAATTAGAATTTATCATAGGGTACATATACATATATTTTGAGACACTGATGCATCAAAGTCATGAATTGTATCATGTGAGACTTCTCTGACCTGGTAAAGTGCAGCAATTCTATAAAGCACTGAGTTTACAAGCAGTTAGAAAACCTCAGGAGAGATGTCACCTCATTAACTCTTTACAGGTCCCTGATGTGAAGAATATTGTATGTGAATAGACTTTTCTACTATGTCCTATAAATATTACTGAGCTCATGTCAGCTGAACACATTTGCCACACCATTCATTGGCAGTTTCCAGAATGCTCTACAAACCAATTCTGGGCAACTGGGACTCAATGACACAGAACATTAACCTGCTGAAATTGACCAATCATTATTGTTAGAATACGTAATGCATAAATGCATGTAAATATTCATGAAAGCAGTAAAACATAGCAGCCTCTGGTTAATGAGTGTTTTGGCAGATGAACAGTTCCAATCCATGCAACATGAACACACCACTATGTACATCCTAAGTCGTCTATCACCCTCCTTCTGACATTTCCTATACTCAATCCCTCTATGTAACCCCCTGCGCTATAGTGGCAGTGGAATGCCTTGCTTGGGGTGACATGATTAAAAATAAAAAAATAATGTAAACAACAAACATGGACCTTCATGACCCCCCCCCCAAAAAAAAAACGAAGTATCAAAAGAACAGTTTTCCACCCCCCATAACATTGCTTTTATTTTAACTACCTTCATGCCTCAGTAAGTTTAGCATTTTAAAAAGCGATGATTAGAATTGCAATAAAACAATCATATGAAAGTAAATTTATACATTTTCTTTGTTCTTGAGAATTGACCACAAAAATAATTATATTGTTTACTGCAAAACATTGGCGAACTGCCAATTGAGTCAAAATAGTAGATAAGGATTTCTTTATATTTGGTTTACATATTTTTGCCATGTAAACACTACAACCTGCACAATGCCTTGTTGACAAATAGGGTCCATGACTTCTTAAGATCTTTGTCACTCTTGAACTCTACAATCAACCTCAAATAACTGGAATGATGACAATGCTACACATTAATAGTCAAGTTCTAATTTATGATTTCACAAACTCAGATAAAGCATTGTCTCTAGTATCAAGGTATTAACAGGAGCAATCTGGTGGGTCTTCTGCTTCCATATGCCTTGGAAGCTAAAGAATGCTAAATTGACCAGCTGAATATGCATCTGGTACCTCCTTCATTGAATGTGAATGATATTTGAGTCACTGTTGCTTGTTTATCACCACAAATGATTCTAGCTAGAAAGCCCTAGTCACAATCATTATGACCTGTTTAAGCCACTGCACTGTCCACAGGGCATGCTAATGATATGGCTTCCATCAGGTATTCCCAGTGCATATTACACATGTTGAGGAATGTCAAATTTCTCTATCATTTCAGAAACTGAATATCCTTGTTTGCTATAGCATGATAGTTTATATCACTTTGACATCACCAAAAATCTAAATGACTAGAGCTTGGATGCTGATCTATCTTCTGACCTAGCTCTTACAGTTCAGTGGAGAAGTAAGTGGTTTATGATATCCAATCCCTCCAAAACCAAATTGATGAGGTTTAATCATAACCAAACTCCAGTTTTTTCCAGTTAGAATCAATGGTTGTGCTCCCAATTAACTTCCTTGTCTTGAATGTTTACTCCAAACTTCAAGCAGAACTTTTATATATGATGCTTCACTAAAGGCATTAAAAAATGACTGGTCCTTGTACAACTCCAGAAAGTGCAGATTCCTGTTAAGCACTATCTTTACAAGCCTAACTATAAATATATACAGCCATGCCTGGACTCATACATGTACAGAAACATAAAAATTCCTTGTTTATAAACAATATATATTAACACTCAGTTTAAAACAAAAACAGAAATTTTATAGAAAATTATAGAATAGAAAATAGCATTATTTATGCTATTTAATTTGGACTATTGTCTTCATCTTTTCTGCTAGCACAATGTCATTATGCCTGATGGACATTTTAGCCCAAGCAAAGAAATAAAGCTACTAAGACTCAAGGAATTACTAAAAGTAAGAGAATATGAGAAAAAAAAAAAACACTATTAAGGAGAAAGTACAATAAAGAACAAGTATTAAGGTAGAAAATGATAATTGACATTGCATTTAAATTTTTAAAGATCAAAGTTGACTGGAAAGTAAAAAGTAAAATGAGAGTTCCATAAGTGAGACATATGAGGAGAGTAACTGTCAGCATAGAACTTAAAGTTGCATCTGTTACAATTGTAAAATGATAAAAGGAAAGTTCATTAGAACAATTACCATGAAAGTAAGTATAGGGAAAGTAAAACTGAGATGCCAAGTCAAGACCAGTAATATTGCAGATTCTGTATGTTATCAAGAATCTCTAAATACATGGCAGAAGCGTCTAACCAGAAATGGTATCATTATTCAAAGCCTGGATGAAAAATAGATTCTTGCAAGAAAAATTGTGTACAGGGAATTCTGAACTCTTTATTTAATCTATGTGTAGACTGTTCTTGTTCTACTGCCCATATCTAGAGAAATATTATCTAGTTCTTCATTTTAGTACTGTTCAGTTCTTGCTCACCTTGTTTCTACACTCAAAGTACACACAACCTGTCCTGGGAATTAAACTCGCACTAGCTATGCCACCAAATTCACAAACCGACACTTTAATTTATTGGCTATCATCTAATAAGGTATACTTAAATAAAGGATTCTATTTGGAATTTGCTGTAGGCTACTAGGATTAATATACACCAAATGAAAGCTGGAGGGCACAATTGAGGAAACATTGGGATAACAAAAATAAGGACAATAGTCTGCATGTAAATAAGGTAAATAATGCTAACTCCTTGTACAAGAAATTCAGACAGAATGTTTATGTTAAAGAGAGAAACTGACATAAAAGACATATAAACATTACAATTCTTTGATGCATACAAATTTCAAATTATCTAAGCCAGAACAAAGGCAAAATGATAAATATCAGTTAAAATAATATGAGCATTATGAATTTAAATGTCTTTTGGATGATTTTATACAGCTACATTAAAACTATAATAGAACCATTATTGTTGGTGGGGGGTAATGTTTTACTCATCTCATAAACCACATATAAGCTAATGGCAATCTAACCATTGTGTCTGCAAAGATATGGTATGTCAAAATGATTGGCCTTTCCTTGACAATTATTACTTTAACTACCTTCAACCCTTGGCAATGTTTATGGTTTTTAAAGTGATAAATAAAATTGTAATAAAACAGACATATGATGAAAATGAATTTATAAACATTTTTGTTCTTGAGAATTTGCAACAAAAATGAATACTAATTTTTTTAACAAGAATAATTTTATATTTTAATCATTCTGAAGCCTAATACAATTGTATTAAGATTAATCCAATACAATATTTATCATTCACCAATTTATAAAGAATTTAGTATGCAAACAACTTAATTCATAGATTTATAAGCACTTAATAAATTATCAAATTATATGACCCAACTGTAAAGAAATCTTTATTTACTATTTTGTAAAGTTGGAATTGATGGCAATTAGCCAACATCTTTCAATAAACAATATAGTGTAAATAAAAACTAATAGTGTTTTTTATATTGAATTCTCAAGAACAAGAAAATGTATAAATTCACTTTCATATGCTTAAGCTTTATGAAAGTTCTAATCACTTGTTTTTAAAAAAAATAAACATTGCCAAGAAGTGAAGGTAATGAAAGTAAAAGCAGTGTCATGGGAAAAACTATCCCTTTGTCAATTCATTTGGTGGTGGGGTCATGAAGGTTCATGTGACATGGATTTGAGCTGTTCATCTGCCAGAACATTCATTGACCAGAGGATGCTTTCATAACCATTTACAGGCATTCATGCACTATGAATTATAACAATAATGATTGCACATTATCCTACTGGAATTGAGCAGTGTTACTAATGCCCCAAAACAGTCTTTTTGACACTTTTTTTTGCAGGCACAAAGGTTAAAGATTGCCAAGTTAATTGTATCAAGATATTTCTCAATTGTGGCCTTCTGATACAATAATTTTATTTTACTAAATACCCAAAGTAATCTGTATTATTGCTGATTTCAATCTTGAATCAGAATGAGTGCAAAATATTTACCCCTCCCCTTTTCTAGGAAAAAAGAAAAAGCATACAAATGCATGCTGTGATTATTTTTTCTCATAGCCAATGAAATAGGCCAGTTTTCAGCTTGAAATGACTCCATTCCCCTCTGCCTTGTCTAGAAGACAGAATGCTGTATTTGCTTGTCCAAAGTTGTTTTTGTGTGTCAATGTAAATTCTTAGTTTGTGAAACTATTGTTTTCTTACAGTTAATTTGCCTTGCATATATTGTTTGCTTGTTTCATATTATTTTATTTTGCTCTGTTCCTTTTTTTGCTTTATTGCAAACTTTGTCAGTTCTGTTGTCTATTTTGCATTTGACCACAGACATTCACTTAACAATTAAAATACAAAAATAGCAATTTCATAAGAAACAAATTGGATAGTAACAACTTTTGCCACAGACTGAAATATAAGCTATCTGCATTTGATAAAATTTTATTTATAGCAATGAATAGAATCTTCAGTCAATCACCAAAGGCATGTTGTTAAGTGGCTAGAATATTCACTTTCTGACCATGAGACCTAGATTCGAATTTCACCATGCTTAATTTGTCAGGAAGGTAACTACTTGATGTTATCAGCCTAAGAAGGTGATCACAGCATGTAACACCTTTAGAAAGTGCCTAAAAATCATAACACGGGTTGACCAAAGCCTTATGAGTAAAATTAGGTAGAGGGAACTATTTGGAAGCCATCAATAGTTGTGCATGCACAAAGTTATAAGTCAACCTGACCTAGGGTTTGAGTGCACAGACCTTGTTCAAACTGTTGATCATGCCAGATAATTCATTCTCGCCCAAAAAAACTATAACTAAGGTCTGCTCAGCATAGTTGCAGTATAAACCACAGGTGGTTATTGTGGGTGTTGAACAAACAAATGTGCCTGAACAGGCATCTGCAACAAGAATAGGGTAACTATCATAGTAGACTGGTATACTCAATAGAAGCATCCAGCCATTATGTGATTATTACATCTGTAGCATAAATCATGTATAAATTGTAGGTGATGTAATAAATTGAATCAGTAATAAGCAATTCAGTGAAATAGTTCAAAATGTTTCTAGTTTTCTACTGAAAGAAAAAGTTGTTTTGTATTGACAGAAATTAATATTGAGTAACATTTCAACTAATGTACAAAGGTTGACTGATAAAGAAGCTCTCTAAAAAAAATGGAGATACAAAACAGGCTTGATTCAATAGTATATAAAGTTTCTTTAGTGTTCAGCCCACAATGTGATGGAACTGAATAATAACATGCATTTGTCATAAGCATAATATTTGAGCAGTGATCAGTTGTAAGGGTTTTCTGCCAAAAGACAATGAGAATTAATTCAGGAAGGTATTGTGGAAGTTTGCAAGCTCTTAACAGATCTACAGAACAAAGCCACAAAGGAGAACTTTTTTTTTGTGCAACACAAGGCTGCTTTGCAAACAACAAGAAGAACAATGAAATTTGCATCCTCTTAACAAAACCAGATTTGATGCCATCATACTTCTGGTTGTTTCTGAAAGTCAAAGAGGCATTAAAAGGTCAACATTTTTCATGATGCTAAGGTTGCACTGTGTGACCGAATCAGAAATAAACCAGAAAATTTCTTTGTGAATGGAATTAAGTGGACTGGAAGTTCCACAAAAAGGTAACACTAAACGGTTACTATCAGTTTTACTGTTTGATATTTTATTTATCAATCAACCCTTTGTTTTTTGTTTTTTTACAAATAGGTTTTATTTCAATATTTACATTTCAGCTAATATCTTCATCTTTACTAGTATTATCTCAATATTTCGACTGTTGCATTATCTCAATATTTCGCTTTGCAATTATTTCAATCGACTGTTGCATTATCTCAATATTTCGACTGTTGCATTATCTCAATATTTCGACTGTTGCATTATCTCAATATTTCGACTGTTGCATTATCTCAATATTTCGACTGTTGCATTATCTGCTGAATTATTTCTGACTGTTGCATTATCTCAATATTTCGACTGTTGCATTATCTCAATATTTCGACTGTTGCATTATCTCAATATTTCGACTGTTGCTTTATTATCTCAATATTTCGACTGTTGCATTATCTCAATATTTCGACTGTTGCATTATCTCAATATTTCGACTGTTGTACCCTCTTGACATTTTACAGTTGTCTGTCAATCCAGTTAATCTTAAGAGAATTTTGAACTGAACTCTTTAGTTAATTTATTGTAATAAACCATTTCCATTCCACTGACAATTTCTAGAGATATCTTGCATTGTTGTTTTTATTCCTGCACAGTTATTGCTTACCCTGTTTCCAGTGAGTTTGAATCTGTACTCAATGAATTGAACTCACAATTGCTATGTCACACAATTTATGAATCCTAATTCACTAAAGTAATATCCACAATTGACACAAGGCTAGAAGTCACAACAACCAAAATATTGCAATAGTAGCAAAGATGAGAACATTAATGTCTGATTTTCTAAGATGAGTATATACAATGTAAAAAGTTGTAAGGTTGAGTGTATTTTTGGTGGGGTGTATGTTCACATACAAACTTAATTGTATACAAACTTGGCTCTACTAATATTCTTTTTTTTTTATGTAAAATGATGCAAAACAAAGTTCTGAATGTTTCTTGGGTGTGCTCATTTATTCTAATTTCTGGACAAGAAAAAGTAAGTAAGAATAAGCATCATTATAATGGTTGAGTCAATGCTTGAGCTCAAGTCAGTCTTGCACAGAGTTGGAATGCCCCCCCCCCAAAAAAAAAAGCTTATTTACTTCATATGTAGTGGTTTTAGAAGACGTATGAACACCATGCATTGGAAAGTGGAATGAGTGTGCATTTGTTAGTGGACCAGTAAGGATGCATTTTTTATGTTCTGCTACATCTTGGAAAAAGAGGGTCAGAGGAAGGAAATGTTTGTCTTTTTTGTAGAACTTAAACAGCACCACCTAACAGGCATTTGATGAAGCCAAGTGGGGTAATAACATTTCCAATTCCTGTATTATTAGCCATCATGGGAACATTTCTTTTTTTTTCTTACTTTAGTTATTGATTTCATTTTCCCTGCAAGTAGTTATCCTTTGCATTATTTACATTTTTCATGTGTTATGCCCCTTCAAGACAAGGCGATCATGGACTTCCACTTGGCTCTGTCACATATTACTCTCAAAATTCTTCCTCTTGGTCTCTCTCACAAACCCTGTTCTGCTATCCATTTGCTCAGGCCTATCAAGTAGGTCTCATGCTGCTTTCTCCTGTCTCTCTCTCCCTCTATCTGTCATGTGAGTATTAAATTCTCCAGACCGACTTTCCTTATTACATGTCCCAGAAATCTCGTTTGTCTCTTAGGTAAGAGTTTTCTCATTTCCATCCTCTCCAACATCTCATTGTTAGCCTCTCCTTCATTCTTGAGAATATTTTCCAACATTCACTGCCATATAGAAGGACAGATAT
Organism: Ascarosepion bandense; assembly: GCA_037127315.1. Classification (NCBI taxonomy): domain Eukaryota; kingdom Metazoa; phylum Mollusca; class Cephalopoda; order Sepiida; family Sepiidae; genus Ascarosepion; species Ascarosepion bandense. The sequence continues at coordinate 2,613,500 of JBBBDQ010000694.1, read as the reverse complement.
CACATAGCAATTCAGCACACTCTTGTTTCCAACGAGATTTTCCTGTCTTTCAGTACTCTGGTTAGCTTTTGAAATTTGTTCTTGGCCATGACAATGTGTCTTTGGATCTCAACATTGCACTTTCCCTCCTCTGTCAGTATGCTTCATAGGTATTTAAATTTCTTTACTTGTTTTATTTTAGTTTCTCCAACCTGTAGTTGGCACTTTGGGTCCTTTTTGTTGATGACCATACATTCAGTTTTCTTGAAGTTTATGCTTAGTCTTTTTTTTCTCACTTTCTCTTGCTATCTCTATAGGAGGTCTTGCATTCTCCTTTCTGTGTGTGCTATCAGCACTGTGTCACCTGCGTATCTTACATTGTTGAGATTGTGGTTGCCAATGACAAATCCTAACAAACATCCTAATGAACATCTCTATTACAATTCCATCAGATCCTGCTGCTTTATTTCTTTTCAATTTGGCCATTGCTAATTCCACTTTGGTTTTTAATATTTCTGGTTCATTTGTACTTTTGTGCATTATTGGTTGCTCTCTTTCTTGCCATGGAAGAGATAAGCAATATATTTATCCCATCCCTGAAGTATTTTTTCTTTTTCTAGTATGAGTGTACTGTCCTTTGCTTGTATACATCCTGTTACTGAGTAGGTCTTTTGTCCTGTTAGTTCCTTTATTTTTTTTTTTTATGCATATCACCTTTTTTCTTTGTGCTCAGTCTCTCTACTTCAGCACATTTGTTACTGAGCCATCTTTCTTTAGCCTGTCTGCTCCATATTGACTTGTGTAATTTCTTGTATTCCATTTTTTATCTTGGTATTATTTTTTGTCACTTTTGCATCAGGTCAAGAATCTCTTCAGTAATTTACTCATTTTTCTTCCAATGTGTTTTTTGCTTTGGGATGCTGAATGTCACTAGAGCCAATCTTAGTGTATCCCATTTTGAGCTTTGGTTTCCAATTTGTCATTCATATATCATTTTTACGCTCTCTGTATACATTTCCTGCAGGTTTGGGTCATTCACAAGTCTATTGTACTGCAGTCTTGGGGCTGTGTTAGGTTTCTTTAATTGCCTTAGTTTTATCCTTAGTTTGCATAAAACTAATATGTGGTCACTTCCACAGTCAGCACCTGAGTAGGCTTTGCAGTGAAGGACTGCATTATCATTAATATGTAGATGCCAAAGTTGAGGTTAATCATCTGAGTGTAAATAACTCTTCATTTCAAAGTTCAGAGATAAATGTATCTCATAAATTGTTTTATTTTTTTAAATCGATTGTGGTAGCTTGGGCATTTATGAGTCCACCATACCAACCATCACAGTCCAGCATCAAGGTCAGAAAGTTATTTAAGTTTGGCATTCAGTATCATAACATAGTTGGTCCATGTAGGTGATTGCTAGGCAACCAACAAATCTTGCACAATGTCTAGGTATCTAGAATGGTAGATCACTCATGAGTTCTTGTTTTTCTCATCAGCAGTGGCATGCAAATCACATTCTACATTCACATAAGATTGTATAGACATCAAAGATGAATCAATATTGCTGTGATCTAATTGGGTGTTGTCTCCAAGAGTAGACGATCAAGCTTAGATTCCAGTGTTTTAGTTAATATCCAAGCAGTGGCACCAAACATTAAAACTACCTTTACAGTGACTTGAAAGATCAGATTTCCAGATTAAATCCATTTTATTCAAAGTGACCTAGGCTTTAGCTATGCAAAGTTCTCACATCTTTTTCAGTAGAATTTATTTCGCTTCCTCATTATGTAAAAGATTCAACAGATTTTATTGATTCTACTGAGACAGTTTGTATTGAGCCTTGCTGATTGAAGCTTATGAATTTTGTTTTAGAGACACTTACATCATCCAGAATCATCAGCAGAATTTTTTAGATGATGTAGGAGAACTGTAACATTGTTAATAGTGTCTGCAGTAATAGCTAAGTCATCTGCATAGTCAATATCAGTCAACTGTTTTGCAGGATATCAACTTGAGAGTCTTGGTGATAAAGTAAAAAACTTAGATGATGTTTGTTGAGAAAAGTTCTCAATATGTAGTCAAGGATGATAGCAAAGAGAAAAGATGACTTTCAAGAGAAAATAAATCAACCATTAGAGAAATCCTGTAACTAATATCAAGTTTATTGTTAAAGAAACTTCAATTTTTATCAAATTTTTATTACTTTAGCAGCATTTCTCACCAGTTTTAAAATAAATAAGAAACATTGACAAACTTTGGAATATTTATAGTGGACTGAATTCAATAGTACTTACCCTATATAACAAGGCCCAAGAAGAGTATTACCAATGGAATAACTATGAAAAGGTGCCAAAATTTTTTAAGCAAATTCACTTATCAAAAGCTGATTAAACATCAAATTTTGGTTTACAGTTTCTTAATAGAACTGAAGATTTTTCAGTTCCCTCTTCTAGTAAGCATACTGAACAAAATATTCATATGTTGATACATGATTGTAGGCATTTTTAATTTTAAAACGGTTTCACCCAAAGCAAGGCAGTAAGAACCACTAAAACACAAGGGGAGGGGTTACTGGATGTAGAAGAATTAAGAGCAGAAACATTACTAATGAGCAGGAAGAGAAAAGAGTAATCAGGAAGATGGTAGATAGTGATTGATATTGCATTTAAATTTTTGAAGATTAAAGTTGGCTGGAAAGCATGGCTGGAAGAGAGTTCTATAAGCAAAAAAAGAAATTTTTGGTATATAACTTACAGATACATCTATGCAGTTCAGCTGTAAATTGAGATCTCGCCGCCAGTCTAGTATTGTGCTTAAATTCATAAAGTCTAAGTACCATACTCAAAAGCTCATCCAAACAATCACCATGAAAGTATTTATAAAAAGGCAGAGAGAAGCAACCTTACAGTGGTGGGCAAGTGACTGAAGCTGAGATGCCAGATTAGAACCAATAATATTGTTGATTCTTTGGATTTTATCAAGGAGCTCAAGATAAATAGCAGGGGCACCAGACCATATATGGCAGCAATTTGTTGAAAATTAGTTATCATGTATGTGTAAAACCTTTGATATTTATGAATTGTGAGAGAAAAATTACTTTTATATTTTTAATCAAATAATAACATGAATAGATTATAAACCAAAATTGTAAAAGCAAAATGTTGATTTTTTATGGCACCTATAGACTTTAATAATACTATAGGCTCGAGGCATTCGTTTTGACTTTGGTTGCCCATAGCAATGTTTTCTGGTTATTTCTGTAAGAAGATATTCCTCTGACAGCAAAATAAGCTCTCATCAGAACTTTATCAATGTTAAATACACAGGAACTGATAAAATTAAAATATTCAGCATGTGGAACATGGCACACCACACTGAATTTCTGTCTTAACACATAAACAAAAAGAATCGAATCAATAAAATTCTACACTAGATATTCAACTCTACAATTAAAGTATATCTTTAAAAATTCCTGTACTTCATTATAACAACCTCTAAATGCCCTTTTTTTTCTTAAATGGCTCAAACAGAGTAGCATGTAGATGTTGAGCAGAGAGTGCAACAGCCCCAGGCATCCAATCAAAGAGTGAAATAAAAATTTAGTTTATATTTAATTTGAATAAGGTGTTTATTTCATGTTTTATCTGTTTTTACAAATTTAAAATATCTTTACTCACATTTATTGGCATTAGGCCCTATAGGCTTTCCTAATTGAGTCCTAGTAGGGCATACAATCAAAGAGTTGGCTCTAGGAATCACCAAACAGACATCAAGCTTAAATATTAAAGAAAGCTTTAATTTTTTTCAGTCAATGTCATAAGATCTGCTGATATAAAAAAAAAAAAAAAATCAATGTTTGAAAAATTTACTGTAAATATTACAAAACATACAGATGCACATAATTTAGGTCATGTCAAATGCTTTAAATAAATTATCCTACAAGCAAAAGAATTTATTTAACAGACAAATTGGTTAACATTCCAAACCAGATTCAAGAAGGTGTGTTGAAAAAAAAATGTAATGTTTAGTTAGATTTTAGGGAGCAGGCTAATAATTTTAAGAAAAAGAAAAATTTAAAAGAAAAAAAAAGTATTAATTTTAATTTTATTTTGCATATATGATTTCAAATTAACTTGAAAAGTCAAGATTTCAAATCAATTTAAACAAAAAGTGGAATAACATTTCACTAATCCTTAAATCAATTGTAAAAAAAATTACTTAGAAAAGAATTATAATCAAATGAATAATGTACAAGCAAAAAGAATGCTTTTCCAAATTGTTTAGGGTATTTTTGATGAAAAACGAACCAAGTCTAGTTCTTGTCTGGATTTTGTTAATTCTAGTGTTTTTATTCTTGTATATCATTTGTATTTAACAAAGTGTCAGTCCTTCAGTCTTTAATGACTAGTGTTGTTGTGGAGTGGGTAGCCATGGTCAATATAAAATAAGTTATGAAACTGTCCAACAAACAGAATTGACAGAGTTTGCAATAAGCAATAACAAGAAAATGAAAAGAACAGGATAAAAAATAATATAAAGCAAGCCAACAATATATGCAAAGCAAATTAACAGTAATTAAGTAAAATCTTCACAAACTAAGAATTGATGTTGACACACAAAAGCAAGTTTGGAAAAGCAATCACTTTTGAGGAGTGGACAGGTTTTACTAACATTAATTATTTTTAGTTTTAATGTTTTGTTATATATTTTAGTTTGTTTTGGATATTTAGTCCCTTTTCCCATCATTTTTGTAGCATATATTTTTAGATATATATTATTGTAAAAAAATAAATAAATAAATAAAATAAAAAATAAAATAAAATAAAATAAAAATTGTAAGAAATTACTGTACATAAAATAAAATTTTTACAACATGAGTATTTTCCCCCTTTTTTAGGGTCCCCCCTGCGAATATGTGGCGTTATGGTATGTATAGGATTGTAAGCTGATGGACAAGTTCTTGTGGTGCAGGAGTATATTGCAATGAGTGATTGGGTTGTGAATCTGATTAGCTAGGTCTAGGATAGAAAGTATTGACCAGCCTCACCTCCACGTCTCTTTTCAGCCATGTGACAAATTAATGTATTCACATTATTCATTCTTACAAGGATTGAAGCCAAAAGTTCTAGAATGTAATTGAATCCACAATTATTAAATCATTTCAACATATTTTATTCTAAATATTCTTAGATTTGAAACTAGACATATGTAGGTAAAGATTCCATATGCAAATAATATATTTTAAATATACATTTTGTAATTATTTCTATTAAATTAAAAATGTTTTTAAATGTTAGTTGCTTGGAATTTTTGTTTATTATTTATTGGTTACTAAAAACTATTTAATTTCCTAATTAAGTTCTTTTGTGACTTGGTTTATTTTATACTTTAATACATTTTCATGTGAATTATCAAAAACTGAATCTCTGCTCAAATTAGTCAGTTGAAAAATAATTTTTCCATCCCATTCAAACTGTCAAAGAACTGAATTAACCCTAACATGGTTCTGGGTATTATTTAGTTGATCAGAAATACTCCCAAGATGAGGCTACCCATCCTATATTCAAGTTGTAAAGTTGAGTTCCAATTACAGGTTAACTGAACCTGCCAACCATCAAAACAAGAACAAGAGATTCAAACCAACAAAATCTGAGGAATTTAGCATGTTGCATGGAGGAGAAATGGGCAGAATACAAAAACAGGGAGAAAAGAAAAATCAATATTTATACCTGAAGGCAGAAAGAGCAATAGTGAGGCTTCAAGGAGCCAAATGTGGATTTAAGAATTTCCAAGGTTAGAAACAAAATCCATCAACTTCAGATTATTTTACAATTCCTAAAAGCAAATTCAGAATTGCCATTTTACACAGGAAAAAATTAGGAAATTATTTTTCCGCAAATTATTACAACTCCTAAGAGAACTGAAATTTATATGATATTGTCTTATTGCTATGAATTTTATATTTAGTGGGCATGGGTGCTTGAATAGGAATTTTTATGCCTTTTAAAACAGTGAAATTAATGACTATCAGACAAGATACTGAAAAACTTACAAAAGGAATCAATTCGATATTCCTTTTTTAAACTGAAAATCCATTTTCAAGTCAAGTGGGTTTTACCATTAGAATGCTTTTAGTAATAATAATGTTGAATAAAAAATATTGCTTAAATTATTTTTATATTTCAGCATGAAAAAATTGGCAGATACAGACTTAAAAAGGTCTAATGAGAGATTTCTTAAAATGAGTAATTGAGTATTGCTTTACTGTGATGTCTTTCTGTAGCTTAAAGGTGAGACATATTTGGCTTAAAAGTGATTTCCACAAATTAAAAATAAATGCAAGTTTGATTGGTGAGAGTAGGTAAACTTTCTTTAGTAAGACTTGATCTCCAAGTCACCACACATTAATGTCACCATTAAAAAAATAAAAACATGGATGTCTACTTAAACATGTATACCCACAATTTACTGTGCCTCTTTGACCTCACTCTCTCAAATGACTTCAACTGGAAAGACTACATTGAATCTATAGCTGCATCTACTGCTAGGAAGGTCAGATCACTTTGTATAGTCAGGAAGTTTTTTTCATCAAAATCCATTTTACATATTTATAAATCTACCATTTGTCTGTGCATTGAATACTGTTGCCATATCTCATCCAGCACTCCTGCTATTTATCTTGAAATTCTCAGCAAAATCCAAAAGAAACTGCAATATAATTAATGCTGACTTGGCAGCTTGCCTTCAGTCACTTTCTCACCAGTGTGATGTAGCTTCCCTATGTCTTTTCTGCAAGTATTTTCATGGCAACTACTCTAACAAGTTTTTTATTCTGGTTCTCTGACAACATGTATTTACGCATAGATTGGCATCAAAGTTCCACCTGTTTTACTGTCAAAATAAAATGCAGCCATTTCTTTTGCTCTAAAAGTTTAATTTCTTACTTTGTTTGTGGAACTCTTCCGTATTCTTGCATCACTGATAGTTACAATCTCCAAAGTTTAAATGCAATGTCAATTGCCATTTTCTATCTACTTGATTCCCATCCTTCACTTATCCTTTCTTTGACATCCTCTGTACCTTGATTTTTCTCATTGTAGCCCCCTGCACGCCAGTAGCAGTTTTTATTTTTTTTAAATAAATAAAACTCTATATAATGTTGAAATAAAAAATGGATATGTGACAAAGGACAAGGTAACCTGGTTGTATTTTGGAAGGATATTAGAATAATCCAGAACTTACACCTTTGTGCAAATTGATTGAAACAACTACTTTAGTTTCCTTTCTTTCACCATACAGTCAGTTTTAGACCCACTGAAGTGAGAGGGTGTCATCAATTCCTATTTTTTCCTCAGATTAAGTCACTTGCAGTGATGTGTAGTAATATGAATCTATTTTTGGGGTGTATGATGAAATTTGTTTGGCCTTGAAAAATATTGAGTCATCCATGATTGCATCAGATTTTTATGATGTCCAGACACTACTGTCTTGACTGTTGATTAGTATTCCTACTGCCATTGTCTGTGAAGAACATTACTCCAAGGAAGCGTACAAAAATTGTAAAGCTACACAAACACACTGACAAGCCTTACAGTGAAATTGCAGCTATTGTTGGTAACAACCTTTCAACTATTAGTTGTGTCATGAAGGTGAAGAAACAAACTGGATGAATCAGTCCAAAACAAGGGAAAATGCAGTTGAAATAGAAAAACAATACCAAGAAACAATGTATACATGATCAAGGAAAGTGCAAAAGATCCTAAAAAGACATTATTCATTTTTGTTTCAATTAATTTGCACAAAGGTATATACTGACAGTAAACAAATTCAGTAAATATACAAAAATAGAAAGGGGGAGTAAGACAAAGGTGTGTCTACTCACTGAACATATTCAACCTGTACAGTGGGGTGATTCTGAGAGAATTAGAAGTTTAATTAGGATTCATTATTAGCAGCTACAATCTGAACATTATACAGATGACACAGTGTTGGTAGCAGATATAGAATCAAAATTACAAGAACTTCTACAAAAGGCACTGAACGAAAGAAAAATAGAACTAAACATCAATTGCAGGAAGAAAGAATGCATGTTTGTTAGCCCAATATGCAAGATACAAATTAGAGATACTAAAATTAAACAAGTACAATATTTTAAATATCTGAAGTGCTTTAACAGACAGAAAGTGTGACACTGAAATCCAAAGATGCATTGGAATAGCAAAAGATGTTTTACGAAAAGTAGACAAAGTATTAAGTATAAAAATGTTATTTTTACCAAATCCAAAATCTTGTACCAGACACAAAAAACTTGGGAGAAATAGCAAGATACAATAATAAGCATAGAATTATAAAACACAAGACAACCACTGTGTAAAATTTTAAAAGGAAAGACATTTATTTACAGTTTACAATTACAAAGAAAAAAGATGAGCAAAATTTGCACAAAATTTCCTTTTTGCACCTATCAAAACAGGATAACAATCAATGATAAAAGATCACCAGCAAAAAATATGAAAAAATGACACCTCAAGAGACGACAAGAATTTTTTTTAAATTATGAAAAGAAAAAGCAATGAGGCAATAAAAAAAGATGCAACAACCTTTGATAAAAAATATGAAGAGACCTATTTACAAATTTTCACTTGGCCATTGCTGGGACTCAGTAATTTTTTATAAAAGTCTTGAGAAAATTTCTGAACTTTTTTTGTTTTAGGCTGTCCAACCTCCAGAGAATTTTCACTGGAATTGCAATTTCTCTAGTCTTCCTTTGGTTGGCTGGTAACAGAGTCTTCTTGATGTACTCTTGATGTACTCTTGATGCCAATGCCGTCTTTGATGTTGACCTGCTTTCTTCCCTTGCAGTCAAAGGTCCTTGCTGTTTTTTCTCCTTACTGTTGAAGTGTCTTCTTGTATCTACTGACCTGAGCCTTATTTATACAGAAAATTTTATGCCCATCTCTGCCCCATGATTTGGGATATGTCGCTCATTGGCCAATATATACAAAAAACAATTTAGATTCTGAAAAGAGATCCTTCAAATTTTTGGTGGGTTTTAATTGCTGAGCTGAAAAAGATATACATTTGTAACAAATTTCACACAACCCATCTGGCCTACATAAAAATATGCTTCTCTCAAAAGAATGCTGGACAATCTTCTCAAAGGAAAAGAGATTTGAACCAACAGAAATGTGGTTCTATAAAAAGATACTGAGAATACAATAGACTGAGCATGTGAGCAAAAAAGAAAAAGGAAACAAAAAAAATGAAAAAAAAACACTTATACATAATATCAGGAAAAAATATTTAAAATTTCTTGGGTGTATAAAAAAAGACGCCTTGTGAAAATTTAATATTCACAGAATAGCTTGGAGCTACACAGAAAAATTGCTTGAAAATTATACTGATATTTGCATACGACTTATATCTCCATACATAAAGCATAATACACACATACACGCACAGTGTGGGGAGAGAGTGGGTAAGAGAGGAAGAGATACTTTTTACAAATACTACATTCAAGTCTTAGGCAAAATTATAGGTGATTGACATTTGATTCTAGGCAGTGCATGGATACTTTGGTCCTAGACAAAAGTGTTAAATCTTTTCTGAATAATACAATGGGTACTATACTAGGGTTCAAGCTTAGGCATTGAGATAAAGTTCCTGGAAAAATTCCATGATTTTCCATGGTACATTGTCATGCAAAGAGACACACAGCAGTAAGTATGTAACTGTTACAGAGCACAGATAAAAAGATGAATAGACAAGGAAACAGACAAACTTTCTTATCATATACAATGTAAAACCTTTATGGTAAGTGTAAGATGTGGTCAAGTTTATTACTTTCTTGACATTGGGAGTTCTGCAATATCCTTGTCAATGTCACTTTTCTGATTTTCTATTTCAACTTTAATTACTTCTCTAAGATTTCAATTTGTTCAGTTTCAGTTGTACCTTTGGTTCTTCAGACAATACTTTTTACCAGTTATGTTTTATACTATTCTTGATAACAAAAATAAGATTGGCTGGTGTATATGTCAGCATTTGACTAGTAACATTTTACAAACATTGTGACCTTGTTCATACTTGATATTATTGAGTGTTGACTTTTTTATTAGTAATGCTGACATTATTTTTAGCCTTTTTTTTCTTTTTAACATATGGATGAAACTATTATATTTTTATTATCAATGAATATGTTGCAGATAGAGTTTAATAGGTCTCCATCTGCGTTCAAATTGTACAAAAGAGGGATTGATGCCGAAATATATACACACACACACACATACAAATCCTGTAGGTCTTTTACTTTTAATCATTTCACCTAAAACAAGGTGATAATGCCACTAAGAAACCAGGAGTTACTGAAAGTGAAAGAGGATGAAAAAATTTCAGCAAGAAAAAAAAAAGGCAATAAAAGAATAGAATTCATAAAAATCTGGTGATTAAATTAAATTTTGAAACACTAGGTTACAGGAAAACCAAAAATCAGAAGAGAGTTTTATAAGTGAAAAGTACAAGAGAAAAAACTTGCAGTAGAACTTACATTTACACCTACCTATTTCAGTAGTAGTTGCCAATCTAGAAGTATGGCTTAATTTGCATGATGAAGGCACCAAGAAGAAGTTCATTAGAACAATTCCCATGAAAATATTCATAAAAAAAGACAAAGTGAGGCCATGTCACAATGGTGGAAATTGAGTCAAGATGAGATGCCAGGTCAGGACCGATAATGTTATAGATTACCTTGGATTTTGTAAGAAGCTCAAGAGATATCACTAGAGCAGAAGTATTTAATGCATTGATGAATGGTAGAATTATAAATTGTTATGATTGATTGTGACAAAAAAATTGTCTGGTACAACCCAAAGAACCGGCATTCTTAGCAGCAGAACTAGTGATTGAGTCAATATAATTATTCCATGTCATGTCAGTAGAAAACATAAGAGCAAAAATGTGCAGTGAGTTGATCTCAAGCTTAGCATAAGCCATGTTAATGTAAGACAGAAATGGTGCTCTATGATGTTGAAAAGATGCCATTTTGTTTTGGGCCATTCAAATTTACAAGACATTTCTTGCCCTTGTTAATAACTGATTATTTTTATTTTTTGAGTTGCTGTCAATTTTTCTGTTGGAACTATTGGACTTACCATAAAGACAGAAGTAAATAGTTGTCATCAGCATAAACATCTCATTGAGAACTAGTTACATCTGTTAAGGCACCGAGTGAGGTAATTGTTATACAAGAAACTTATATGAACTGAGATGGTAAACCATTGAAACACATTAGCTACCATAACATATTCTCTGTATATATGAATATACTTTTGGTAAAAAAAATATACCATGATTTTATTGTAAACATTAAGTTAACAAAAATAATTGTAAGTGTGGTATCCTATGCAAATTAGCTGAGTTCTATTTAAGTTCTAAGCTGCCTCTGCATTCCATTACACCATGCATAACAGTGTACTGCATATTGAGTACCGAAACTGCAAGATATACCAGGTATAACAATAAGCCTTATTCAGATTAAAACAGTCACGTAAAAAAGGGAATATGTTGAAAGTATTTAGAAAAATTTGCTTTTTTTTTTTAACAAATATTTTGGAAAGATTAAATACAAGTGCATGACATTTAAAGACACATCAATTTTGTTTGCCAAGTTTAGCCAAAATAACCTTTACAGAAATTGTTAAATTAACCTGTAAAAGTTAGAAAATGCTCATAAAATCAGAGTATTAAAAAAGTAAGTATACTTTTGTCTATAGTAATATTAAAAGGAGATATCTTTAATCATTGCTTGTGTTTTCTTTTCAACTGACTCCGTTTAAAAATAATACATATAAAACTACTGCCTAAAATCACATACCTTTGTTTTTCTTTATATTTGTTTTTAAGTTTCAAGTTCTGTCATAGGGACTTTATTTTATTCTTTTGTCTCAAGCTTTATGTACCTCTAACCATTATCAGTCAGTTAAGTGCCAGACATGATACATGCTTGGTCGATCATGTCTCAAAAGAGACATGACTGACTGGGCAGAAGATTATCCTGCAGTATGTTGCCATTACTTTCTGCGGTAGACTGGTTGCCAACCAAGGCTATAGAACCCAATCTGTCCTGTTACTTAACCCATAACTGGATGGAAAAGACAGATTAATACCTTTTCTAAGGGCATTTGCACGTAAGTGAATTCAAGGAATTCAACTGAAATTCTAACTGATTTTCTCCCTGATTTCTCGTTCCGAGCTGATATCCACTGAACCACAACGATACTTATCAATAATGTGTTCTCTATACATTTCTTCAAAATAACCTTCATAACTGTAATGCTAGTTACTTGATTCTGGGCATACCTGTCTGTTAAGAGTGGTTAGCTAATGATGCCACTCCAGAGTATTTGCATTTCTTCAACTCTTGCAGTATCAACTTGAAGTTTATACTGTAACTATGCTGAGTAAACTTCAGTTACATTTTTGCGAAAGAACAGAGTCTGGATGCTGAAACCCTCAAACACAACCATCACCATCTTCTAAACAGTTTTGTCTATCCAGGCTTGGGTCAATCTATTGTAGGGCTTTTAGACATTTCCCAATGGTACCCCATGCTGGAATTGTCTCCCCAGACAAGTATTATTAAGCAGTCAACCCTTTACAAACTGACTAAAGAGAGATTTGAAGCTGGGTTTTATGACTGGAATGCTGTATAATCACTTAGCTATTACTGTAATCAACTATTGACTACAGTTAAAAAAAATTGCTATGAAAGTTTTATTGTAAACTTGATCTTTTTTTTTACTTTATTTTAAATGTTTCTAATATTATCTAACTTTCCCATACTCATTATTATATTTAACAACATTTGCAGGTAAAAGACATTTCTATTAATAAAGAATAATAACTTCAAGTAAAAACAAATATTTTTACTTTTATGACTAGAAAAATCTAAAGTAGATAATTTGTCTTTCAAATATTAAATGTTGCAAAACAAAAATACTAATTTTAAGTTTAAATACATTTTTGCTTTAAATCTAATCACTAACACAGATTTTTAAACTAATTTTGTTTTTTTCTTTTTAGCTTAAGGAAAATGGAAATTTTCAAATGCTGAATGATTAATATTTTGTTTCAGGATAAACAGTATTTCTTTGAAATTATCAGATCATCAATTAATTTCAGTAATTATGTAAAATAATTGCTAGTTCAGCAGAAAATGCATATCATAAATTAAAAAAAATATTCATAATGGCATTGATATACTTCTAAAGCTTTTACTGCAATTGAAATTATGCAAATTTTTAAAAGTATTGATATCACATCTTGCAATTCTAATATAAGGACATGCCATGCTATATCCACCAAGGTAAATCATCCTCATTTTCTCCATATTTCAAATGTAAGAAGAACATTTCACTCAGACAGCCTCTCTCCTCCAAGAGCTACTAATTTTGAAAGACTCCTCCAGAGATGCTTCCTTGATCTTTACTTTCTACCATCTCTTCTCTAAATTACACTACCGGCCATAATTATTAGGCTACCTCAGTTTTTTTAAAGAAATGATGTATTTCATACTATTTTTAGTATTTATTGCCAAATGAAAATAGAATGGTTCTTTCGTTATTATAACTTTGCAAAATTTTACAAGACAAGGAAGCAAAGATGAACTCATCCGAATCATCCTAAATTTTCTTTATTCTTTCATTGATGAAACTGCAATATAGGTAATTATTAAATATTTATAAATTCATTTGATGTACATGTTATAGTGCAATATTAACAAAAGAACCATTCTATTCCATTTACAATTATTCACTTGGCAATAAAAACTAAAAAATGGTATAAAATACATTTTTTTTAAACACTGGGGGTGGCCTAATAATTATGGCTGGTAGTGTATACCATTTGTTATTACCATTTTAAGAGAAACTTTTGACTGAGTAGCTTTTGAGTATTCTATTAAGTTAACTTTAATATATAAAAAAATTCATGTGATATATTCTTCAAATATATTAACCTTTGCAATTTTTGTCAGCATCCAAAACTGCGTTTGCATATATTCAATTGATACCCACCAGTGAGACCTGTCAATTGATCCGCAGCTAAAGAAAAAGGAGATGCATTTTTATGATTATTTTGAGCATCTGTTCAAGTTTCCAGTCCAGCATGGATCACAAGATTAGATGAGAGAGAGTAGCAGGTGAGAATGACTGATTGAATGTGCACAAAACAGGTTAAAGTAATTGGATTATTAATGAAGAAGGTGCTAAAAGGTCAATTACGATATTCCGGAAGACATTTCTTAAAGCTAAAATAAGCCAAATTTCCATATTCATTAGCCTCATTTGTTTTTTGTCAGTCATGAAAAAAGATAAAAAAAGAACTTCATTACTTTAAATGCTACTTGTCTTGTGTTTTCTTCATTTAATAGACAGACTATCCAGCATATTTTACAACCAGTTCATCCGATTTGGTATAAACTGACATATTCAACAGGAAAATTAGCTTTACAACAAACAAATAGTATAGACAAGTAAAAATTTTCAAAATTTAATGTTAAAATTCTTATAAAATCTGTGTTTGCATATATACCTATAAAATATATTTTCATCTTGAAAAGTCTACAAAATATTATAATTATTATATATATAATTATATTATATCGGTGATGGTGGATGTTATTGTATTACCGTCTAAATAATATCTCTGAAGATGGTTCATGTGAGCCGAAAGCTTAGAAGCAAATTAATAAAAAAATTATCCAAATGTTTGAGAACTTTTGTCTTTATTTTCATCTGAAATTAAAGCCAAAATATGACGTTTAGAACGGCTCATGATTAAACATAATAGACATTCATTGTCTCTTATGTTTAACAGTATATGTTTAGAAAATATTATAAATGTATATTTGGGCAGCAATCTTTCACTTAAACATGTTTTGTTAAAAACAACTGACAAGGAAGAGTTGATTAATTTTTTTTTATTTAATTTTTCCAGTGTTCTTACCAAAAAGGAAACATGTAAGAATACTGGAAAAATCAAATCAAAATCTTCCTTGTAGGTCATTTTTAACCATACATTTCAAATATTATAAGCCTATATTTTAAAGTCTGAAGATTTTTTGCTTTGAATTTTCTTGCCATGTTGTTCCAAATGCATATAGAGTACTAGTAGTATTATCTGAAATGAAAACTTAATGAACCAAAAGATTTACATTGTATTTCTTTTAGTTTCATATTTATCAAACATTTTCTGCTTTAATTTGGCAAGAAATATTTAAGAAAAAATCTTACATCATCTAACTGACATTTCATCCATATTTAATATATATCTACAGCCAAATCATGCTGATCACATAAGCTAAGCAGTGTTGAACCTAGTTAGTAGTTAGATAGGTGACCACTTGGGAATACCGAGTACTGTAAGCAAGCTCCCACAGTCTGAAAAATGTTTTCACTTTAAACAACCCACAAAACTGCAAGAGAAAAAAAAAATAAATAAATAAAAATAATCAAATAATTCATATTTATATTTTTTTTTTTGCATGTTCTTTAACATTCATTTAACTTATAATCCTAATTTAATCTTTAACATGGATGTTTTGGCATTAGTATGGTATTGCTAACCACTGTTCCAAGGCCTATCTAAACCTAGCAATCAGAGTATAAGATGCATAGTAACTTTGGAGGACTTTTTAAGTGTGTCCTATATAGCAGATATAATCACTATTCTATATCATAAGAATTTAATACAATATGCGTGTATCATAAAAGTCAGATGTTCATTCTGATAACATTGAATATTGATTTGAGCATTGATTATTTTTGCTTATCTATTTTCATTGGGTTTCAGACCTTGGATCTATACAATGTTACAAAATGGTTACTATGTTATAGGAAAGAGGTGTGGTAAACTAAAAGTATGTTAGGGAGATAGAATGCTACACCAGTTATAGGGTAAAACTGCAATACAGCTTCTAGAGAGACTATTTCTCAAAGTATGTGTGTGTGCATGTGTGTGACAGTAAATGTCTTGGAGAATGAATGCCACAGTAGAAAGAGGACAATGAGAATATTTTTACTGAATGTTACATTTAAAACAAAGTTGAGAGTGAGTTCTTATTGCCAGAGTTCTTATTAATCCCAGTCAGTTCATATTGAAGAAAGTCATTGGCAATGTTTTGCAGTAAACAAGAACTCTATATCTGGCTTCTAATGTAAATTAATCTCAGCAGGGTTGGTACACAAACCTTGAATACAATGCAGAATTACTTCCATTGTTGGGGGGAAAAAATGCTCACAAATGTATACTCAAATATGCCCAGAATTTGCACAGACAAGGCAAACATGAAAAATATCTTGTGTTGAAAGAAATGGTAAAATATGTAACATTGATCTTTGCATATTGATATTTCTTATGGACTAGTGGCCTTCATTGGAGATTGGTTGAGTCAGGTTTGTCAAATGAATTTGCCAGATCCCAAACAAAAGCTGACTGGCCTCAGTGATTGAATGCAATGAAATCAGTAAGTGCGAACCAATTATGATTTTAACAGAGAGTGTCCAGAACTTGCAGATACAAGAACAGATTAACATCCTTTTTAACCATCTTAAGCCATGTGTTTAGCAGTCCACCATGTCACTTCCACACCAATTGCCACTTTAGTATTAAATTAAGCACACTAGAGCTACACCAATTCCCTCTGGAAGTTCTAAAAAAAAAACAAAAAAAAAACAAAAAACTATCAACATCTACAGTCAGTTAAGTAGAAGTATAAATTTGTTTTTCTAATACAAAAATGTTTACAAAATGTTGGTCAAACTGTATACAGATTTACAAATTGTAGCTGTGTATTTTTTCCAAGCCCTGTGATTCAACCCCCCCCCACACACACACACAATGACTGCAAAGCTGTAAAGTGAACTAAGTTATCACCTGCCAGCTGCTTTGCCCACAACAAGTTTACACTTGAAAGAGTTTGCACTCCCATACTTCAATTGCCATAACCTGCTTTGAACCTTAAAGCTTCAAGCCTAGTCCAGTTCAAATAGTTTGTCAGTTCAGTGAGGAATGTAAAAAACATAAGTGGGATCACTGAATTCAGGAACATTTTTCTTTTATTGCCATGAACAGTCCAATAAATCTTCTAAGAAAAAAAAAAAACAAGTAAAGAAAACCCTTTCTTGAACATTTTTCCAAATGAACCACCCGACTCTAGAATTTAACAACGTCTATATTTACTATGTTAGAGAGAAAAGGGAACTGCCTATAGTTGAGAGATCTTGCTTATATAAAATTGACAACTTTCTCAATGTCAATACAATTTTTCATCAGCAACATTCCCCCACCATTCAGTGTCTCTTAGTGTAAAATATAGTATATAACAGATACACAGTAGATATATCAAGATTAAACAACTTGCATTTAAAAAAGCAAAAACAAAAATAAAGAAAACCACTCTTCTCAGAACACACTGTATGTTGCTACTGATATGAGTTTTAACTAATCCAATACTATACATTCAATGCACGTAGCCAGTTCTCTGAATATGTTGTGCTTCATACTTTCAAAAGATAGGAAATCTTATAATTCTTCAGTGACATTAAAGTTTTTGTTCAAACCTTTGAATAGAGACAACACTAAGCAGTTTCTGTAATACCTGGAGTTTTATCAAATGTAAAGGAAAAAGTTTTAAAGTCTTTATCAGCAAGTGCAGTCAGCTGCTGAGATAAATTGCTTGATAAATCAGTAATACGGCTGGTAACAATATTTGCTGACAAGCTAATGCTTTTAAAATTTTCATGAAGACACATTTCAATCGCTTGGAATTTGACAGTCTGATAAAATTACTTGCAATGAATGGTCATGATGATTTTGCTATCAATTCATGAAGAGTAAGACTTACATTTTCACTTTTGTTTTGTTTCACTAAGAAAAAAATTCTGTTGCTTCAAAATAACTCTTAAACAGCTTAACCTTTTCCTACAGGATATTTTCAGTAAATATTTTCACTATTCACTGTGTTTTCTAATGCCTTTGAATATATTTTTATACTGCATTGCTATGCAGGTATATTGCATTATACTCCATTTCTTATCTCCATTACAAAATGTTTCCAATATTCTTGATGTTGACTGTCAGTTGCAATTAGTGGGAAGGTCAGGGTTAATAAAGAGAAAGGAAATAGTGGAAGAGAAATGTCTAGTTTTAGGAAAATGCTGGTTATGAAAATGGTTCTACCATGTGCCATAAATACATATTTCTTGAACAACATGTTTATGAGCCTATAGTAACATCGAGCTTAGGGGTTAAAATGAACAGTTGATCAACCCAAAAAGATTAATGAAGGATGATAATGACAGGAAACACTGGTAATTTTAAGGAATCTTTTCATGAATTTATACATTAAAGCAGTGTCAGTAGCTCATTTCAGGAAAATCATTCAGAACTCTTAAAGTCCATAGTTTTAACATTATTGTCATGAAGAGGAAATGTTTATACAATAAATTAAATGATCTTAAACAAAATAATATAAAAAAATTTGTTTGTTGCTCACCAAGGAGATATATGGTTTGATATGTTCAAAAGTAGTTAAAGAGAGATAAATATTTATCTTTTTGGATTGTGGAAAGAAAATTCCTCTAAGTGCATTTTAGAAGCCGATAATATAATCAGTAAGTAATTTTACACTCGGAAGTACTTCAATGCTGATCATAAGAAACTGAAATGAAACCATTTGCATGACTTCAGACACTATTTGAATTCATTTTTCTCCTCATTTTATATAAAAAATAATTTTTCATAGGCTCACTACTTTTTTTCTTTTTTGGTTCACCAGCTAATTTCTGTGAAGGCAAGATTTTCATTGGTCCAAAAACAATTTTACATAAGCTCACAAATTTCTTTCCTTCTTCCTCAGATGATTCATAAGTTTATGAATATATTAGAATATCTTTCAACAGTTCAATGATAAATCTCATGATTAAATTTTGACTTCAAATAAAATTCATGTATATATATTTTTAAGAAATTGGTATAGTAGAAAAAAGTGCAAGAAGTGTAGATTTATTGTTATTACTTGCTTTTTGTATGATATATTAGGTGTCCATAATGGTATTTGTGTCGTTACACATGTTTTGAGTCTAAAGTTGACTATTTTCAGGTGAATAAACTTGTGACTTCACATATCGATATGTGAAGTCACAAGTTTATTCATCTGAAGATAGTCAACTTTAGACTCAAAATATGTGTAACAACACAAATATCATTATGGACACTTAATATACAAAAAGCAAGTAATATTAATAATAACAACAGTAAATTTACACTTTAAACAAAACATTCACAGCTTCTTGTACTTTTTTCTTATATAAGTACAAAGAAGGAAAAAAGTAGTGAGCCTATGCAAAATTATTTTTTATATAAAATGTAGAGAAAAATTAAATCAGAAGAGTATCTAAAGTCATGTGAAATTTTTCATTTCAGTTCCTCATGATCAGCATTGAAATACTTGCAAGGGTAAAATTACTTACTGATTATATTATACCTATCAATGCTCTATCTACACCCTAATATTGAGTACTTTGCAATAAAAATCTGGCTTGCCAAAATGCATTTTACCACTGAAAAGTAATAACCTTGACATTAAATACTATCACAATTAAACACTATATATATGAATGATTGTTTCTGTATCGAAGATGAATAGCCATTAGAAATTAGTCAACCATGGGTAAGTTATTGTGCATTCCTATTTTTAAATAATAAAGGTCTGTACATAGGGGTGGTGGGTAACAACATCCTGTAAGCTGGGATGTACATGTAATAGATAATGACTCAGAATTGTTAATTGGAGAGCCAGGTTCTAATTCTAGTTGTGTTTGTTATATTTACTTGCACGGATATACTCTTTGGAATGGTATGAATCCATTTCTCCCCTTCTATGGGTTAATTAGTAAGTCTTGTCCTACTAAATCATTATCTCAAAAAATCTTTTGATCCAAAAATATATTCTGGCTTTAAATAACCTGCAAAGAATTGATAAGCCATAGAAAATGAATTGATAAATCAAATCATGAAAATAAAATAATCAACTGGTAGGGAAAATTTTTAAAAGAATAACATTGACAATTCCTAAATAAATGATTTTATGGACATTACAAGTATAAAGTAAATGTACTATGTGATTCATGCCTGCAAATAGTTGGAATTTTTTTTTAATCATATCACCCCAAGCAAGGCAGTCCACTGCCACTATAGCGCAGGGGGTCACATAGAGCAATTGGGTATAGGAAATGTCAGAAGGAGGGTGATAGACGAGTTAGGAGGTACGTAGGGAGAGCATTGGAGGATATGGGTGCGAGTTAGTGTGTTAGGAGGTGTCTATTGACCTTACGTTTAAACTCCTGGAGGTTGTAGCCGTCGGGGAAGCAATCATGCAGAAGGGAATTCCACAGACAGGAAGTGCGAGAAAAGAAGCTGTTGGAGTAGAAATTGCGTTTACATTTCATTGGTTTCACTGTAAAGGGGTGGGACCTAGTTGCTAATCTAGTATCTCATGCAAATTCACACCTAGGAGGCACCAGTGACTTAAGTTCATCCGAGCAGAAGCCGTGAAAGTACTTATAGAAGAGGCACAGGGAAGCCACGTCATGCCAGTGAGAGAGTGACTGCAGGCGGTCAGCTAAGTCGGTATCGATCACATTACAGATTCTCCGATGTATTTTGCTAAGAAGCCCGAGGAGAATAGCAGGGGCACCCGACCAGATGTGGCAGCAGTATTCAATACACGGGCGGACGGTAGATTTATAAATGTGCAGGATAGATTCAGATGGAAAGAATTTCTGGGCCCTGCACAGAGAGCCGACTTTCATAGCAGTGGATTTAGTCATTCCACTTGAGGTCTGCTGAGAGTGTCAGGCCAAGCAGGCATAGTGTTTTACTCTCTGGGAGGCAAGCCTGTTCCATGCTAATGGGGGGGAGGTGTGGTTGTCTGTGGTGGTTAATTGACAGCAGCTTCGTTTTGGAAGAATTGAATTTTACGAGCCATTTCTTACCCCAATCTACCATGGATTGGAGGTCCTTTTCAAGCTCGGCAGTGAGGTTCACCTTGTCACCAACACCAGATTTTTGATCAAGGTGAGAGTAAACTGTGGTGTCATCAGTGTACATACCTATTTGGGATGTTATGGCATTGGGGAGATCATTGATGTAGATTAGAAAGAGCGTAGGACCTAGGATAGAGCCTTGGGGGACACCTGTGTTTGTAGGATAGTTCTGGAGGCATGTCCATTACACCAATATGTACTGAAGTCATCCCAAATGATACTCAAATAGACTGCACTTAGTGTCTCACCAGGGCATGATAGAAGCAGGTTGAATTGGAAGGTATCCTTTTAGTTACCAGAATGTCAGTGGCCATCCCAGACAAACATGTTGTCAACCCATCTGGGCAGGATATGCACATCTAGGCCAACTGGATCACAGGAAAATATGAGTGCCTCATTCAAGTGGGAAGAGACAGAGTTTATCACATCCCCTACAAAAAGAAGAATCCATGTTCAGAGAAAACCCCAAACTCAAATACCCACTTACTGATAAAATTGAATAAACAATTTTACATATGAGCTTCTTAATTTCATGTTCATATTATTTTATACAATGATAACATTATATAAATGAAAATAAAATTTAGTAACAATAGACAATGTTGAAATAATTTTTATTATACACTCAACTGAGGATGCCAAATATTTTTACTTAATATTAATTATTATTGATTTTTATGTGGTGTGTTCCTTCAGGACGTAGGCAATCATGGACCTCTACTTACCCCTATTGTCACACTTAAGTTTCTCTTAGTGTATCTCCCAAACCCTGCTTTACTATGTTTGCTCAAATCCATCAATTATGTCTCTTTGTGCTTTCCAGTCTCTCTTTCCCTCTGTTCCCTAAATATTAGATTCTCCAAGCCCTCCTTCCTCATTATATGCCCCAGAAACTTCAGCTGCTTCTTCCTGATAAGTGTAAGTTTACAAATTCTTAAAAAGAAGATTTCGAAAATTATGATTAATGATTTGAATGTTTCATTCAAACCTCCTATGTGATAGACATGGGTGATCATTGCTCTCTACAACCTTGTAGCCCTTAGCAATGTTTTCCCCCTTTATGATATTCATTTGCACAAGTTTGTTGGGTAGGTTGCCGGCTGCCTTCTTCTTGCCCTCCATATACAATCCTTCCTCATCATATATCCAAGAAATTTCAGCCATCTCTTTCTGAGTTTAAGAGTCCATTTGTTTCCATTTGCCTCAAGACATTTTTGTTGCTTACTTGCTCCATCCATGGAACTTTCAGCATTTTTCTGTATAGCCATTTTTCTGTCGCCTCCAGTTTTCTCTTTAGCTGTAAAGAAATTGTCTGGCATTTATTGCAATACAAGAGAATTGACATTATATAATAGTCCACCATCTTAAAAATTGAAGCATATAATTAAATTCTAACTAAAATGTGAATTTCTGACATAAATAATACAAACAACATCTTTATTATATCCGATACATTTTGATGATTTTTTTTTTACCATCAACGATAATAAATTTTTGGTAAAGATTTTCCTTTTTCAGTTTAAATTTAGAAATATAAAACTTCAGATCATAATACTGTATTGAACCAAGTTTTGATCAATATTAAAGAAAGTGCATTATCTAAGAAAAGTTTTCAAGAAGTGGTCAGGTGCACAGAATTTATCTTTGGCTATAAACAGTGATGAAAAAAAAAAACTCTTCAATAGAATAATTATAAATGAAGCTAGACTTCATCACTGACAAGCAAAAGTCATTTTTTAAATTGCTTTAACTGTATAAACATAAAAAGCAACTTGTTTGTATTTAATGGATTTTACATTTGCATCTTTCTATTGATTCTTAATTTACATATGACACTAGCATGTAAACTTGGTAAAATAAATCAATTGCCAAATGAATATCTGTTAAATACCAAAGGTTCTAAATTGCCCTTTTCAGAAGGGTTCAATTATACAAAACAATTCCTTTGAACAACCATATTTTTCTTTTCTTTTGCAATTATCATACTTTAAATCTCATTAATCTGATGCCTTTGATCATCTGTTTTTAAGAGTGCTTGGTCCTCTATTCCATCAAAATTGACATTCTGAAATATTTATATGAATTTTTGGCATTTTCTCTTCATTGTAACAAAAGGGTTTTACACTATTTACATTATTCAAACTGTTATCATCATCTTTGTCATATTCACAACATTTCAGCCATAATATGCTCTGACCTTTTGGAATTTTGAAACAAACACTTTATTTTGTCCACCAGGGTAAATTGTTCTAGTTCTACATGTCATGTCTTTTCTAGATATCCCAGTTTTAGTTATTTCCCTTTAGTAACTCAACACTAACATTTTGTTCAGCTCTGCTGTGGCCAGGTATTGAACTCACAACTGAGTCAATTTACTGAATTACTTTAACCAACACTTATCCTCTGGGCCATGTGTTTTAGTTTGAAATTCTAATGTATATTACCTGAAGAAGGCCAGAACATACAACAAATGAAACTTACCATTTAAAGTCGGATTCTCTACTAGTATGAATTTGATTATGATATTAGGTTGGCCAAAAAGTTCATTTAGTTAAATAATCATCATTGACACTTTTTTTTTTGCTGAGGCTGAACTGCACAAAGCAAGGTGTGTCCTGCCTGATAAAGGATCTCAGTTTATCTCTTCACTTACATTTGTCTGCATATTCATAGTTGTCATAATGCTATGAAACAAAATTTTACAAGGCTGGATTCACTTCCTGACACCCAACTCAGAAAACTCACAGTAGTCAGGGTACATCAAGTATTTTTATAGAGAAACCATCACTTGTTGATGGAGGAAAATAGATTTTGATAGTGTCCATGCCAACACACTCAACAAATCCGAATCTTCCACTTGCCGAGATTGCTCGTTTCATATTAGTTCTAGCTGGCCAAAACTTGCATATGTTACACCTTCGTAACTTACAAATTACATCCACTAAGGATGCTTGTGCTCTTATTGTTGACTTCCAGTACTATGCATGCAAAACGCATTTGCGCCAGTTTTGGATTCGAAGGTAGGCCATTTTTAATCAGCGTTTTTTTTTTTCCTTGTTCAAACAGCATTTCATGTAGCCAGGGACAGTTGCTACATTTGCGTAAGCGTCCGCTATCCTGCTTGCATGCCACTCATTGTTTCTTTGAACGGGGGGACTGTAGTCAGTTCAGTAGAACCCACAGACTGCTACCTTTCAGTTTCACTACACTCCCCCGTGATCTGGTAATCACAGAGGTGACAACCCAGAGTGGGTCTCTTTCATTTAGTGCTCCTTCACGATAATGGTACCTCTTGTACTTCCTCCTCTAGGATGACTTATCTGGAGAAGTATGATATGTTGCATACGCGTTGTTTACCGCACAGGGACTGCCATGTGCTTCATTGATGGAGATCACTCTTGCACTTTGGGTTGAGAGTTCACTGTCACTCCTGCTCTCTGATGCACTAGAGCCCATGATGGGATGCAGGTCCCTTACATGGTGGGGCATCCTGTCGACAAGGATGTTTTGTGGGCTTATCACACCTGTAACGAGTCCACGGGGGATGTGCACCGTTCAATTGGGGTCTTTACCCAGACACAATCACCCATGTTGTATCCACTTTGCTGCTGCTTGAGCTTATCTGGTGGGGGTGCATTCGGATGTGGTAGTGATGAATCAGGTTGGCAGGGGCAGTCAGCAGCAACATATTGTCCTTAGGAGTAACATTGTACCAACAGACTGCTTCCATTATGATGCATTGTTTCCTTGCTGCAATTTGTTTTACACTTCGATGACATCGTTCCACAATGCCATTTCCGGAGAGAACATACAACAAAAATGCATTTGACCTCCCCACAGGACTTAGAAAGTCCTCAAAGCTCTTGTTTTGAAATGCTGTATAGTTGTTGACGAGCATTTCAGCCGGCGCTCCATGCTTGCAGAACAGGCCTTCCAGGTGGCTGATAATGCTTGCTGCATCTTGTTGCCTCAGACGACACCAAATTGAAAACCACGTGGACCCACAGTCAATGAAGGACAGATAGTGTCAGCCTTGGTAGTGGGTTACATCCATTCCCACTCAAAACAAAGTGTTGCTCAAGTCCAATCTCCTCCTCAGCCAATGCATGGGTGGTTGGTCATTCAACTGGCACTTCTCACAATTTCTTACCACAGCTTTAATCAATGCTTTAGAAACTGTAGGATCGACCTGTCTGACAAAGTACAACATCCGTCTTATTCCGGGGTGGTTGCTTTGGTGATGGATGGACCTTATCCAGTCAGAGTCATGCTTGTCTGGCAACACAGTGCTTGCACAGCATGGGGGTTCAACTGTCTTCTTGACAAGGTCAAGCTATTGCTGTGGCACTCTTGTCAGACTATCTGCTCGGTTATGTTCAAACTGAGCCAGGACCACATCTACAGACAGCTTATATTTGACCAAGCTTGCAAGTGCCTCAAGCTGCCATCTGATTAGTATCTCACTTGTCTTCTCCGAGAGGGTGTCCATGACCCAGCTGTGCATGCAGGTAGAGTCAGTGTGAAGATGCAGTATAATCGCTTTCCACATTAATGCCATGTTTACACCTTTTAGCATCACATCAATCTCCGCCAAATTTATGTGCTGTGTATCCCTTTCCTTCTGTAACCAGCTTGCATCCTCCACAGCAGCTCCATCATGCTCCAGTGATACTCCGGTGGCTAAGGAGCTTGTGTCAACCCAAACATTGAGCGCGGGACCATTAACACGCCACTTCCCTCACACGGAGTCTTCTTGGCACACTCTTGTGATGACTTAATTATCATTAAAGGAATATCAATCACCTTGTCATTCCAACGCATTGTCATGTCTGCCACCCTCCTCTTAACAAATGCTGTAGCCACCCTAAGCCATTTCACCACTGGAAAGTGCCCGGCCAACTTTCCACAAAATGAGAACATACTACATTGGGTAAGAATATGTGGCATACTCGGGACCTCGTTCCCATATCAAACAGAGTGTTGCCCTTTTTCCAAACTGTCAGGCCAAGCACTCTCACACTGTTCTGCAGCCACTTTGGTTCTTTGCTTGATAGTCCAAAGTTAGCCAAATATTGCCGCACCCTGGTTGTGGTAGCCATGTCTTTATAAATAAGAACATTGTCAGTGTATGCCAATGTTGCCTGCCAGATCACGTCATCCTGCGAGAGTGTAGCCTCAACAATAGCTCGCATGATAGATGGCGCTACGTCGAGTCCAAAACCCATGTGTGATAAGCAGTACCTTTTTCCTTTGAAGATAATAGTCTGGTATGGCCACAAGAATTTGTGTACACACACTTGTAAATAGGCCCTTTGGAGATGGAGTAATGATACATTGGAGCTTTTCTTTCTCCACTCTTAACTTTTGTGCACAGATGTCGGCATGTGCCATGTAGGCATCGACGTATCCATTCAACTCACTAAAGTCCAGTACCAGGTGCACCTTAGACTTTCTTTTGAAAGACAGCCATCAATGGAATCAGGCCTATTGGGGGATAGGGAAGCAGCCATCCATTGCTTAACCATGTTTCCAGCTCATGACAGTACTCTTATCAAATTTTGGCGGACATTAGATACTCGGGCACCTTATTTGTAAGTCTACTGGGTGGTTGATTGCTTGACCACTTCCACAACTGTCCAAACTCAGCACTGAAGTCTGGTTCTTCTATTCTGATCATGGCACAGGCACACAGCTCCATCCTTGAGAAGATAGCACCACCGAACTGGTCTATGCAAACTCCACCCAGCATTTTGATTATATCTATTCCAATTAGTATGTCGAAGCCTAACAGTGGACTGTCCATGACCACAACATCAACTTTCATGGGGCCCATGTTATCTACCACCAGAGTGATAGTCCCAACACCATTACTGTGGAGGATTTCACCATTGACTGTTAGGACATTCAATGCTTGCTGACTCCAAGGGTTGCATACTGATCCAGTCACAAGGAACTGAGAACATCTAGAATCCAATAGTGCTGTGCACTTCTTGCCATTAATGACAGCTTCAATCATGGGCAGTGCCCCTTTTAATTTGAATGGAGAGAGAATGGCGCTGTTTCCATTTCCTGGAAAGTTTTTCAATAAGTTCCCTTTTTTGTTGCAAAGATAACAGCACATGAACAATATTTCTCTCCAGTTCCTAGCACTGCCATGTTGCATACAATCTCTAGCCAGATGGTTTAGGTCCCCTACACCTAAAACAATTGACATCACTCTGGCTAGTTTCGAAGGGTCAATGAATGCTAGGCCTGCTTAGGTTGCCCTGCAGTAGCTAAATGTTCATCCCTGGTATCCACCAATACAGCGCGAACTCTTTCAAATAGCTCTCTCATAGTTAGGGTTTTCATCCTAGTCAACAATTGAAGGAGTCCCTTGATGTGACTTGGTAGCCCATTAATAAAGGCGCTCTTCAACCAACATTCTGGTGGCCTTTCGCCTGCCAGCCATGCCAGCCATTGAAAATTTGTTAGAAGCTCATCCACAGTCTCTTCTGGATGGAGGCGATGAGTAGTAAATTGTTCAAAAGCCACAAATGAGTCCGTTCCATAGGCTTTCTAAAGAGTGCATTTAATCTCCTCAATGTTACTCCACTGTTCTTTTGATAGATGCCAATGTGTCTCCTGGGCTGCACCTTTCAATAGTGGCAGGACTTGCTCTACCTTAGTTATTTTGCAAAGCTCACAGGTCAATTCCACATCTTCCAACCATTCCATTATTGGGATGTCCATTACTGCACTGCTGAATTCAAGAATTAGCCACATGTCAAATTGCCTTGATGCCATGGTTCTAATAGAGCCGAAATAGCTTCTTGTTGATTGAGGAAAATAGATTTTGATAGTCTCTCAGTGTCCACACCGACACACTCAACAAATCCAAAATCTTCCACCTGCCAAGATTGCTCATTTTATATTAGTTCTAGCTGGCCAAAATTTGCATATGTTATGCATTCATAACTTACAAATTACACTCACCAAGGATGCTCATGCTCTTATTGTTGACTTCCGGCACTCTGCATGCAAAACACATTTATGCTCGTTTTGGATTCGAAGGTAGGCCATTTTTAATCAGTTCACTTTTTTTTTTCCTTGTTCAAACAGCATTTCATCTAGCCAGGGGCAGTTGCTACATTTGCGTAAGCGTCTGCTATCCTGCTTGCATATCACTCGTTGCCTCTTTGAACAGGGGACTGTAGTTGGTTCAGTAGAAGCCACAGACTGCTGCCTTCCAGTTACGCTACACCATCTCTAGGAATGTTGTAAGTCAAGCTTGGGACTATTCTCTCTCTCTCACATATATATATATATATAAAAATGGGAAGGTTACGATCATTCCAACAATAGAAAAGTGTATATTTTTTAAATAAAAAGAGAAACTGCAAATGTTCTTTTATAAAATAAATTGTATAAAAAAAAAATGAAATACCATATATTTTATAAGAGAACACTTGTGGTTTCTCTTCTTATTTAAAAAAAGTAAACAGATAAAAATAACGTGTGTGTATATGCCATTGGCTCCTATAAAAAGTTCATGCACCCTTTGATAGGTCTTGTTTTTCCTCTTATGGGATAACATGCAACCCACCTCACCAGCAGAAAAGCTAGTGAGGGAGCTGGTTTAAATGCTAACCACCCATCTATTTGGCAGATTGTACTAGGTTACATGCTACCAGTAGCAAGCTTAAGCCATAGCTGACCAATTTTTAGTTAAGTAAATTTTTTACTTAATAACCAAACAACTTTTTGGCCAACCTAAATGTGTGCTGTGGTGCAGTGGATATTGGCCTGGCATGTGAAATCAGAGAGCCTAGTTTGAATTCCAGTTGAATCTATTGCATTCACTTATGCACAAATATCCTTGGGAAAGGTATGAATCCATCTCTTCTCCCACCAGCTACAGATTAAATAGCAGGACAGATTGGGTTCTATAGCCATGTTTGGCAACCAGTATACTACAAAAGGTACTGCAGGAATATCTTCTGACCAGTCAGTCATGTCTCTTTCAAGACATGATCACCCAAATGTGTATCAATTATGGCACTTAACTGAATACTGCAAAAACCTAACAAAGATCAACAAAAATACAAAAGGCAGAAAATATTTTTAAAAAGCTTAAAAGGCAAAAATTGTGACTATTTCAGAAATGTTAAGTGTCAATTTTCAATAGAAAAGATACATGATTCACTGAATGTTGAAGAATTCAGATCATCAAACAATAATAAAAATACTGAGATTATTTTTTTAAGACTTCTGATCATTATTGTAAATACATATATAAGAATCTTATAAGAAATAAATATTGTAAAAATAATGCTTTCAAAATGTTAATGAAAGTAATTTATTTAAAGTAAAGTGTGTACATAGCTAACATTATTCAAATTAGTTGATAGCATTCATAAGTATGGATTATCACTGTCAATATACCTTTTAAGTAACAGTTTAGTTCAGAAATTTACTATACTTGCATTTACTATCATGACCATATTGCTTGTCTAGTTTGTAAAATTATGATAATATGCATTCTGATATCTTTCATATGAACAAAATTTAATATTACTTTGTGCCATCTTATCAATGATGAACATAACTTGGAAGAGATGAAATGAAAAAGAATTTTGAAATTTACTTGCTTCTTACCTTGAGATTTCACCTGAGAAAAAAATCCATAGAAATTAACTAATGCAATCAATTTTTCTAAATCCAATTTGTTTTGCCATATGAGCTTTGAGATTTGAGCCCCTGAACAATTCTTGCTTTTTAAATATTTCTTCAAATACATTATCACAAATAGTTTAGTTCTCTAAAAGCCTGAAAATGGCTCTGTACAACATTTTTGCCATTTCCAAAAGGTAGGTTCTCTTTAAAAGTGTTTACAATTGAATTATAGAGAGGGTAAAAGTTTAATTAAGAATGGATTGCTTTCAACTGTTCAACAATAAATCTCATGACTAAATGTTTGCATTAAATAATTTCTTCTTATTTCAAATTCCCTTTCTTTGTTTCATTAACCTGTTGTGTCTTTTCACAAACTTTAGGACAATGGAAATTATTTGCATCTTCATAACAAGATTTAATTTTTAAATCAGCTATTGAAATGAGACAAGTTTTCACGACTATATTATTCTATCTTCTAAAATAATGCCAGGTTATATGATGTACCTATATGGTTAGGTTTGAAACATTTAACTACATGTTCCAAATTTAACTTGTTGTGATGTTCAGTAGGTACAAAGAAAAGTGAACTCCACAAAACAAAACTCATCTGGATTCTGATGAATAAAGTGCACAGCAGAATCAGGAAAAGTGTGGGTTTGTCAAGGACAATGAAACAAGGAATGCAATATTTATGTTCAGAATGTTATCAGAAAGAGCAATACAAATGCAGAAGGATGTGTACCTGTGTTTAATCAACTACTCAAAAGCATTCAACAAAATACACCAAAAAGACTTGATAGAGATGCTCAGCAGCCTTGACATATTTGAAAGACATAAGAATAATAAAAACCTATACTTGCAGCAAAGTGCCTGCATATGGACAGGGAATGAGTTTTATATATATATATATATATATATATATATATGTCAAGTTTTGAAATTACTCGGGATACTCCTGTCAGAGTAATATATACATTATGCAGTTTGGCCTCAGTTCTAATAGGGAAGTCGGGTGAGTGTACTCCAGATGAGTCAAATGTGGAGTTGGATGAGAATCTGCGAGCAAAGCACTCGGCTTTGTCCGCAGATGACGTGAGAACCATTGATTAAAGGAGGTATTGAGGATTTGCTATTGTTAAACATCTAAACAAAAACAGTTTGTCACTATCGTTTGTTTGTGTTTATAATATAAAATGTAATTTGACATCTTTGAAAATGGCTTATGTAAACTGAAAGCTTAGATTGGATTATTAAAAATTATGTATCAATATGGTAAGTTTCTTTCATCATTTAATGATAATACTATTAAGCAAATATTAGAATTATCAGAGAATATGAAAAAAATTTACATAAAATAAACAAAACTTGTCTATATTATTTAATGAAACATGCATTAATGAAAAAAATGCTGCCTAAATACACTATATATATATATATATATATATATATATATATATATATATACAGGTAAAGAGGACCCAAGGCTTTATGATTTTGAGTTCTTGGATTTACTTTTTTTTTTTATACAATAAATACTATAGAGCACAATATAATCAAATTTATAAATACATTGCGGCACGGAAATTTCGAGATTTCTATCTTGTTGATGAGATCTCAAAACATAGAAATTTCCGTCTATCAATGTATTTTTAAACTTATATATATATATATATATATATATATATATGATGATTCCGAGGAGGCCAAATAAAATATTGCATTCTCTTAACAGAACAAATTGTTTAATAGATCTGAGGTAATCTTCGAATGAACTATTCAATCCTACATCCAGTGTACATTATGAATGGTCATTCCTTCTTGTGGTAGAAAATGTCCCCAAGAACAAAGCCATCTGGAGTTTTAATTCTTGTAAAGTCACCCATGGCGGTAAGGCCAAAGAGGAAGGACCAAATTGAACACAACCAACCTGCGAAGACCCAAATGGCTAAATAGGCAAATATCTACGCGAAGAGGGCAATGCTAGTCAAGTTTGCATAACCAGGGTGGACCTTGACAGACCAAGCATCCAACAGTATGTTATGCGTTTCAGTTATTTCATTAGAAAGAATTGTTCTGCTCAAAATGAGTGACAAAAATAGCAACATAAATACAGTAGACCTACACCAATCGCAGTTGGAACAATCAAAACTTTCGTATTTAAAACATTGACAAGATGTATCTCAAAGGACTGAAATATAATTTAATAGTCGTAGCATTTTGAAAATACATTTTTTTAGTTTTAAATGCCTTGAAAGTTTCATTCTTTAAAAGAAATCCTCAAAGTAATAAAAAAATTAATCTAATTTGATGACTATTTTCATTTTTATTAATTGGTTTTGCTGCATAAATAAAATATTTAACTTAATGGTGATGGGAGTTGTGACTATATTGGTGTGGGCTTAAGGTTTAAAATGGACAGTTGCTTTACCCACGCCAAGAGGATTAGTAAAAGATGGTAATGACGAGGAAACACACGGGTAATTTGTTTTCTTTACACAAGATAAGGAAGTTAGACACTTGATGTGTCAGTAGCTCATTTCAGAAAAATAAAATTTTAAAGCCCGTAGTTTTAACGACTTGTCAGGAATAGGAAATATTCGCGAATGTCTTTCCGTTTGTTCTTTTTCATCAGTCCTCGAAATTTCAAGTGAGAAAAGGGAGTTATTATTTCGGACTCACTACAACTCCTCTCTAATCAAACGGTCTTCGCCATATGCAGTGAGTCTTTGAATTTATCTATAGCGAATATTACTCAAATTTCTGACATGGATCATATCAGTTATTAATTTTGGATTTGTATTTCTTTCCTCTTAAATTCAGATGCATTTTATCAAAACTCAGATAATTAACACGAACAGAATGACGACCTCAACTTAAATTTTTCTTATCAAATTTACATTCCATCCTCTATTACTCGTCTTTACATTCAGTCTTATTTATTTTTTGATAAAATCATGCCATTTCCTCGGCATCAAACATTTTCTAGTCCACTTCGTTATCTATACTTAGGTTTCAAAAGTAGATGGAATTTTTCTCGTTTTTCTCTTCCATGTCATTTCTGATTTCATAGCATTTGTGAACGAGAAAAAGGATTCTCATATTAGATGAGACGCCTGTTTAAGGAGGGCCAAAGAGTGCATCGGCTGAAACATACATAAAAATTGATTGCTTAGCGGCATATCAGCTCCTTATGAGTCATTTAATGTCGAAATTTAATTTTCTTAGAAGCTTCGAAGTAATAAAAATATATATGTAATTCTACTTTCACAATTGAATACATGGTAGATTATACTAAGCTTTTGTGCATTTTTGTGAGGCAGTCATGCCTGTCTTATGTTGTGTTTTGTCACTTGACATCAACTGCTCGAATCTCTTCGTTGTTGTTGCAGTGAATTTGTAAAGTACTTAAAAGAAATCAAGCTTCCTTGTGAGTCTTCTGTAATCCATAGATCCATATGATACCAATGTAAATATATACTATGTCTAAAATATTGAAAGTAAATTTGTAATCTTTTTTACCATCTCAAAATAGTCACCTAACTGCATTCCATAAATGCAGTCATTGTGAAAACAAGACTATTTTATTTGAATCACTTTCAGGCCAGCCTTTTATACTCAATTTTAAAACCTCAAGTTACACTTGTCTTTGTAAAAAAAAAAAAAAAAAAAAATTTAAAAATCTAAATTGATAAGAACTATAAAATTCGTACTAGACAGCACTCTTAAGCATTTGATCAGACCTTCCATCATTTTTATAAAAAATGTGATTTGACTTAAGAGATTGAACAAAAATCCCTCATATGACAAAATGCATTCCATGACTTTTGAAGATTTTTATTGCCTTCCTTTTGACTACTGAAACTTTTGTGCTGCTAAATTTATACATATTTGAATTTGAGTAAAGTTTCATTTAATATACTTTCACAAAAAAGTTATTTTACATTTTCAGTATTAAAACTAATTCCGACTTGACTGGTTCACTGAATTTTGCCTTTGTGGACATTGGCATAAAATTATTTTTTATCATAGAAATAAAGCAGTCATTTGCAAGCATTTTATGAAAAGATTTTCAGAATACTGTATCTTTTCCAATCTTTTCACTTTTCTTTTTTTCTTTTTTTTCAATTGGAGTAGATAGACTGAACTATCACCCGGTTCACACTCCACCCATGTCTATTGAAGAGGTGTAGAGGCCCATCCCTTGTTCCCTGTTTAGGATGTGGTTTCCGGCTTTCTCTTTTCCAATCTATTCACTCTTACGTAGCCCCCTGCACACCAGTGGCCTTACCGCCTTGCTTGGGGTGATGTGATTAAAAAAAAACCCAGATATATGTATACAAAAATAGAAAGGGGTGTAAGACAAGGATGTGCCTTCTCACCAGATTTATTAAACCTATATAACAAGGTAATTCTGAGAGAACTAGAAATCCTGTCAGGATTTGTTACTGGTGACCACAATCTTAATATAAGATATGTAGATGACACAAACCTCTTACAGAAGTTGTTGAAGGAAAGCAAGAAGAAAGGAATAAACAAACTACAAGAAAACTGAATGCATGGTCATCAGTAAAAAGAGGAGCCCAAAATGCCAACTACAGGTCCATTATACTAAAATCAAGCAGGTACAGAAATTTAAATAACTGGAAAGTGTTCTAATAGGATGAAAAATGTAACGGAGATCCAAAGGCACATTCCAAAAGTTAAGCAAAGTATTAAGAGACAGGAAAATTTTGTTGAAAACAAAGAGTACTGGATTGTTATGTGATGACTGTCCTACAATATGGCAATGAATGCTGAACAATCTCCTCAAAGATAAAGGAAAGACTTGAAGCAACAGAAATGTGGTTCTATGAAAGGATACTAAGGATACCATGGACCAAACATATGAGCAACAACAAGGTTTTGAAAAGAATGAAAAGGAAACATACTTAACATCAGAAAGAGACAGCTGAGTTTCTGGGACACATACGGAGGAAGGAGGGCTTGGAGAATCTGATACTCAGATTATAGGGAAAGAGAGACAGGGGAAAACAATGCATGACATACTTGATGGGATTAAACAAATGGCTGGCTGAGCAGGTTTGGGAGAAATACAAAGACAAAGGTATTAAGAACTGCAGGGAAAAGGAAGATGTGGAGGACCATGATTGACTACGTTCTAAAGGGACACAGCACATGGATCTTTTGCAGATCAAGACTACTGTAAAAAATGATAAAAGTTCAATAAGTGGCTTATTTTTGAGGACTTAGCCCATCACTCAATTCTCTGCTATGTTGCACATTACCAGTTGCAAAAGGAGACTCTGCAACAGTAAGATCCAAGATTTTAAAAATGTATTAGGACCTTGCATAAGTTCTTACTGATTTTTCATGAAAAGTAATGTTTTATTTACAAAAATTAGTAAGAAACATGTCACTGAAAGTATTATCTATCGCTAGCCACTACTTTTTCCCATCTTTCTGGCAGAATTTGAATTTCACATTAAAGAAAACAACATCTTTGAAGGCTAATCACGAGTTGACTCATTTTCTGGCATCTTCATAGGAAAATACTACTCAGTCAGGCCATGTGCCATTAATTAACACATGTGATAACCGGACAGAGCAATGTCTGGTGGATATGGTGGGTGGAGTAGGCCATTTAAGTATTTCCAAGTAAGTTTTCACCCATTTTGCAAGATGTGGTCATGATGCAAAATCCTTTTGTCATGTCTGATCATATAGTGGCTATTCTCTCTTTAATGCTCAACTCAACCACATCAATTATAGTCAATAGCAATCTCTCATGGTGGTTTCAGTGTTTGAGCAGCTCATAATAAACTACACTCAGTTGATCCAACCAAATGCAAAGCAGAAGCTTCAAAACAGATATTTAGCTTTGACACCGATGTTGATGTATAGTCAGGCTTACCCTTCAAATCTTCTATACTTAGGGTTATTGTAGTGTATCCACTTTGAATTGCCAGTCATGGAACTATGCAAAACAAACTTTTCTTTTCTGATATTGAAGCAGCTGTTCACACATGACAAAGCACTGTTTTACGTCTCTCAGTTTCATCTTTTACAGCACCCAATGTCCTTGCTTTTGAATAATTCCTAATGCTTTCAAACATTTCAAAACTGTTGTTTGATCAACTCTTAATGATTCTACAAGTTCAGTTTGTGCCTGGCATGAGTCTTCATGAAAAAATGCCTCCAATTCTTTGTCTTTAAACATTTTCAGTGTGCCAGAGTGTTCTTTATCTCTAACATAAAAATCATTATTTTTGAAGCATCTAAACCAATTTCAGCATGTTCTTTCTAACAGAGCCTGGTCACTGTAAGTCTCAACAAAAAATTTGTGTACTTCAGCTGCAGATTTCTTTTGAATAAAGTAGTGCAGTAAAATTCCCCACAAATATGCTTTCTTTGGCATGAAATCCAACATGTTTAATGCTACAAAAAAAAAGTTTGGAAAAATGACATACACTGATTTTCAAGATTGCTTATAGTACTTCTTTATACATGTGTTACCATCTAAAACTACAAACATGCAGTTCTGGGAATGTTGGAAAACTGTGAGAACTTATTCAAGATTCTAATATGTGCCACACTGCTGGTATTCTGTCAATATATGATTTTTAAAATAGCTATTTCTAATTTTTGTGTGCAAATTGTATTAAGAACATTTTTATCAATTTTATTGTTGCTTTTAATCAACATATTCATTTGCTCAAAATCTAGTACATAGCAGACATCTGTCAGTCTTGGGAGACAGGAACTTACTCATAGGGCTAGCTAACCCTGTTGCAGACACCTGCTCAGGTACTTTATTTCTTTACCCACAGAGACAACTTGTGGTTTATACTGCAACAATGGCGTGATCAGTGATAGAAAACCAGAATGCTCAAATATTTAGTCCTAATGCCTTGCAACTTTGTGCTAGTACAATCTGTCATGGCTTCTGAGCAGTTTCAGTAACTCAGTTTTGTTCAGAAGCTAATCCTTAAATAATAGTTTCAAAACAATACACTTGACATTTTTTTCACTTAAGTTGCCAAACAATATCCAAACTTTTCCCAAGCAGGTCTCTTTACATTATGAAATATAAATAAAAAGTTTACACTCAAAAGCTTGAGAATAATGAATTGTTTATTTTAAAGTTTTTGGTCTTTTCATTTACTTAGATTTTTTTCATGCTTATTAAGAAGCAATAATTGATTTATTCAAATTTTTATGTGAATGCATTTTCAAAGCAGCTATTGTGACTCATTCTCAGCTGAATTAGCAAAAGGATGTTTTTTCACTTGTTTCTTTTTCATCTTGTCTGACAAAATATTTTAGTATTTTTGTTTATATATTTTCATGTATTAAACATCCAATCTATAAGTATTTGCATACAGAAACTGGAATCACAAGGGTTCATATATTTGAACACCTCAGCTTGGGATAAATGACCATTAACATTGTAGTGGTCTAATCCTTGGACATTTCTTGTAGCCTTTTGTAAGCTGAGTAAACAGAAACAAAGTAAAAACTGACAAATTCATTAATAGAAAGTACATTCTCTTCCCATATTGAATTTTCTGTTTTCATCTGTTTCAGTTTGAAGATTGATAGAGTGATTTTTTATGGCCTATCAACCCTTTATGTACTATTTAAAGCAGAAACATTTTGGATTGTAAGAATAATTATTTTTTTGGTAAGTGAATATTGTATTAACAACCTTTTGAGAATAACAATGATGTTGGAATGACTGCAAAAACATTCCCCTCCCCAAATTTAAAAACAAATTGAAGTAGATGCATGCTGGGATTTCTTCCAAGCTAATAAGATGGGCCACTTCTCAGTGTTGTCTGCTATATTTTTGTTCTTTCTTGAAGTCAGAATGCTACAATCTCTTGACTGTATTTCTTTTGTAAGTTAACACCATTCTTAGTTTGAACTTTTGCCTTATTACTGGTACCTTGTGTGTGTGTTTGTGTGCATGCATATATATTTTCATTCAGAATTCAACCAATTATGCAACCTTGGCATTTTGATTTTGCTACATTTTTTCAAGCACATAACAAACTTTCTGAATTCATAAAGTTTAAAATAATGGAGAAGCTGGTCAAGAATTGAAAATATTTTTATCCAGGTTTGTATGATACTAAAATGTATTTTCTGAAGTGTTAACATCCAGAAATTACTTCAGACTTTTCATTTAGCAACCACTCACATTTTAGAAATGATAATATGGATAACTTTTCTTGGCACAATCTGCAGACATCACCACTGTTGCAAGATCTGGCTTTTTTTAGTATGCTTCAAATTGCATAAGATTCTTTGACATTTTTTCTTTTAGTTTCCACAGGTGATTGGCTAGTTTGGTAAAATTTTTAAACTACCCAGCTTGAGTGTAGACATGTGATTATACCAATGTTTTTTTAAAATTTCCCTCTATATATTGTAAATCCACTTTGTAAATAACTCTTGTTTTATAAACTCCAAGTGGGCATTTGTTTTTGTCTCTACAGTTACATTTTTCATTAACAATATTCTACATCTAAATATTGAACAAGTTTTTTATTCATTTTGACCTCTATTTCAAAATCAAGGCTCTTGTTATTTGTTCTTCTGTTTTCCAGCACTATCACCAACCCATCATCTCTTTATAATCCATGGTTGTCTATATGGACTATTTCAATGGTCTTATTTAGAATATACAGACATTGTAGTTCAGAGATCTTGGCTCTGTCAAATGAACTTTGTGGTACATCAAATGTGCCATTTTCTATTTTTAATCTATGATTCACCATTGTGGAATAGTGTGTGTATTTATATATATTTATATTCAGAAATTATAACATGGATATGTTATAATATCACTACAAAAGTTGCTATTTTGTTTTGACACTTCTTGTGTCTTGTCAAGTGATGTGGTTTATTTTCTATACTCGGAGATTTATATATATATATATATATATATATATATAAAAAACAAAGTCTCAGTACCACAAAACTTAATATTTTAAATAAGAAGGAAACCACATTTTTTAAATAAAAAAGATCCCAGCAGATTCAAAATCTGTTCTCATCTAATATATATAAGTATCGTGATGATGCTTAGTGCCAAGATTGCCCTTTTGTTTTTAGTGGTTAACTGATAGAAAGGCATTTTGGCAAGCAGATTTTTTGTCAAAGTGCTCCATATTAAGATAAAGCCTTAATAGAATTAATGTGGAGAAATTTGTCATTTAACTGAACTGAGTTATGCTGACTTTGAAGTTCTGTGCAGGTAGTGTTGTGACGTCTTCACTCCGCAGGGCTTTTGCTACTCGATAAGGTATTCATGAAATTTCAAAGTCAGCATAACTGCTTAAGTGACAAATTCCAAATTAATTCTAATTCTCTCTCTCTCCCTATATATATATATATATATATATATACTAATTAGGAAAATCAGCCAATTACACTACCTTGATTTCAACCTTTTAGTATCATCAAACATTACATATTAATTGATGATCCAATGCTTTTTTTTGAATGCATAACAGACAGTTTAAAATAAAGGAGGATTTAGTCTAGACTAGTAAAATAATATTGTACATGTATTTTATAACAATAGATTCTACAGCATTAGAGTCAACTCTATACCCAAGATAATGACACTTTCATACTCTGGCCACACCAGGAAGAGGTACATACACTACTAGGCCATGTGAACTCAATAAAATCGTCTATACAGTTCACAAAGGAAAAAGAGAGCAACATCAAACTAGCATTTCTGGATGTTTGAATATCTTGAACAGAGAATGGGATCAAGACATCTGCATATCGCAAGCCAATATTCATTGGTCAATATCTCGATTTCAACTCTAACCACCCATACAATGTAAAGAAAGAGATCGTTTGTTACTTGTACCATTGAGCAAAAGTCGTAAGTGGCAACCCAGAGACATATGAACAAGAAATTGTTGGTATAAGCAGTACCCTACAATGTAACAACTATCCAAGGCACACAACAGCTACAATAAACATGGAAGGGAAGATGCATGAGCATAACAACTCTCAGAAAACAGCATTGTTTTTCCTATTCTATGTGAAGGGATTATCAGAGAAAGTACAAAGGATCTCTGATCCATATAACATCAGGATGACCTTCAGAAGTGGTTCTACACTTCAGATACCTTTCCTGAGTATGACCTCCAATAGAGGAGAATATGACCAAAGACTGTATGCCATTCCATGTAGCTATGGAAAGAAATATAAAGGAGAAATGGTCCGCCCCCTTAAGGTAAAGATGCAAGAACATTACAAGGCTGTAACACAAGGAAAGAGAAAAACCAGGTGTAGCTGACCACATATGGAGGGAGAAAGGGGATCACTG
Organism: Ascarosepion bandense; assembly: GCA_037127315.1. Taxonomy (NCBI): domain Eukaryota; kingdom Metazoa; phylum Mollusca; class Cephalopoda; order Sepiida; family Sepiidae; genus Ascarosepion; species Ascarosepion bandense. The sequence continues at coordinate 2,573,414 of JBBBDQ010000694.1, read as the reverse complement.
CTCCCTATGGGATGAAGTTGAAATAATAGATAGAGAACACCATTGGAAATTACATAAACGTAAGGAATTAGTACACATGCTAGGCCACAAAAATTTTCTAAGGTGGTAAAGTATAGAAATGAATACAATATGGGAACCAGTAATAGAGAGTGCTAGAGAAAACTATCAGATAAAAAATTGCAATATCAACTGGTAAAAAATGGTTACCGAAACATTAGGTTTGTAAGTCCCAAAAATTCATATATTGATGTTAAGGACACATGACTCAGTGAATACAAGTTTTGGTTAGTTCCAGTTACTTGAGTTGTGAGTTCAGTACCTGACTACAGCAGTGATGAACAAATAACTTAGAGAGTTGAGTTAAAGAGAGATAAGTATTTTGAATCTAGAAGTAGCATCCCACATGGAATGAGAACGATGTACCCTAGTGATTGAAATAAAGGGTTCGGTTTCAAATTACTCGCACTTGAAGAAGGCTCTAACATACAATGGCAGAAACATAAATGGCAATAAAGATGAATAAACAATGTAAATACTACCTGATTTCAGAAGTATAGACAAATATGTATAATAGATATAACAATATTAATGAAAAATGTAACTGCAGAGATAAAAGCAAATGTCCACATGACTGCATTTATCAAACCAATGGGGTTATTTATAAAACAAAAGTTCAAAATAAAAATGGAAAAATGTAGGATGTACTGAAGGTAATTTTAGAAAAAATGAAGGTACAATCATGAGTCAACATTCAAGCAAGAAAGCCTTAAAATCTGTACCAAACTAGAAAAAAATGGCAAAGATCCTTATGTAACTTGGAGTTTATAAAAAAAAAAAAAGCTTAGATCTTAATTATATCTGCAGATTGTACCAAGAAGAGAAGTTGGTTGTAGTATCATTTCCAGAACAAGAAAGGCTGCTAAATGAAATGTCTGTAATATTGTCTGGATGCGTACACCTTAGAAAATACATTTTGTGCTCGTACAAATCCAGATGAAAATATGTACTAACCCCTCCCATAGTTTAAAATTCCTGTTATACATTTAAAAAAAGCATTGAATAATCAGTTAATATAAAATGCCTGAAGATACTGAAAGGTTGAAACCACGGTAGGGTAATCAACTAATCTTCCTAATTAGAATAATTAAAAGCTCTACATGCTAAATTTTTATTTTTGTTTTTTGAAAAATATGTATTGAGCAGTTTTTGCTACAACTATTTACTGGTTTAATTTGAATCAGATCAATAATTGGCTAATATATATATATATAAAAAATTTAGAACATTTACAAATTATAATTTACTACAAAAGTGTACATTTTGTTTCAACATTGAGAAAACAAAGTCTTATCAGATAGTTAATAATGATGGTACTCTAATGAGGGTACCATCATTATTAACTACCTGATGAGACTGTTTTCTCAATGTTGAAACAAAATGTACACTTTTGTAGTAAATTATAATTTGTACATGTTCTAAACTATAGCTAATAATAATAAATATTCATAGCTCTATTTCTATATTGAGTACTGTTTTAAATTAATGTTTTGAATGTTAATACTTTCTTCATTTTCTATTCACTTGGAAATATCTATCTATATATATATATATATATATATATATATACACACACACATAAGTATTGTTGGAATAATATTCCTTGTCAAAAGAAACACTATTTTTAAGAAAGTGCTCAATACAAAAGTAGAGCTAATAATATTATTTATTCATAAATTATAACATGGATATGTTACAATATCACCACAAAAGTAGCCATTTTGTTTCAACACCTTTGTGTCTTTTCAAGTGATGTAGTGGTTCTTAAACCACTCATTTAAGAACCACTACATCACTTGAAAAGACACAAAGGTGTTAAAACAAAATGGCTACTTTTGTAGTGATATTGTAACATATCCATGTTATAATTTATGAATAAATAATATATATATATATATATATATATATATTATCTTTGCCTTGTCCTTTTTATTTTTTATTGTTTATTGGAAACTCAATTCTGTTTGTTCAACAAATTACATTTAACCTCAGTTACTCTCCAAATGATTTTTCCAGATGCGTCTTACTATTTAAGCCATGACTGGGAGAGGGTATTTGAATGTAAATGAACGCAACAATCCCAACAGATTTAAACTATTTTCCAATTTTTCATTCCATGCTGATATCCATTATACCACCTACACATCCACACTCTTTCGAATAAATCCTGCTGATCTAATCTAAATATAAGAGAAGATATATTACTATAAGTTGTTTTTCTGTTTTGTTTTTTAAATGTATGGATCTAATTAGCTGAATGTTCTTTGTTATTAACCTACAACTAGCAAAAATCAGTTGATCATTCTAACTGATCAATACAAAACTGTAAGCACGATAGAGATCAATTTCATGACTTTTGAAGGTTTAGGTTTTCTGTAAAAATTATAAAAAAGATCAGGTGAAATCAAAATCTAAAAGACAAGACAGACTCATGAGCATGTTCCCAATGTTTGATTAAAAGCTTTTTGAATAGTGACTACTAAAAAGAAAAACAGGACATTTTAACCAGGTTTCAACAGAATAAATGTAAGATACTGCAAATATATTTAAATCAATAAATAGTAAGAAAAGTGACAAGAATATATATTAGCAAATGTCATTCTGTTGAAAAGACACAAATATTGACATTGATAATGATACATTTGTCATTACAGCTACATTTAAATGTCTGTAGTTAAAAAAAGGAAATAAGAAAAGCCATTTGTTCAATAAAAGATATTTTTACATTAAACTAATGGAAAAAAAATCATTCAAGTTAATTGTATCTTCTAAATTATCTTATTTAAAAAAATATTCTTTTTTTCAGGGATATTTCTTTGTATACAAGCAAGAAAAAAATCTAACAACATTTGATATTCTTAATTATGAGTTTATAGAAAAAAAAGTGAGAGAAATTTTTAAAAAGAGAAACTAAACACCATGCATATTATTTAGTCAAGTACATTTCTTTCAGAATGTGCGTTGTGGTGCAATAGATATTGACTTAAAGAAATCAAAGAGCCGAGTTTAAATTTGTTGCATTCACTTACAAGTACCCTTGGGAAGGTATTAATCTATATCTACTCTCTTCAGCTATGGGTTGAATAGCAGGATAGATTGGGTTCTATAGACTTGGTTGGTAACCAGTCTACTGAAGGAAAATCTTCTGCCTAGTCAATCATGGATCAAAAAGAACATGATCACTGAAGAGTATCACATAAGGCACTTAACTGACTAAACAAGCCCATCAGGCTAATCTATTTTTGTAGGGATAATTTTCTTTTGGATGTCTGATTCAAACCAGATGTTTTCCTTGGTTCTTTATCCAGGAGAATCATCAATGTTATTTGAGTGACCACCTGGGTTTCCTTATTGACAACATGTGTTTTTCTGTTTGACATCTTTGAGGATACATTAATGGTCTCTTTTATTAGCAAGAAGTGGGGACAGGTAGTCTTGAATTTGCTCAATCTTACTGAATTCGTCTGGTTAAATTTGAGTTCAGTTTCCCTTGGGACTGTCCAGAATTTCATTTATTATTTTGAAATTATTTTTTCAACACATTTCATTTTTAATTTTCTTCAACTTTTCAATCTGCCTTCCTGCGAACATCAACAATTATCACCCAATTAGTAAACTCTTTCCTCTTTTTTTTGTTTGTTTAACCGCCATTAGGTCTCACTGTCATAGAGTGACAAATGTTCCCTAGACTATAGACAAAAAAAGAAAAATCTTTGATTTTTACAAAGCTCCAATGTGTTTTTATTTCCTTCAACCAGTAGGAATGACATCTTCATTAAAAGTCCCTAATTAGTTGATTGAAGATTATGAAATCAATCTCTGCACTAGGAGTACATTTTATTTTTCTCTTAAACTAGACCCTTTTCTGACAACAATTTGCACAAAATTCTTAGTTGGCACTATTTTCCTCTGTCCCTCAATATATCCTACGAGTATCAAACTTTCTAAGTCCTCTTTCCTCATTAAAAATAATCCATTATTCCTCTAATTACCTTCCTAACACCTAGTAATAAAAGCAAACCCCTGGTTATTCAGTGTTATTAAAAAAAAAAGAAAAGAAAAATGAGTATTTAGTATTTACTTGTTAATTGACACTAAAGTTAATTATTAGTCACTAAGTATATTCTCAAACTGTTTAAAAAACAGGATCTATCATGGAGAATTTTTCAGTAAACAAGGTAAAAATAATTATCTATCTATCTATCTCTCTCTCTCTCTCTATATATATATATATATATATATCTGATTTGGGAAATAGACTTAGCAAGAAAGGTTTGCCTATTCAACCTCTACTTATATGATTTCTTTCTCCAGGGCATTCAGAACATTGACTGCCTGTACTGTGAAACAGAAAAAAGTAAATAAAATAATAATGAAAACCAATAAAGAAAAAGTAGTTCTTACAGCTTTAATGCCCAACCTTCACAATGTTGTGTACTTTGTTTGAACTCTTTATAGCCTAATGAGATATATACAAGCCAAGAAAAAAAAATCTTTTAATCACATCAGTTCTTAAGTTCTGTTGCTCATTACATAATACTGTTGAAACATTTTTGTCCTACTCTTAAAAATATTAGAAAGTCTTTCATTGAGCACCATCTTAAGAAAGGATACAAAGAGATATTTTCACAAAGAAAACAGCAGAAATTCATAAATGAGATAGCAAGAGAGAAAAAAAAACAAAAGATGAAGATAGCAAGAGAGAGAGAGACAAAAGATGAAGATAGCAAGAGAGAGAGAGACAAAAGATGAAGATAGCAAGAGAGAGAGAGAAAAAAAAAACAAAAGATGAAGATAGCAAGAGAGGGAGAGAGGAAAAAAAAAACAAAAGATGAAGATAGCAAGGAGAGAGAGAAAAAACAAAAGATGAAGATAGCAAGAGAGAGAGAGAGAAAAAAACAAAAGATGAAGATAGCAAGAGAGAAAAAAAAAACAAAAGATGAGGTAGCAAGAGAGAGAATTTATTAGGAAGAGACCCAAATCAAAGATATGCTTCTACAAAAGGATGCCGCGGTTACCATGGATGGAGCATGTGAGCAATAAGAAAGCTTTAAGAACAATGAAGCAAAAAAAACCAAAACATTTTTACTCGGAATCAGATGTTAAAATTTTAACCTTTTTTTTTTTTGTGTAGATAAACCCTACTATCACCCGGTTCGCACTCCTTCCACCTCTATTGAACAGGCATAGGAGCTTATCCCTTGATCCCATTTAGGAAGTGGTTTCCAGCTCTCTCTTTCCTCAAACCTCAGTATTGGTGCTACCTTAATTTTCCTGTGATGTCAATGGCAACATCTCTTCATTGTGAGGGTACGTTGTTGGTAGTTTTCTGATTGCTTTTTCCGACTGGTAGTTAGGGCTCTTAACTCTTGCATAGTGTCATAAGCAGCTGCTCTGATCAACAGTTGTATAATATTGGGGTTCTTGTAGTGCCATATTGTGCATGGATAGGTGTCAATGCAAGCACTTTCGGTGGGCAACCCCGAATCCACACTTTGCTGCAGCCTGCACCAGTTCCCTTCTTTGCATGTCATAGTTAATGACCCCCTGCTTCCTCTACTTGAGGTCTCTCCTTACCATCAAAATTTAATATGAACAACCATATCTCAAAAAAATCTAAACCAATCAAACTTAAATCGCTTAAGCCTCTTAACATTTCTTTTACTAACGTCCGGGATATTCGTACTAACTTCTGTAGTGTAGAATCTTTCCTCCATGAAAAATCCAGACATCCTAGCACTCTGTGAGACTAATCTCAACCCCTCAAATACCCTTCTCTGACTTCTCGATCCCTGGCTATCTTCCCCTCTTAAGGAAGGATTCCATTGTCCATATGCATTGGCTGGGGTGGGGGTCTACATCAGTGAACACCTCCCTCTAGGTGACATCTCTCAAATCCCCTGACCACCCATATATGTGTCGCCATCTGTCACTTTTTAGTTTGGTTAGCTACCTTTTCTTCCTGTACCATTCCCCCTCCTCTCCCGACTACTCCCTGTTAGACAGCATCTCTGACAGTATAGATAAGGCTACTTCCTCCCACATTTGTGTTTGGAGATCTTAACGCTCATCATGCTGAGTGGCTAAAAGAGTGTTACTGATTAAGCTGACATCCATGTCATGAACTTTGCCATTTCTCAATCCCTTACGCTTTCCCAGTATCCCCTCAGGATACGCCTCTCTATTAGATCTATGTTTCACCTCTGTACCTGACTCCTGCCAAGTCTTGCAGCTTTGCCCTCTCAGCAACTCCAATCATGCTGTTGTGTCTCAATATATCTCACCACTCTCACTCCCCCCAAGAGCCTCCCACTTACAGGATCTCCTACTGCTACCAAAGAGCTGTGACGCATTTCACGATTTCCTATGCGACGTCCCTTGGGGAAATGTGTTCAGTCTCCCAGCTGATGACTGCACCTCTGAGATGAAAGCTGGGTGAAAGTTGGCATTGATGCCTTCATACCAACCAGGAAGTTTTGTCTTAAGCCTCATTCCTCCCCCTGGTGCTCCCCTGCCTGTTCGACCACCATTGCCCATGGGAACCACTACTTCAAGCTATTTCGGAGACATGCATCTGACCACAATAGGCACCTATTTACCTCTGCTCATAAAGAGTGCAAGAGGATCCTGAATGATGCCGAGTGGTTGTTTGCTGAGTGAATGTGACAGTGCATAGCTGACCACAAGTTCAGCTCCAAGGACTATTAGCGGCTATGCAAATGTATGCTGAACAACAGCAAATCCTCCATCCCTCAATCATTTGAGGTCCACACAGAATCAGCAGACAAGATCCAGTGCTTTGCTCACAGATTCTCATCCAACTCCACATTTGACTCATCTGGAGTATTCCCACCTGACTTCCCTATTAGAGGTGAAGCTAAACTGAATGATGTTAACATTACACCGTCTCTGATATCTAAGGTAATATTGAAACTTGACCCCCATAAGACAAGCAGAGGTGATGGAATCCCAGACATTGTCCTTAAAACTCTATAATTACTGCCTTCCTGCTTCCTGTTTTCCTTCATGCTGGAAGTCTTCTTCTGTCGTTCCTGTATTTAAGAACTTGGGGGAACCCTCAGACCTATCCAACTATTGCCCTATCAGCCTCCTACCAATTTTCGGTAGTGTTCGAGGCCATTATTAATGCTGAAATAGTTGAACATCTTACTGTCCATAAACTATTCTCAGACATGCAGTATGGCTTCTGCTTTGCCAGGTCCACAGCCAATATGCTAACGACCATCATGGAGTACATATACCAGTCTCTTGATAAGTCCGGCGAGACTCGTGCTGTTGCCCTGGACATCTCCAAGGCTTTTGATAGGGTTTGGCACGCATTCTATACAAGCTATAGGGTTATAGTATCACCAAATGCTTGCTTAATCGGATTCAATCTTTCCTATCTAACTGCATAAAGAAGATCGTCTTGAATGGGCATGCCTCCACATCTAACTGTGGCAAGTGCTGGTGTCCCTCAGGGCTCTATCCTCGACCCGACACTCTTCCTTATTTTCATAAATGATCTCCCAGATGTGATCAAGTCCCAAGTAGACATCTATGCATAGGACACCACAATTTACTCCTGTATCAGTAAGAAATTTATCAAGGTGGACAAACATAACCTTGCTACTGATCTTGAGAGATCTACACTCAGTGGTGGACTGGGAAAAGAAGTGGCTTGTAACTTTCAATGCATCTAAGACAAAGCTGCTGTCTGTCAATCATCACAGGCAACCTCTCCTACCTCCCATAAGCATGGACCAAGCGAGTCTCCCTGAAAGCAATATTCTGCGCATCCTCAGCCTTACTCTATCTTCCGATTAAGTGGAACCATTATATGGAGTCAATAGCTAAATCCACTGTTAGAAAGGTTGGGCCACTGTGTCGGGCCAGAAGGTTTTTTTCTGCCTGAATCCATCTTGCACATATACAAATCAACCATCCGTCCATGTATAGAATACTACTGTCATATATGGTCAGACACCTCCACTGTTCATCTCAGTGTTCTCGACAGGCTCCAAAGGAGAATCAGTAATGTGATAGGTACCGACTTAACTTCAACTCCAGCTACTTTCTCACCGATGAGATGTGGCTTCCCTCTGTCTGTTCTATAAATATTTTCATTGCTTCTGCTCGGACCAACTTAAGTCACTAGTGCCCCTGCCACAGGAGTTTACTCGTGCAACCAGACTGGCAACTGGGTCCCCACCCATTCACAGTTAGATCAACCAAATGCAGCCAACAATTCTACTCCAGCAGCTTTTTTTCTTGCACTTCCTGTCTGTGGAACTCGCTTCCATATTCTTGCTTTCCTGATGGCTACAACCTTCATGGAATTTAAATGCAATGTCAATACCCATCTTTTATCCACTTGACTACCTTCCTTTCTACATCACCCCATATATCTTGTTCTTTTCCTTTCTCTCTACCTTTGCAACTGTCATTACACCTGTATTCCCATCCTTCCATTGCTCCTTTCTCTGACACCCATTGTAACTGGTTTGTCTTTCTCTTTACTCTCCTCCTATCTTATCTTTTACTCTTACGTAGCCCCCTGTGCATCAGTGGTGTAAGCACCAGGAGTTATGACCTCTTCTACAATGATCTGTTGATTAGATTCTACTTTCAGCAGGTGGGGCTGACAATTAGGATATTAATGATAATTAGCAGGTATTACCCTATAGTCAGCATGGGACTGTAACCGGGAGAGCTATATAACACCAGTTTTTTTTCTCAGTCAAGAGAGCATTCTTAACGTGCTGACAACCATTCTGGATGAACAAAGACAAAACAGCAAGTTAGTGACCTTTAACCTTGTGTATATGAACATGTAGTGGGAATGATAGTAAGGAGACAAACATTTGAGAAGTTGTGGAGAACGGTTATTGCACTCGTACTGAAGGAATATGGTATATAAAAGAAAAACAAATTTGTTTCTGCAAAAGCCAGATTGAAAGGGTTAATCTTATAATCTTGGTTGCCTAACCACAAAGTCAGCAAGCTACTGACTGTTACTGCTAAGTTGTCGGTTTGATTCTTGTCAATATATTCCATGCTTGTGATATTTTTCTCAACTTGCTGAGTAAATACCTCATAATCAAAACTTGGAAAATTACAGATTTAGATCAATAGGAAATTTGATACGTTGTAATGCTTATCAAATTTGTCTTGCTACATCAATTATGTTAATTTTCTAAGTTTAGCATAGATATGGCACCATACCAAAAGTATGAGGCACCCATTGAGGTTCAAACTCACTGTTCAGTTATAACTGATAAAACATAAAATTTAAAACATACAACCTTACAAATTTTGTGAAATGCTAAACTGATATTTAAATAAATTGTCTTTACTACTACTTTAGTAGTAAATTGTAACCTTTAATGATGATACACAAACTGTAATCAAACTAGTTGCGCTATCTCAGTAAAAGTATCCAAGAAAGAATTAGTTTTAATGATAAGATTTTTCTTCAAACCATTTGCATGCAACCAACATCCTAGGGCTCTTATCAATTAGATCAGCTTTTCTTTACACATTGCTACTTGTAATAAAAATTGCTTTTTTTTTTTTTGTTCTTCATTATCAGTCTGATCACTTTGATCTGTCTCCTGTAATAAACACTCATGAAATACCTGTCGACATATGCACAGCTTTCATTCACAAAGGGAAGATCGGATTCCGGTTTCTGTTTGGTTTTAGAGAAACTGCCAAAAGCCAACATTGCCAACAATAAACTGGAGAAATCAATACAAACCTGGTTTTGCTCTCTTGTGCAAAGTGGCAATATTTTTCCAAAGATCTGGACTGTCAAACAATGAATTTTCTGGGAGGGTGCTGAATACAACAAACTGATTTTCAGGGAGGAACAAATCAAAAGACAAATCAATTCTTTTACAGAAAAGATCAACTACACTTGTTAGAGAGATTAAAGAGTTACCAGATACTTTAGCTTGTGGATTCATTGAAAAATTATTTGAAAGAGAATTCTAAATTCCATTTTTTATTAAAAAAAAAAAAAAAATCTCGACAGAATCAGAGAGTGGGAAGGTGGGGGTCAATTCATCAAGTGAATTTTCTCATGACAAAAAGTTAGTAAAAAAAAAAAAAATAATTTCAATAATATAGTTGTAAAGTGCATGCATACAAGATTAATGAAAAGTTTTAAAATTTTTGTAAAATTGGTATAAATGAAAAATTCAATACATTTGTTCAATTTTCTTCAAATTATTTTTTTCTCGTTATTCAAAGGTAAGGGTGAAAATGCAAATCAGGTTTTTAGTGTAAAAATTTGAAATTTGCATAAATTCAAGCATTTTTCATTGGTTACTTCTAAAAGTTTAATATCACCCATATATTAATACAATGCATTTAAGATTATGTTTATTAGCAATCATGAATAGGAAATTTGATATGTTGTAATGCTTAGCAAATTTGTCTTGCTATATCAATTATGTTAATTTTCTAAGTTTAGCATAGATATGGCACCATACCAAAAGTATGAGGCACCCATTGAGGTTCAAACTCACTATTCAGTCATAACTGATCTAGTGAAATGAGTGTGCTAGCCATTGCACTATTAAAGTACTAGATAAATTATGATTGAATAGGGAGCTCGATCTTCACCAAGTGACCTATATTTTTGGTCCTGTGCCACTTGTAAGCTATGAAGATAACTAATGTCACAGCAACATTTCAACTGAGTAAAATTCACAATACCTAATTAGTACTACCAAAAAGGCCACATAATACACCCCCCCCCAAAAAAAAATATATATATACACAACATTCATTTTTGTTTAATGTTGAGTTGCAAAAAATTTTCTAAAATGAGAATTCAATTACAAATCTAAATTAAAAAAGTAAATTATTTTACGTATTTTTTTTAGACAAAACTTTGAAATTTTTTTTTTTAGTTACTTTTCATTGTTTTAGTAAAATTTTACTTTTAGCTCATTTTAACTTTTCTTAACAAGCAAGTAAAAGATGGATATTTTAAGATATCTTAAGCTAGAAAGAAATATCTCCAGTATATAAATTGCAAGTTATAATGAAACTATCACTGACGAAACCTCGAGAGAAGATTTCATTTTTGTAAACATTTACCTGTAAAAAAAAGTAGCATAAAAAGAAAAGAAATACTTAAAAGGCAATAAAATATGTTATCAATTTTAGTGGTCAAAAATGCTAAGTGCTTTTAATATTGCATTTTTTTAAAAGATGATTAGAGATATCATGGTGCAATAGATATTTTTATCAAATCTAAAAGGCTAAAATTTTTCTTTTTATAGTCATTTCACCCCAAGCAAGGCAGTACTGACCCAGGTGCACAGAGGGTTACAATAGGGGGAGACGAATGACAGGGAAGAAAACAGTTTAGGTGATGTTGTAGAAATGTTTACTAGAAGCAGCAAAGCAATTTGTATTTGTCCTAATTAACTTTTGTATTTGAATTTGACATCAGTTTTACCTCTGAGTAAGGTTAGAATATAGACATTAGAAAGTAACTTGGAGCAATGTGCAATAAAATGAAAAGAAGAAAACTTGATATATAAACTGTATTTGTCTATATCTTTGAGATGATTTACATTATTCAGACCATTGTCCTCTTATTTGTTGTCATTTTTACGACATTTCAGCTGTTGTACACACTGGCCTTCTTCAGGTGTTAAGAATTTTGGCCTGAACTCTCAACTCTTTGGGTCAAGTCAATATCAGGCTAAAGCAATGGTGAAAAAAATAACTTAAAAAGTTAAGTTAAAGGGAGATAACTCATGACTACCAGGAGTGGCTTTCTCACAAGAAATGCGAATGATATACACCAGGGATTGTAACAAAGGGTTTGGTTCGAAATTCTTAAATTCCTAAAAAAGGTGGAGGCATACAACAGCCAAAACATAAAAATGACAAAGATAAGGACAATAGTCCGAATAATGTGAATATAAATTGTAGATGATATATGATCCATAATTTTACTTCTTACTTACAATAAACCTATTCAAATATAGAAATTTAATTCTGACAAATAGTTACTTGAGATGTACTTGTGTAATAGATACATGTGGGCTAACCACAGCCCACATGTATCTGTTACATTGCCAACTTAAGAGTGCATTTGAAAGTGTATTTAAAATCAGTTGGTTTGTATCTGCACAATATTATAATAAATCAATGTTAATTATAACTCCTATAATGTTGTTGTCAGCACACCAAATGTGATCCATTACTTGTGTTGCCCCCCAAATACCTATCTTAGTCATAAATATTGTACCATGAGAAGGTTACACTTCAATGAGGGTAGCTTCTTGTTGAGATATGTTGTTGAGTGGAGTCAAGCTCATTGTCTACTCATGAAAAATTAATGAGTCATTAATTTTTGTGGGCCTAGGAAAGAATTTGATTGTTTCTTCAACATCAGGCAATCAATATGGAAAGGTGTAATGGCTGGCTATAATGTGTTTTTCAGTTTGGACCTGGATTGTGATGTTTCTGAAAATTACATTGACATCAATGCAAACACAACAGAGAGGGCTCTAAAATAAAATCTAGAGTGACTGAAAATCCTGTGGATTTTTGGCAAACTCAGTACTGTAAAGACAACATCTTTGGGGTAATGAGGTTGGACTGGAGGTGTCAGTTACACTGAATATTACTAAATTTTACTCAGTTTAATTTGAGTTCAAACTTTTCTGAGGCCCTCCTTATAATTACTTTATGGTTTAAATACATTTTTAAACCAGACTACATCTATTATGCTTTGTTTTCAGTCACATCCCGGCTAGTGTGCATTGCCATTGACAAAAAAAAAATAAATAAATAAATAAAATAATAATTTTCCTATTCTCCTCAAAACGGATCTCATGGAAATCACAACAAAAAAAAATACAACTAAATCTGTAAACAAAAAAACACCTGCTCCACTCAAGCTTTCTTTTACTAATATTTGATGTATCTGTTCCAACTTCCGCAGCATAGAATATTTTCTCCTAGAATAGTTGCCAGATATCTTTGCCCTTTGTTAAACAAACTTGAATTCTTAGGCTATCTTTCTCATTGCCAAAAAGAGATTTCAACATTCATATGCGTGGCTTTGGCATTTACATCCTGGATAATCTTCTGATGTCCAGGGAATTGTCTCTAAAGTCCCCTGACTACTCTTTCATGTACTCCCATCTTTCATTACTAAACTCTTAACTATCTCTTTTTCTTTTATTGTTCTCCCTCTTCCCAGAGCTGCATATTAGACATAATAGTTGACAGTATAGAAAAGCACTTTCTCTCCATCTATCTGCGAGCATCCTTGTCTTCAGTGACTTTAATGCTCACCATGACACATGGCTGAAACATTCTAAAAGGTACTGATGTTGCTGGTATTCAGGCATTAAATTTTTCCATTGCCCAATCATTTACCCAAATCATGGACTTCCCTATTTGTTTCCCTAGCAAAACCAAGCAAACAGCTATTTGATTTATTTCTTACCACTTCTTGCTCTTTTCAAACTTCACAATACTGCCCACGTGGTAACTCAGACCACTTTGTGGTAGCTTGTTTGTTTGTTCCTGTTTAACAGCCTATCAACATCTAAAGAGTCATTTAAGACCAGAAATGTATTTTTATTTGACATCAATTCCCTGGAAACAGACTCATACAGAACACAGTACAGCATTTTACCCATATCTAGGAGGAAACATTAAAGTTTATATGTCTATGTTGAAGATATATATATATATATATATATATATAATAAAATTAAATTTTTATTAAATAGGTCAGTCTTCTGAAGGAAGGCTAGAATTTTGTCAGCGCCAATATTTTCAAATAAAGTTTTTAGGTTTTGTACTTTATAAAATTGTTGACGAATTGTTGATAGGTCTGCACAGTCAATTAGTATATGTCTTATGCTATTAACCATCTGGCATCTGGGTGGATCTACTCCCCTTAACAGCCAAGAGTGGGTAAAAAAGTGTGTCCTATCCTAATTCAAGACAGGATTACCTCTTCCCTTCTGGACTTCCTCAAAGCACTTCTCCACTCTCCCAAATTGGGTTTAATTTGAAAGAGTTTGTTGTCCTGACAGGTCGACCAACGTTTTGCCATTTGAGTTGAATATATCTTTTTATTGCAGGTCTTTGATCTGTGAATGAGACCTTCATATTGAAGATATCCTCTCAGAGATTCCTTCACAGTCATTTCTGCTTTCATGTTACCACAAATGCCAATGTGGCTGGGGATCCAACAAAAAGCAATGTTCTTAGTTTTTGTTATCACGTTTAATCGATTTAAAAGTTTAACAATCGGGTTGTTTAGATTCTTTTTGTGAATAGACAAGAGTACAGAGAGTGAATCAGAAAATATAACGAAGCTGTCACTTACATTGTCAGTGATCTGATAAAGTGCTAACTCAACAGCTGTGGCTTTGCCACTAAAAATTGATGGCCCATCGGGGAGACGTCTTTTCACTGTGACGTTATCCAGTAGAGCACGGCATCCACATTTCTCACCATCTTTTGATCCTCCTGTGTATCCATGTTTATAAGAAGGGAAACTGTCGATAATCTTATTCAGTTCTTCATAGAAATCAGTAGGGTTGGTCATTGATTTAGGGAATTTGGTGAGATTTAGCAATACTGTTGGTTGGATGATTTCCCATGGAGGGCTTTCTGAAATGAGTGATTCGTGGATTCATTCCAGGTTTATATTGAATTCTCTGATGATTTCTTTCATCCTTAGACTAAATGTTTTAATTGTTTTTTTCTTCCTATCAAAGAGAGGGTGATATAATGGGTTTACAATACAGTTGTAGGCAGGATTAGATAGACAAGAGAGAATTTTGGTCAAATATTGTAAAGCTAGTTTGTTGTGGCAAATTGATAATGGAGGTTTGTTGGCTTCTGCATAGAGACTATTGATAGAAGTTTGAAAGGCTCCCAAAGCCAGTCTAAGCCCCTGATGATGAACAGTATCTAATGCCTTTGTATATGATTTTCTGGTGGCACCATATATGTAGCAGCCATAATCCAATTTCCATCACACCAACGATCTATATAATTTCAATAAAGTTTGTCAGCTCCCCAATCTGTGTGGGCAATGACTCGCATCAGCTTGATAGCTTTGTTACATTTATTTTTTAAGTGCTTGATGTGAGGAATAAACACGAGCTTTTTATCTAATATTAGACCTAAAAATTTATGTTTGTCTACAACAGGAATCTGAATCCTGTCCAGTTTTAAAAGAGGATCTGGATGTAATTTTCTAAGCTGGCAAAAGTGCATGCATTTTGTTTTGTTGGTGGAGAACTTAAATCCATTCTCGGTTGACCATTTTTTTTTTATTTTGTCAATGCATTGTTGAAGCTGCTGCTCAATTATGTGGATATACCTTGAGCTGTAGCAGATTTAAAAAAAAAAAAAAAAAAAAAAAAAATCGACATACAGTGAGCAATGCACACCTGGGTTTATACATCCAACAATATTGTTGACTTTTTAAGTTAAATAATGTTACAGACAAGATTCTCCCCTGTGGGACTCCCATTTCCTGTTTCTTGAAATCCGAGAGGCATGTTCCTACATGGACATCAAATAGTCTATTGTTTAAAAAATTATTAATGAAAATAGGTAGTCTTCCCATCAGACCAGCTTCTTTGAAATTTTTCATGATACCATATCTTCATGTGGTATCATATGCCTTTTCTAGGTGTAAAAAAAAAAAATTAGCAGTAATGTTTTTTTTGATAAAGGCATTTCTAATAAAAGTTTCCAGTTGTATTAAATGATCCATAGTATTCTGCTGTTTTTGAAAACCACATTGAAGGTTGATTATTATTTTATTGATTTCAAAAAACTGAGTTAATCTGTTATTTACCATTTTTTCTAGTGTCTTACATATACAGCTTGTTAGTGCTATGGGACAGTAATTGGAGGGGTCAGATGCATCTTTTCCTGGTTTTGCTATAAGAATGACTATGGCTTGTTTCCATATAGCAGGAACATTACCACTGATCCAGATGTCATTAAAAATGGTGAGTAAATACTTTTTAAGATTGATCGGGTAGTTGTTTTAAGAACTCATACGTTATCTCGTCTGGTCCCTCAGCTGTGTTATTAGCCTTCTTTAATGAATCCTTCAGTTCATTAAAAGAAAAAGGTTTATTATACTCTTCTTCATTATTACTTTTAAAGTTCAGCTTGATTTTTTCTGATTCCTGTTTAATAGTCTGGAATTTTTTACTGTGATTTTGGGATGACGAGTTATTGGCAAGAGAGTCTGCAAGCAGGTTGGCCATGTCCTTTTTTTGGGGGGTTATTTTGTTGTTTATATAGAGATGCTTGAGGGGGGAACTGATGTTTTTTTCCTTGATATTTTCCATACCATATTCCATATGGTTTTATTTTTGGTGCTATTATTGATTTTGGAAACAAAGTTCTTCCATGATTCTTGTTTGGCCTCTTTTATTGTTCGGTGTGCTTTAGCTCTGCATGTTTTAAAATGGTTTAAATTCTTGGCTGTGGGTAAGTTGTTGAATTTTCTTAATACAGCATGCCTGATAGCCTTTTTACAATCATCATTAAATCAGGGCCGATTATACTAAGTTGTTTTAGGGATGCATTCCTCAGCTATAGAGATATTAGTATCTGTAAAGTGAGTGATCTGGTCTTTCTCATGTTTTCTAGGTAGGAGTTTATATTTGTATAATTGTTTAAATTTATTCCATTTAGCTTTAAGGTTCCTGTGAGGGATTTTTTAGATTATTTCAGAGCCAGAATGTTCTAATGTTATTGGGAAGTGGTCACTCAAACATGTGTCCTCATGAACAGTCCAGATGTAACCTATAAAGATACTTGGATCACTTATCGAAAGATCAATAGCAGAGTGAATAAAAGTTGATTTATTATTATATATACATAGAAAATGTTATCAACAATAACATTCTATTATGATTCCTCTCCTGTCTGTGCATTCTCAACTAGTGTTGTGACTGTTAAAGTCACCTAATAGTAGGAAGAGATGAGGGAGTTGGTTAATAAGTTTTTCTATTTCTGTTTTATCTATAGGGTCATTTGGAGGTAGATAAATGGAGTAAACTGTGACAGTCCTATATAAGGTAGTTGTAATGGCAATTGCCTTTAAATTAGTTTGTAAATTTATCTGGCTTTGTGCCATTTTATTATTGATAAGAATGGATATTCCTTAGAAGCTCTATGTGGTTGTATTCAGAGAAGTTGTGGTAGCTATTGATATTTCATTCCAATCATCTAATAAACAAAAATCCCTATCATAAAACTTCCATTACCAGCCTGCTGATTGGAACTCACGCCATGATTTTCTTTGTGACATCCCTTGAACTGACATCTTCAAACTCCTATTTGAAAATTGCACGACGGGTTTCTTCTTGGGTCAAAGCTGGCATGGATGCTTTCATCCCTTCACAGAAATACCAAGTCAAATCTCAATCCTCTCTATGGTTCACATCAGAATGCTCAGCTGCAATAACACAGAAACCACTATTTTCAGCTATGCTGGTATGACAGCTCTTGTTACAACAAGCACCTATTCATTACATGCTATTTTTAACACCACCAAATCTCAACTTCTCTATTATTCATCTGAGAAACTCTTCTCTACCTTCCATCAGCATGACTGATGTCAACCTCTAGGGAAAGTGACTTGTTGTCTTCTCAGGTTAACATTCTCAGCCAACATGAAGTGGAAAGACTATAGTGAATCCATTGCTAGGTCAGCCGCTAAGAAAGTCTGTTCACTGTGTCAGGCGAGACAATTTTTCTCTCTAGAATCTATCTTGCATATCTATGTCTACCATTTGTCTATGTTTAGAATATTGCTGCTACATATGGTCCAGTTCCCCTCTTATTTATCTTGAGCCCCTTAATAAAACTCAAAGAAGAATCAGCAATAATATTGGTCCTGATTTGGTGGCTTGGCTTCAGCCATTTATCTACCACTGTAAAGTTACCTCTCTGTACCTTTTTTATAATTATTTTCATTGTAATTGTTTGGATGAGCTTTAATCTATGGTACCTAGAATCTAGCATTGAGGTTTCATCAATTTACAGTTGATCTTGCGAGATGTAGTCAAATTTTATGTTAACAGTTTCTTTTCTTACGCTTCTTGCTAGTGAAACTCTTCTGGCTCCAAGTTTTCCAGCCAACTAATCAGTAAAAATTTAAATGGAATAACAATCACTATCTAGTTTTCTTTTCTGCTTATCAATGTTTCGGTTCCAAATTCTTCTGTACTCTGTAACCCCTTGTGTCTTAATGGCTTTACTGCCTTGCATGAGGTGATATCAATTAAAAGATTTTTAAATTATGCAAGTAAAATTTGATCGTTGATTATTTCAATTTGATTATCTGAAATCTCAAACAACATGGGATTAAAATTTTACAAAATCCTCAAGTAAAATATTATCAATTAACCTCCAGAAGAGTGACTCATTGTGCCTTTAATGCTAACACTTCCTGCTAATATGAAGTGGAAAGATTATATCGAATCAATTGCTAGTTCTGCTGCTAGGAAAGTTGATTCACTGTCTTATGCTAGACAATATTTCTATTCATAATCTGTCTTACATATCTATAAGTATACCATTCATCCATGCTTAGAATATTGATGCCATATATTGTCTGGTGCTTCTGCAAGATATTGAGAGATTTTTGATAAAATAAAAAGACTCTACAATCTAATAAATCTGGACCTAACATCTTGGCTTTAGCCACTTTCCCGTCACCATAATGTAGCTTCCCTGTGCCTTTTTATCTTCATGTTAATTGTTCTGATGAAGTCTCCGCTATGGTACCTAGAATCTATGAATTTAAGCACAGTACTAGATTAAAACAAAGATTTCATGGTTACATGTAACCATTTCTACAGTGAAATAATTCTATGCTAACAGTTTCTTCTCTTGCACTTCTTGTTCGTGGTACCCTCTTCTGGTTTCTTGTTTTTTGATCAACTTTGATCTTCAAAAATTTAAATATACTGTCAATTGGTATCTTTTGTCTTAATTTCTGTTCCTTCATTGTTCTTGCTCTAAAAATTTTTTCTTATATTCTTTCACAACAAGTACTCACCATTATTAAAAAAAAAAAAATAAAAATTAGTATTTTGTATCCTTTTGCTGTTTTGACTTAACTGTGTCACAGTAGCAGATGAATGTTATTTCATAACTGTGATAAACAAATGAGAAATTATAAAATATAAAGATCTCTAAATATAAATATAGAGATAAAAAAGTGATACTTCTTCAAATGATCTATTGAATAAAAGGATGTATTTCTTACATTACTACAATAAATATATTTGTAAGTAATGTATTGATAATACTTTCTATCACAGAGACCACAAAAATCTATAAGATATACAGTATCTTTTTTTTTTTACATCCTTTATTATTTTATACTTGATGAGAAAATTCTGCCAACAGCAAGAGAATTATACCACACAATTACAACAAATAAAATGAGAAAACAAAAAAAATATAGATTATCAAATATGGCTTCCTCACTGATGTGAGTCCAAAAATGATAAGCAAATAAGAGTTTCACTTTTAGTAAGTGTAAAAATAAAGATAATAAAGCGAAGAAAATATTTTAGAATTGAAAGGTCTAAAGTACAATTTATAATATTTTGACGAATATTAGATCAAATTTTAACAAATTACATCTAACTTAACATTTTAAAGTAACATTAATTAAAATGAAATATTATACAAAATATATTTATTATGCAAAATAAATTTCTTAAAAAATGAAGATTACTTTTATTCTTTTAAATACAAATTTGCAAGTATTAATATTTTTACATTTTTATATTTTTCAATATGTAATGTCTTCAAAACAATATTTGTACATGTTTGCTCTCATGCATGTAGCTAAGTACAGTTATATCTTCAGCAACAGTTTTGATTTGTACATGTTTTGTAAAATGAATTTTTGAAATAGAAAAGAAAATGTAAAAATATTATGTAAACAGTTTAAGATTTGGATTCTAGCATTTTGTGCCAATATGTTGAATCACATTCAAATAATATGAAAGTCATATAATGACTGCAACTGTGATCATAAAGGAAAAGATGAAGATGTTAAAGATACTGTGGTGCCAATACAGGATTATTCATTTGCCAAACTTTCAACTTGCATTTGAAAAATAGATGATGCTTGTGATTTCCTCATGGACACCAAGTGTATTTTGGAAATTGAGCAGCAAAACTTACAAAACAATATTCAATGATACAAAGACGTGATTGAAGGCAAAAGAAAAATGAAAACTACACTGAAGAATTATTTTCACAGAAAATAATTTTTCTCTCACATTGAAAGCAATGCTTTTTTTACCTATTTTTTTTTTTTTAATGTTTGGTACATCTGTTTACTTTGTGTATCAATTATGAAATGTATGATATTTTTTTTTATCCTTTTGTGATTGCAGCGAGTTTCACCAGAACCTCTTGTAATAATATCTTGAACAATCTGAACTAATTTTGGAACAAATCAGGTGCACTATTCAAGATATTGCTGCATTTTACTCATCATTTCAATCTCAACTCTGTATCAATGCTATGTTCTTTTGCAATTATTTGAAAGTAAGACAGCATTCTCCTATATACATGCCAAAAACAATTATATAGCTGTTTCTACAACAATTTTCTTTAACAAGTATCAATAAACTGATAAATCATGAGTGATTGATAGCAACTGTATATCTTATGATTATATGCTATAGAGATATTGTTGACAGAAGGATTCTGTGAATACCATGGATAGAACATTTGAGTAAAAAGGAAGTTTTATGGAAAAATGGCCACTTGTACATAAAATCAGTAAAAAAATAATTGA